>CM060838.1:62305000-62905000 GCA_030762175.1 Metallyticus violacea | reverse complement strand
GCAAAACATTGTTACAAGAAATAAAACCATGGTATTCTACTATGATTCCTTTTCCAAAAGAGAATCAATGGAGTGGCAGGCTTAAACCTGGCGAAGCACCTCCTCTAAAGGCTCAGTCAACCAAGAAGATCATGACCACAATCTTTTGGGTCTGTTAAGGAATGCTCTTAATTGACTTCAAGGAGGGGAACGCCACAGTAAATGGGGAGTACTATGCTGGCCTACTGCACAGATTACGTGCTTCCATTAAAGAGAAAAGGCGAGGAAAGCTGAGTGGTGGTGTGTGCCTTCTTCACGACAACGCGCTTGTGCACACAGCTCTTGTTGCAAAGGAAACTGTGAGGAAATGTGGCTTCAAAGAGATCGACCATCCATCCTACAGCCCAGATGTAGCTCCCAGTGACTATTTTCTCTTCTCATAACTCAAGAAAGACCTTCGAGGAAGGAAATTTAAGTGTGGCGAAGTGATGGATGCTGTTTATGCCCATTTTGCAGACTATTTGGGGGGGGGGGGTTGAAATGTTAATTCAAAGATGTGAGAAGTGTATTACAATAAAGGGTAACTATATTGAAAAGTGAAATATAGTTTTTGTCTTTATCATATCTGGAAAATGGTTAGGTCTGAAACTTATGGATCTCCCTCTTACGTATTTGTGTGTGTACGGAGAGTTGCAAAAACTTGTGTAGGAAAATTGTCTTGAAATTTATTATAGAAAAATAATTAATAATTAGACAAATTATTTAATTATTTTTTATTAAATATATTTGAGTTAAGTTCACCCAAAACTGGATGCGTTTTAATCAGCGCGTTGTATATTGTAGGCCCAAAACATCTGCTATGCTGCAGATCCTGCAGCAGTATTATAGTGTGGGTTCATAATTAGGAAACGGCTGTTTTGTTTGGTGAGGTAATCGTGGAGTTCAGCTTTGAAATTGTCCCGGTATTTATGAAAATAGGTAAACTCAGAACGTTGTGTGTTTGCTCAGTAGCTTTACGTAAACAAACGCTAATGATAATAATTTTATAATACTTGTTTGTTTAATTATCCCTGAATTCTGTTCTAGCTTGCTTTTTGTTTCACTCGTTTGTCTTCTTTTAAGACGCTGCAGAGGTGAATTAACAGATCATCAAGGTCAGAAGTGGGCCAATAAAGTTTAGCTGCGAGAAACTATTTAAAAAGTTAAATTAAATTAGTTGCGCTTTTGTTTTTTAAAGTAGTCATTTCAACCCGTTTCTAAAGCCTTTGCACTTATTCTTCCAAGTGAATAAGGAAGTTTTTACTTTTCAAACGTATGTTTAATTTGTTAAGATTTTACGGTATTTTTTTGTTGTTTATACCTGGATTCGTAAGTTGGGAGGGACAAAAAAGTCTACCCCGCTCCCCCAGTAGTCTTTTCTTCTCTAAGTTCTTTTTCATTTTCTTATAATTCACTACCTTTGTTTTTCTTCTGCTTTACTTCCTCCCCCTTATGCTTAATTTTCCTTATTTAACTCAAAGTTTCCGCCAGGTTAAAACATGCAGAGCAGTGTTTTTCTCTCAAGGCCATCCAAGAGCGCCAGACACGCCCCCAATATCGGTTATAAATGACGGTGTGATGAAAATCCATCACCAGTTGTTTAACATCTGCTTGGGTTTGGTGGCTTCCTTTGTTATTAACGGTATATGCGTACAAAGTTGGCCAAGATTCGGCAGCTAGACATGTCCAAAACAAGTGACAACGCGTGCTGCATTGAAGAACAGACATGGGGTTTAGAAATATTGCAAAAGATTTATTGTTAAAAATTGTGCTCCCACTGTGTACTGATAAAAAAAAAACTCACGGTCCACAGGTCCACTAGGAATTCTGCAGTGCACTCAGCGTTCCAGATGGGTGCAGAGTGTGACCCTGGAACCGAAGCAAACACACCATACCTGTTCTGTGACCTCTCGCTTGATATCGCCTCAGTTTTTTGCGGGTTTGTTCTGTAGTATAAAATCCACTTCCGTCATTACTGAAAATAATATGAGTCTTATACATGTATGTCAAAATTTTTGTGTATCCTTTCCTGGCAACCCTTTAACACGTGCCGTTGTTATACAGGATGTTTCAGAATTCGACCGCACAACTTTGAAGAATTGCAGAGGGAGTATATACATAGTTTTTGAGATAGGGGACTTATGGTTCTCAAACTCCAAATTGGAATTTAATGAGTAATTAATGGCACTGGATGTTAGTCAGGGATACGTGGAATTAAAGCGACACAGGTCTCAGATGTATGCTACAAAATGTTCGCTTACGCCCCCTTAGAGGAACCTTGGAGTCATAAATATTGGTTATTCATTTAAAAAATGTGAACATCGTGGTTTTCATAATAATTTGTAAGCACGCTACGGATAACAGCGCAAAATATTTTGACTATACAAGTTAATCGTAGGGAAGTGATTATTGCCTGTAATCTGTATTTTTTAAGTAAAGGTGGTTTGAGCTCCGTACCTCACTTGTGGTTTTTTTTTCCCCCTTTCAATTCCCATAATTTAATTTATTACACGTTAGACCTCTTAAGAACACATTTAGTCTTAACTGTTTAATCATAGAGATACTATGACTAGTAATGTATTGATATTGAATAATGCTATAACTTTCCATCTATTTTTCACATTCAAAAATTTGAAAACTAACAAAGATAAAAAAAAACATTTACCGAAATAGCAGAATACTAAATCCTAGCATCTAGTAGGTTAGCCAAATTAACAGCAAGAAACTCCCCCACTAACCCAATAAAAGTGTTCGTAACACTTCGCATGCAGTATACCAGTGGACGAGTGATAGCCTACCGAGATAGTAATTAATATGGAAGAAACTTTTTTTTAATAGTGTTTAAAGCCCGTTTTTACTACTGAGGCACCACAGGCGGCGGGCATTGGTGATGCATCAGATGAAATGGTATATTAGGAAAGGTATTTTTTTTAAGTTAGGAAACGTTCCAGGCCTAAGTTTAGGGTCCCTCCCCGGCATTTGCCTTTTATAAGGACTGAGGAAATCCTGAAAAAAAATCTCAGTAAGGGAGTATTGTCCTAGCGGACTCGGCCATCCATTGTGATAAAAAAACAGCTAAGAATAGTTTCTCATTTCTCTTTGCTTGCCTAGTAGGAGCTGTTGACCAAACGTACGTCCACAGGGAGCTTTTGGATACCATTCTAGCGGGTCATTAAATATAAATAACGATTATTCATTTGCAGAGCTTGTTGATACGCATGTAATGTAAAGTGAAACTAGAGAACGTGCATCTATAGCAGCGCAGCGTACTAAGAAAGATATCCAGACATACGATATCCTCATCATACGAGGATAGGTCCATAAGTTTCAGGCCTAACCATTTTCTATATATATGATAAAGACAAAAACTGTATTTCACTTTTCAATATAGTTACCCTTTATTGCAGTACAATTCGCACATCATTCAATTAACGTTTCAACCCCCCCCCCCCAAATAGTCAGAAATCTTGGTTGCAAAATAGGCATAAATAAATCCATTACTTCTTTGTCACACTTAAATTTCTCCCTCGAAGGTCCTTTTTGAGTTTTGAGAGAAGATAGTCACTGGGAGCTAGATCTGGGCTTTAGGTGGATGGTCGATCTCCGTGAAGCCACATTTCTTCACAGCTTCCTTTGCAGCAAGAGCTGTGTACATAGGCGCATTGTTGTGAAGAAGACGCACACGACCACTCAGTTTTCCTCACCTTTTCTCTTTAATGGAAGCACGTAGACTGTGCAGTAGGCCAGCATAGTACTCCTCATTTTCTGTGGTGTTCCTCTCCTGGAATTCGATGAAGAGTATTCCTTCACAGTCCCAAAAGATTGTGGCCATGACCTTGGTTGACTGAGTGACCTTGGCCTTTAGAGGCGGTGTCAGGTTTTGGTCACTCCTTGATTCTCTTTTGGACAAGGGACCATAGTAGAGAACCATAGTTTCATCTCCTGTAACAATGATTTGCAGAATTTCTCTCTCGTTGCCACGGCAGAGCTCCAAAAATGCCTGACAACACATGACTCGTTGCTGCTTTTGCACTGAGGAAAGAAGTCTAGGCACCCATTTTGCATTAACCTTATTCATGTTTAAATATTCATGAATAATCCGAAGGACTATTGTTTTAGAAAGGCCCAGCCTTGCTGCTATTTCTGTAACTTTGAGCCGCCGGTCTTTCATAATTTCTCCTTCCACAAGAGCGATATTTTCAGCACCTCCAAGGGCCGACCTGAACGCTCTTTGGCTTCAATGCTTTCTCGACCCATTCGAAAAAGTTGGCAAAAAGTTTTACGGTAGAATATGGGGGGATGCTTCTCCATATACACCTTCCAATCGCTGTTTAATTTAATTTATAGTAAGTCTTTTTTTTTTTTTTTTTTTGTGACGAACTTAATAACGGCTCCATACCCCATTTTGAACACGTCACATACTTCTACACATAGCCTTTTTATGCAGCTATATCTGCACAACTGAACACAACGGAGCGATTATTTGCTTAACAGATAAGGTATGACATTACATAAGGGGTTTGTCAAGGCAATCATCCTTATCGGCGAGACCGGAAACTTATGTACCTATCCTCGTAGCACCTTTCAGTCTATCCATCGGCATCTACGAGAGATTGACTGCATCCCTTACGTGCATAGACCGGATGCTGGTGCACATCAAACATCACGCGCTTCATCTTCGAATAAGAAGTAATCAATTGACTGCAGGTTCATCCTTCAAAAGGTACTCGTGCAATGCACATGACATAGACACAAGCAGCAGTAGTTTTTCAATAGCCCTGCAGGAGGAACGCCCATTTCACCTTCTGAAGACGCAGATCTTTGAACGAACAGACTTCCGTCCCCGCTTACGTTAGAACATCATAGTTAAAATTCACACTTTTTTCTCAGTTCTGTTCACCAACGAAGCCACTGTCATCAGAGATATGCATGTGCTCATGGGGTCTACAGAAACCCACATGCTCTCGTCGGAATAGATTGTCAGCACAGGTTCAGTATGAACATGTGGGCTGTCATAGTTGGTGGCCATTTAATTGACCCATGGCTTCTTCTTCTACCCTAAATGGGTTGGTGTACCTCACTGTCTATATTCCTTCTAAGGCGGCGCTTCGGCCGTTGCTCAACAGATGCTCCCAGGTGTGGACTCTGCGGAACCTGAGTACCCGTGGTACTTCTGACGTTACTAGTAGCAACCGGGCCGAACTTATTCCAGTCCCTCCCTTTAGGTAGTTGTCAGGATGTGTTGGACTCGACTTGGTACTGGTCCCGTAACTCACGGGTAATTGAGTACCCGCGGCGGCGGCGTGTCCCAAGGGTGTGTCTAAGGCGTGTACTTTGGGGCAGGTTTTCCTGGATCACTTCTTGTCGTGTAGTAGGTGGTGGCTACCTTAATGTTGGGGTAACTCACCGCTTAAATTGAGTAGGTCCATGCTAGAGATGACCTATCCACCAGTGAGAATCTGGTAGCTAAGTTCGCTTAGCGCGTTTGGGCGACGAGATCGTCTGTGGCCGAAAGGCAGGTCGGTTTATACTCTAGGTACCGTCCTAAATGAAAAAAATCACTGATCTGCACAGATCTCTGTGTGCATTCGCCTGATACGGGGAGGGATCTCTAATCCTACATGTCTATATATTCCTGGAAGACGCCCCTCTAGACATGCATCAAATGTGATTTCCAGTATGATGGAGCTCCTCCCCATTTTGATAGAAACGTGCTACAGCTTCTGAACAGCGTTATTACTGACCGTTGGATTGGAAGAGGTAGTCCAGTAGCTTGGCCACTGCGCTCCTTTGACCACCCCCATAGATTTCTATTCATGGAGACCCATAAGTGCCTAGTGTTCAGAACACCAGCTGCCTCTGACGAAGAATTGCTGGCGAGTATATCGGCTGCCAATGATGAAATTAATGTCACTCCAGATCTATGAAATTGTGCGCCGATGTAATCTCTGCAGGAATTTTGGCGGTCTCCATTTCCTGTAATTGTTTTCTAAGTAACGCTCAAACCCTGAAAACAAGGAAAATTTTCGCTGTACTATCATTGCTTGCGAACACAATTTTTCTTCACGATATATGGTTTTTCACATTTTGTGGAAGTGTAAAAGGGAAAGTGCGTTCTGTTATTATCATTTATTCAATTTTAACATCTTAGCTCAATCTAAAAGGAAAACTTGTCCTCTTATTCCATCGCCATATCTAATGTTTCCATCTTTTATCCTTTCAGAAGGGGGAAAATTGTTTTCATTGATTGTAAGTTTCAATTTCGTTAAATTCTCCTTTCAAGCATTTGAAAGTGACGTACCGTTGACAAACAGATAAAAGATATAATTACAATCATATCCATGTAGTGCCATATTTCATAAAATTACTAAACCGAAAACGAAAAATGATTGTAAGGAATAGAAACCAAAATCCAGTCTTTGGCAATAATGGAAGCAAAAAGAAAAATGTAATGCACTCCTAATAGTCGAGCCCTTGTGTTTATTTCTAGCTCCATAGCCTACTGCTCGCCCACATTGACTATAAAACTAAGTGGAAGTTGAATCAGTGGCGTGCTACCCAATATTAGATTTACTCCATTGCAGAGAAATTTGTGTCCAGAGACCACAGGTTCCTACCTCAAAATAATTGTTTATCAAATACCATCCTGCCACATCCCTTTGAATTTGTGCGGTCGAATTCTGACACACGCTATATTTTCAACGATTTTTTTTTTTTGAGTAGTGTTTAACGCCCGTTTTTACTACTGAGGCACCACAGGTGGTGGACTCTGATGATACATGAGATGAAATGATAAATTGGGAAAGGATATATTTTTTTAAGGAAGGAAGTGTTCCAGGCCTAAGTTTAGGTACCTCCCCGGCATTTGCCATTTATGAGGACTGAGGAAAACCTTAAAAAAAAACCTCAGTCAGGTAGGACGGTCCTGGAGAGATTCGCACCCCAGAACTTCCGCTCACGAGTCCGCGTCTTAACGACCTCGGCCACCCGTCGCGGTGCGACTGTTTCGTCCTTATATACTACACCTACAGTATTCAAGTCCATAAGTTGATAGATTCGTGAAGAGGCAAATTCAGTCAAAGCTACAGTAAATAGAGTAAGAAGTCTATGCGGCAGTATAGGATGATTTTGTTATCACGTTAACATCGATTATCTCTCATCTATTTCGTAATAGTAGTAGTATTTACTTCTCATTCATCAACATACAAAACTTTTTACAAAATAAAACAAATAAATAGCATTATATACCAATTAGGAACAGTGCCTTCCGCAATTCCAGAAGGTACTAATTTCAATTAAAATGTATTCCAATTTGATTGGCTCAGCCCCAGTCCCCGGTTCATTAACAGCTACCTACTGGAATATCCAGGGGACCTGGCTTCGATCCAACCATAAACAAAACACAATATTAAAAATTATTTATACATCCAATACAACATTAAGTTATATTTCCTAAAATATTAAACCTTCCTTCTTTTTTAATTAAACCCATTCTGGCAAATTTCTAAACTTGAAAGTTGCTTATTCCTTAGGACCTCATTGGTATATAATCCTGGTTATTGGTGTATAAGGGTCCTGCTAACTAGTACTAGATAACTAGTCCCATACCCTCCCCCACTCACTTCATCCTCCTTTCACTATCTGACAATTCTATACTATTCTCAAGCATGTTTCCTGGGTATTTTATACCCGTATCCATTTTTGTCTTACCTTGCCTATATTTCGTAATATCAATTTTGCTCTTATGTCAGCTTTGTGCAAAAGTTGCTATCATTACATTTCCAGTTCTCTTCCAGTGTTAAGTTATATTTCTGCAGTGCAATTTAACTGTCGTTTGAAAACATCCTGCGCCATATATAAAACAGTTGCCTTCTCTTAGCGTTAATATGTTTTTAATCATGTTTAAAATTACACATGCAAACCCGTTCATGTATACCGTTACAACCGCTCAGGTAAGCTGCAACTTTTCTCTTTCTGCTTTCCATGTCATTACTAGACTGAATAATTTAACAGTAAATACGCATGGAGTTGGTTAATAAAATTGAGCCACAAATCATAA
This sequence comes from Metallyticus violacea, assembly GCA_030762175.1. NCBI lineage: Eukaryota > Metazoa > Arthropoda > Insecta > Mantodea > Metallyticidae > Metallyticus > Metallyticus violacea. Next base: position 62,896,923 of record CM060838.1, on the reverse strand, counting down.
CTACATATTGTAGTTACCAATAAATGTATATGGAAGGTGGTACTTAAGACTGTATCAGCACTATAAAACAGGAAAAGACTAGTCGTTTGGGAATTACAGACAAAAACGAAAGTTATTTTATTATTCCGTGACAAATAACACCTGAAAAAAGCTTTAAAGGTTTATAAAATACATATCGGATTTCCTTAAAATTAATGCAGCTGTAATAAATTATTTACATTAACTTCTCCTTTTTTCCGTACTTTTTGGCAGAGGATTAAAAAGTTACATTGAAAATTAAATAAATCAATATCAGAATCGATTTCTTACCAGAAGATAAGCAGTTAAGCTGGAAATAGCCGTAGGCTAGGACCTAACCTCGTAGTCCTGCGTTCGATTACCGTTACTGACATGATTTTTACTTGACTAGGACGGTTCTAAAGGAGACCATATAGTGGTTAAGTTAGAGATTCTAGATTTAAATTCTCCTCCAGAAGATATAATTATCCCATGTTCATCACCAGGATAATTTCACTGTTTCCAGGCGCACAAACCTCAAAAGTCGGCTACATTCTTGACAGGCAGGATAAAAATCCTTGTGTTTGGTAAAGAACATGGCAAGAAGAGCCAATATAAACCACATTCTTCATAGCCTTCTTTAATATTTACCGAAAGATCAAAAATTCTCCGTTAAATTTAAACTTATATTTGTAGATAACATTGCTGATAACTTCGGCAAGTGAATTTGAAATAAAAATTATAAATATTTCAAACTATAAAGCTTTATAAATATTATAATAATTGACATATTAAAGAAAATAAAAACATTTGTGTTGGCAAATAATGGGAGCTGGTTTAACAAGTTTTAACAAACCTTGGAAATATGTTTTCTTCGTTGTTTTAGTTAAACCTACAACTAGGCTTGCCATACGTCCGGGATTAGCCCGGACAGTCCTAGATTTTTTAGTGCTGTCCGGGGTTGTACAAGTGGAAAGCAATTTTTAAGGTATCTCAAAAGACTGATATTTCATGCTGCAATATTTCTAAAATGGTTTAGTTTGCGATGTCTTTGCCTGGCACATCTGATCCAGTTGAGAAAGTTTTTCAATTATGGGGAACGTTTAGTCTGCAGAAAGGGGTAAACTTTCAGTATCTACTGTTAAATATGTACTAAATGTTGAAATTAATTCGGAAATTTCTTGTTGCGAATTTTATGATGCATTAAAGCAAACTATTTAAAAAAAAACCCTGTCTAGTGAAAAAGACAACTGAATAAATCAAGTTTAATGCTTCAGTAAACTGTTAAGACTTTTAAATAATTTCAAAAATAAGTCCTGGGTTGGACTCAAAAAATATGGTAAGCCTATGCATAACAGTAATGAGCCGGGTTGAGATCTGGAGATTTCGAAGGTCATGTTATTTGAAAGTGCCACAGATCGCCAAAAATCTGTGTAATTAATTGTTTTTGAGGATTGTAGATTGTTCCTCAGATCTGATTCCTCATGTAGGTATGGTTAAAACTCTGTAGCAGCACTAATAAAATAAGTCATATTTTAATCAACAAAATAATAACTATGGAATAAAAAAGAAACAAAATATCATTTTGTCCAGTACATGAAGCTTTTTGTTTCATTTTTTTCCCAACTATTATAATATTTATAAATTATTAAATTTTGAAGTGACTTTTGAAATACTCCACATATAGAATGTTAGAGGAAACCAAGAGGTATATTTTTAAGTGCCCAAAATGTGTAGTTCCACCGTTTTCCGCTAAGTACTTTGATGAAACGCATCGGTTAGGAGCATGCGATCGCTTATTCTCCGTTCGATTTGTGTTGGTGTGTGTTTTATGACCGGCTTGCTTCATTTCGAAGATTATCAACATATGTTTGGAAAAAGGATGCATGTCGGTACTCCATAAAAGGTAGACCTTCATGTTGTTCTGTTTAATGTAATGCAATATGACATGCATCTCATTATATGAGCATACGATGCAACGGCTATGCTGCAAAGCTCTTGTAGGCCGAATTCCTCCTGAATAGGAGGTTGCCGTTCAGGTCTTCTTCCAATAGCTTTATGAACCATTTCGTGAGATATGATCCCTATGAATAACACCGTAATCAGTTTAATTGAAGACAATTATCACTTGTAAACCCTCCATTTGAGGAAATGAAATAATGTTAAGAGAGTACGTTGGGTGTACATCCCGATTGCGAGAAAACGACAAAAGTATAAGATTTTTGCACATTGAAAAACTGTTTCGTTTAACATGCACTACTAACTTTCAAAACGTTCTAAAGGATATTTTGAAACACCCTATATAAATTTATAGGGTGTGTGACTAACGATAAATTCTAAAAGGCGGAATTGATAAACAAATATGCAGAATACTATGTGAACTACAGTCTACGCTAAAAGAAGACTGGGCGAAATGCTACAGAAGAAGGGAAGGAGTCGGGGGAAATTACCCTTAAATTTATTAAAGCCAACGTATGACCTCAGTTTCAAGAGGCAAGCTGTGGGTCCGATATACTGCCATTTCTGCCATAACTTAACCTTATTCCTCAAAGAGTAAAAAATGCCTACAGTGTGTCAAAGAAGGGTGGAGGTAAAGGTATTTGATATTACGTTACGGGATAAAATGTTGAAAGAAGTGAAATCTGCGATGTCGGGAAAACCTTCAAACTTTCAAGTAGAGAGAAGTAGCAGAAATTATGAGGATGCAGTCTAAAAACTGGACATTCTGAGTAACAGCCTGGTACAAAGAAGAGCACTTCGATGACCTGAAGAGTAGCTTCGGCAGTCAATGGTGGACAAAGTTGAAGAAATGTCTTTCTAATTTCACTGTCCAAGATTTCTTCTTCTCTTAGCCTTATTACAATTCTTGAAGGGATTTTATTAGGAAATTTAAGATTAAGTTTTTCTCATCATAATAAAATACAAAAGAAGTATGACTTCCTTCAAAAGGGAAGTAAAGCCGCGGGTCCCGTGTCGTACATTTACGGAACGAAAAATAAACTCAAGCCTGAATAAAGAGGCCTCTGAGAAAAATTTATCGGCCATTTCACGACCTCAATAGAATGGGACGCTGTTGACTTGAGCTGTTAAAGAGCGTCCATAAATAAATCAAATCAACAAATCAACTGAATCATTTGCAGATAATAAAATAGTGTTTTTATCAACTCATTGCTCTTAGTTCTGTTTTTTTCCTTTAAATTTATATATATATATATATATATATATATATATATATATATATACAGTATGTAACAAAAAGGTATGCCACAACTTTGGGGAAACGTGCCTTGCATATAAAGGATACAAATATGTTATATGTACATGGTCCAGAAATGTTTACAACTTCGCTTACACGGTGTGATATCAAGCTAAATGCCCCACAACATAACAGTTGCTTAATAAGTGCAGTATGTAAACATTCGATTTTACCTCTGGTTAAATGGGGTTGGGTGCTGTAACTACTCTTATTTTCTAGGTTCACAATTGTTGTTTTCGTTCTGTACCACGTAGTCCAGTTGTTATGCTACTCACTTCATTGCTTGACATAGCACCGAGCACATAGTGTCAGTTCTATGTGTTCTGCTCTTTCCAGATGCAGTAAAATGGGATGGTAAAATGCGGAGTTGGCAGATGCTCATATGATCGGACACTCTTAAACATCTCAGGTCATCAGCGTCCCATTCAAATCAGGGCCTGAAACGGCCGACAAATTTTGCTAAGAGGCCTCTTCTTTCAGGCTTGAGGTTCTTTTTCGTGCCGTAAATGTGCGACAGGAGACCCACGGCTTTACTTCCATTCCGAAGGAAGCCATACTTACGATTTTTACACCCCGAAAAAATCCACCGATCCTGGCCGGGTTTGAACACGTCATTTTGGGTTTAGAAGGCAAATATGGTTACCACTCCAACACCAGGACTGACATCTATGGATTAGCCGAAAGTATCTCATTTGCCAGACAAATCGAGATACTCTAGAGATACATCAGCGCATCAGGGAGTCCATATGACGGCAGGTTGATAGAGGAGAACATTTTGAACATTTCATATGATTTTCTGTTCCCCCTGTTTCTGTTTAATGAATAGTACAAGTGTAGAGAAAGAGCTCCAACAAGAAAATACAGCAATGCCGGACCCATGTCCATATTATACTTTTATTCTGCATATGGGAGAAATGTTTCCCCAAAGTGTTGACATGCTTTTTGTGTGTACTTCATGTTTGGACGCAGTGGTACTGTATTTTTCCCTTAAACCTCTGTTTATCAACCAGGTGGGCGAAGTTACTCATGAACGGAAGGAATGGTTCATATCCCTCCCTAGCTGAGGCTTTTATCGGTAGAGTCATACACTATCAGGGCATCTCTGCAATTATTTTAATGCCTAAAACAAGGAGAGGCTGCAGTGGGTGTTTATGTCTGCACGTGTTGCAGCAACATCCCTGTCACAGAGGCGCTATGTTCGGTGGAAACAGACATGCGAATCGGATGAAATTAAGTGCAGAATGTTGTTGTTGGAGTAATAGATACACAGAAACAAAGAGACCATGACGCAAAGTGCTCCGTTTCCACTTCACCTGCAGAGCGTGAAATCATTACGAGTACTGTTTAAACCGTGGTGGGGAAACAGATTGCTTTTGAAGCCCACTTACACTATTGCTCTTGTTATGTATACGTTGCCGAAAGTTTGTTCCTGCGGTGTATCGGCTGAGTCATCTGGGAAATTCAGGGGACATCTGAAACAAGCTTGCTTTCTCCCATAACTTTGTGCTTGACCATATCATCTGTCCATCCTGGGATCTATTTCATAGAAAACAATGTAACAAATCATATACCTTGTACAGGATAAATTTCCGTCTTTCAGCTCCACAGTATCATACAACACTTAACCGCCTGTGGTGCCTCAGTAGTGAAAACGGGCGTTAAACACTACTCAAAAAAAAAAAAAATACAACACTTATTAGAAATTAGGTAAAAATGACATCATAATCGAAGTATGTGTTTTGTCTTATCTTTTATGTTACAACCGTATGATCAGGTATCGTGGCTGCTTTCTACTATTTTCGGAGACCCTAAATCGCTTCCCGTCCTGCCATACAAACTTTGTTTAACTATTTTCTTTAACTATAACTTTAACTTTAACTATAATATTTTCACTAAAACAAGCAGTTTAAGGTTACCTGCCATGCTTGGTTACCCCCACCCTACTACTGTTTCCTGTGAAAAGTAAGTCATATAACTGTGTGGATTGGTCAGTGGCTAGAGAGGGGAGGCGAGTGCGCCCACATGGTCAGCGCTGGCAGAAGGTACGGACGCATTGAGCGTGTCTTTGACCAGTCTCTTTTGAGTGAAAGTATTATAAGTTGTTATTACTTATATGCTCTCATTACGTTCGTAATTTACCGCCACGAGTGTCCGAGGTCGTTAAGGCGCCGACTCGTGAGCGGAAGGTTTGGGATTTAAATCCTGCCTGGACCGTCCTCCCTGACTGAGGTTTCTTTTTCAGGTTTTCCTCAGTGCTCATAAATGGCAAATGCCGGGAAGGTACCCTAAACTTAAGTCTGGAGCGTTTCCTTCCTTAAAAAATTCCATTCCCAATATATCATTTCATCTCGCGTATCATCTGTGTCTACAGCCTGTGGTGCCTCAGTATAAAAACGGCGTTAAACATTATTAAAACAAAGGCTCGTGATTCCAGATTTACAGGCATAATCACTCGGAATAATACATTGCGCCTTTCTATTGTCAGAACTTTTAGTGGTGTTGTGTGGTGGCGTTGCTTGAACTAGGTTACATTCATTTACTTGATGCTATTTAAAGACACTTGGCGAAAATGTATGTAATCTATGCTTTTTATTAACTTATCATTCAGAGAATTTATTACATTTCGAAAAAAAAATCTTTTCGCAGTTCTGCATCAGCAAAAAAGTTAATCAACTGTAGGCTCGAAATTTAACACAATATATGGGATACAATTTTCTATTTGCCACTATTTACTTCATTCTTAATAAAACCTGTCACTCGTCAAGTCATTTCATTTGATCCAGATCTCTTTACATTAATTAATTTCAATCTTCAAATTGTTTCTCGTGAGGTGTTTAATTTTAGATATTTAATTATTATTTCTATCAACATAAGCTATAATTGTTATAATTATCGGAATTAAATACTGCCATATTCTGCGCAAGAAAGCAATGCCTAATTTGTAATTCTTATAAATCAGTATTTGCTCTAAAAAGAACAATAAAAATTAAAATAGAGATTTTCAGAGTAATATCTAACCTACCCTTTTCATGGGACATTTAAGGCGCCACAGACGGTGGACACTGCTGATACTTGAGATGAAATGATAAAAAATGGGGAAATGATTTTTTTAAAGAAAGGAAATGTTACCTGCCCGGCATTTGCCATTTATGAGGACTGAGGGGAACCTCAGTCAGGATGGACGGTCCTGGCGGTAATCGAACCCCAGACCTCCCGCTCACGAGTCCGCGCCTTAACGACCTCGGCCACCTGTGATGATAAAGTAGAAAGTGGTGTTAGATGGTGGAATCTAAGCTTCCCCCCTTTTTTCTTGAGAAGTAGTATTTAGGTTTCTCAATAGTTTGATCTATATAATGGTGTTTAATAGTGTTTAAAATGTTAAGGGCTATTTTTAGATTTTTGTTTATTTTCAATTTTTGGCTTGTACTTTTCACATTCTGTTTTCTTAACATTCTGTACCGCCCTTTCAAGAGGGTAACATTCGCTCCTTTTCTCATTAAAGTTCAGCAATGAATGATGGAATATGGCTGTATGATATACAACGGCGCAAGGTCAAATTAGCAAAGACTTACCAGCACTACTGCATAGTAATAGTTGAGAATTGTATTTCTCCCTATGTGGTGTATATCGTGTACTTTTTCTTTTTATAATGTGCAGTACTCCCTGTTAAATTTTACACTCTAATAACTCTTTTACTGCCCATTTGAATATTCTTTCTTTGCGAGGCAATAACACCAGCAGTCCACCCCTCCTTACTCAAACCAAAATTTCCATCACAATGAAGATGAAGTTGAATTACCAGCTCGTCTCATCCCAGGCCTAAAATATTGCGTTGTTCCTTCAGTCGATGTAGAACATTCTTTTTCGACTTATAAATCGATTTTGAGTATCAAACGCTTTAACCTTTCCATGGAAAATTTAAAAAGAAAAAAAAGTGCGTGTTATCTACTGTGATGTAAAATATGGAAATAATATTGATCAATGAAAATAAACTGGAGAGGAAGAAGCCTTCAGTTTGTGTTTGCACATATGTATGTTAGTTTCTTTTTAATGCGTATTAAGTAAATGCAGTAGTTTGTGTTACTGCCGTTCTCTAGCAAATAATTACTGCCTATTTTTATTTTATAGAACCTAAATATAAAGTTTTAAGAACGTATTTTAGGCCACTTTCACAACTAAAGTTCCTCTGTCTTTTGTTTAATACAATATGGCCGCAAATATAATGAAATGTAATGACATATTTAATACATTAAACGAAGTTGGCTATGTTTGTAACTTCAATAACTTCAATATTTATGAAAAGCAATGCTGATTTAATTATCTCTTTAAGGCTCTCAGTGAGAAATATTTTTAATGGTGTTTAACGCCCGTTTTTACTGCTGAGGCACCACAGGCGGTGAACACTGGTGATACATGAGATGAGGTGATATATTGTGAAAGGATTTTTTAAGGAAAGAAACGTTCCAGGCCGTAGTTTAGGATACCTCCCCGGCATTTGCCATTTATGAGGACTGAGAAAAACCTCAGTCAGGGAGGACGGTCCTGGCGGGATTCGAACCCCAGACTTCCCGCTCACGAGTTCGCGCCTTAACGACCTTGGGCACTCGTGGCGGTCTCGGTGATGGAGAAAGCAGCATTTACGCTTATAGGTCGAAATGAAGGATCAAGCGTAAAAGTAGTAAATGAACTTTTCGGGCAATGTTTCATAGAGATTCACCTTCTATACGGACATTTTGGAAACGAATTCAGAGTTATGGGAGCATTGTAATATCTCCATAAGGAAGGAAATGGAAGTCTGTAATCTGTCACAGACAAAGTTAATATGGTATTGGTGTTTCAAAAGGTTTTTGAGTCATTCAGTAAATGCGGAAACCTATCATATTAGGAAATTGGTAAAAATAATAATAATAATAATAATAATAATAATAATAATAATAATAATAATAATAATAATAATAATAATAACGCTGTTAGGAAAAGAGTACACCCTTCGACCAAAAAAAAAAAAAAAAACTCATCTCTTGAATGTAAAAGGCTGTGAATGCAGCATTGTGTTTTATGGCATGCACCAAAGACGCTGACTAGTATATGTGTTCCGTTAGCTCTGTGGCAGAGTGTGCAGTGATGTCGTGGTTAAGAGCGCATGTTCGCCTTCCGGCATGAAGTACTTTTTTTTTAATAAATGTTTGTAGCATATTATGACAAATTAGTTTCGTAATATTGTTTCCCTACAAAACAATATTATAGTTTTTCCTTCAGTATTTGTTCTTCTAAATGCAATACACTGCACACGTGTTCCCTGCACATGCTAAAAGGACAAAAGATGGTTTTGGAGCACAAATTGAAAAAACTTGAGACGTTGTAGCCTGTAGTCTATGTTAGTAAAAGTCTGATATCATCTAAACCCCGAAGATTGAGGGCAATTATATATGCCGAGGGTTCATAGTTTCTATGTGTTTTTCGCTTTAGAAGATAAATGTTTCTGTTCGTGTATTTATATAGTTATTTGTAAAGAACGCGTTAGCTTGTAATTGAGTTTTTGGTGTCCATGGTTAATGCTATATAAATGATACATTAAAATATAATATGATATTAAGGCAACATGATGTTCTATATATACAGTAATAAAACCAGTAGTAAAAAATAAACCAAAAAGTTTATGATTTGAACCCAGGAGCATAGGCAGAAGAGCAATGCCTTCTAAACCGTTGAGCCACCGCTACTCTATCCTGATATTCTATTTCCAGATTCTTATAATTGTGCCCATTACGTTTACAGGCAAAGCGCCCACTGCAGTGTACCAGTCGCTACATGCGCGTTGTGAATACAGAGTTTACGAGGGTCCCCAGATCTCCGGTTTTATTATCAAAGGGGTCTTTTCATGTATTTCTCGTAGTTCTAGTTGCTCTTGCGTACGTATGAACAGGACAAGATTTCAGTGTATTCGTGACCTTGCTGTAGGTATTACAATATGATGAGTATGACAAAGACATTCTTTTTAATTTTTCCATGCCAGCAGAAAGTGGCAAGAAAATTTAAAATATTCTCTCTTGAAACATTGCATTATGCTCTTCTTTAACGATAATGTTAGGTCTTACTATTGCACATCGAGGAATGTTGCGATCAGATTGAGAGTGAAATGGAGAGAGATGTTGTTATCTTTCCGTAGTGTCTGTGCTAGATCGTGCGATGTTACCAGACATTATAATCTAAAGTGATGTATAAACTGGTTAAGGTATCTTGTAAGTGAAATCTAAAAATTCCACTGAAAACTACAGTGTTGGGTCACCACTCCAAATTAAAATGAAGTACGAAATTAGATAAAATTTAACGAATAAATAAAGATATGGAACGTATAACATTTAAAATATTCAACCATAAAACTATAAAATGGAAATTAACGCGGGTTACAATCCTCAAATTAAATTAAATTAAATTAAGCTCCTGCATTTTATTTATATCTCTGAGATTTGACCACTTATATCAAAACAGCAAAGTTGGCTGTCCTAAGATGTTACATTGTTATTGAACCATAAAGCCAGAGGAAAAACTCGAAAATAATTAAATATATACCATAATAATTACCTAACCCTCTACTGTACAAATCCGTTTTTGGATATTAAAAGTTTTATTTTAAATGCAATTTAATTTTTTGTGTTTTTAAAAAATTGTTTGCAACTTCCAAGTACTAACTACTTTGTATGCCAGTATTAATACTAACTTAACTTAGTTCAGTATATTTCAAGTTAGCCTATAGCGTTACATGTTCCTGAAGCATGAGTATAGTTATTTATACTGCTGGCATAAAATAAAATAAGAAATAACTCTCTTCTATTGTTTCACCCACTGTAAACTCTGTGCCGAGGTACAGATTTAATATATGCAACTCTATAAAACAATGACAAAATATACTTTACGTATAACATTGTGCACCTCCCCCTGACAAATATTTTAATAAAAGGTTATTGAGCATTTCCATTATTTACATACTATGCCATGGCTTGATATTATATCCATGTACACTTCCTATGCAACATTTAGGCATTTACAATCTAGACACAATGTACATACGAGGGTTAGTCCATAAGTATCGGGACTAACCATTTTCTATGTATAATAAAGACAAAAACTGTATTTCACTTTTCAAAATAGTTACCCTTTATTGCAGTACAATTCGCACATCATTCAATTAACGTTTCAACCCCCCCCCCCTAAAATAGTCAGAAGTATTGCGTGCAAAATGGGCATAAACAGTATCCATCACTTCTTCATCACACTTAAATTTCCTTCCTCAAAGATCCTTCTTGAGTTTTGAGAAGAGGAAATAGTCATTGGGAGCTATATCTGGGTTGTAGGGTGGATGATATATCTATCTCCTTGAAGCCACATTTCTTCACAGCTTCCTTTGCAACAAGAGAGGTGTGCACGGGCGCGTTGTCGTGAAGAAGGCACAAACCACCACTCAGCTTTCCTCGCTTTTTCTCTTTGATGGAAGCACGTAGTCTGTGCAGTAGGCCAGCATAGTACTCCCCATTTACTGTGGTGTTCCCCTCCTTGAAGTCAATGAAGAGTATTCCTTCACAGTCCCAAAATATTGTGCCCATGATCTTTTTGGTTGACTGAGTGACCTTGGCCTTTAGAGGCGCTGCTTCGCCAGTTTTCGCCACTCCATTGATTCTCTTTTGGACTAGAGATTATAGTAGAGGACCATAGTTTCGTCTCCTGTAGCAATGGTTGGCAGAATTTCTTTCTCGTTGCCACGTCAGGGCTCCAAAAGTATCTGACTCTTTGCTGCTTTTGGACTAAGGAAAGAAGTCTAAGCACCCATCTTGCACTAACCTTATTCATGTTTGAATGTTCATGAATAATCCAAGGACTGGTGTTTTAGAAAGGCCCAACTTGCTGCTATTTCTGTAACTTTGGGACGTTTGTCTTCCATAATTTCTCCTTCACAAGAGCAATGTTTTCCTCCAAGGGCCGACCTGCACGCTCTTCGTCTTCAATGCTTTCTGGACCCAATCGTAAACGTTTGGCCCATTCTTTTACGGTAGAATATAAGGGAAATTCTTTCCCACATACACCGTCCAATCGCTGTTTAATTTCATTTGAAGGAAGTTCTTCCATTGTGAAGAACTTAATAGCTGCTCGATACTCCATTTTGAACATGTCACAATCTTCTATACAGAGCCTTCTTTATGAAACTATATCTGAACAATTGAACGCAGCGGAGCGGAAGCTACAGTTGCAATTATTTACTTAACAGATAAGACATCAGATAAGGTTTTTGTGAAGGCGATCGTTTTTATCGGCGATGCGGGTAACTTATGGACCTACTCTCGTATTTAGATATGTAACAACTGCAAGTGTTTTAGTCCCCGTCTAAATTACTATATGCTAAGTCTTAATAATGTACCCATAGCTATAGCAAATACGGCGAGTGACAAGCCCATCCTTCTGCAGTTCATTCTCAGAAATAGCTGCAGCTGACACTATCTCCTCCTTTGTTTAGTGTCCAGCTTGAGTGGGATCATCTCTTCTGTTTCACTTCATCCTGATACAGAGACAAGCAGCAATAAATATATTGAAATATAGCAGGTTTTTATTTATTCGTGTATTTTCAGTCCACAAATTGTACAATCGTTCGGAATCATAATCAGATTTGGTTGGAACAGTCAAATATAGGAGATGAAACACAATCTTTTAGTACCATTTTTACCTTATGATGATTCGGTACAGTTCAGCAACAGATGACTCTCATATATGTTTTGTTACAAAATTTTACACCTGGGCAAGTAACTGGAACTATTTCTACGAAAGCTGTACAATTAAGAATGGCCTCTATTATATTTACAAAGAACGAGCAGTTAGCCATATTGTTTTATCTTCAAAGTGACAGCAGTCTACATTAGGGAAACAGTAACCTTAGATTTATAATAAAAACAAAATCGGTACACTGTTTCGAACAATAGAGGACTATCACAAAGAAAACGGAAGATAATTATATGCCTAAGAAAATGTCTGGGGAGAGGAGTTTAAGAGATTAATAAAGACTCATATTGAAAAGGTTTATAGCACTGTTTTGATGTGGTATTTGACAAAGTGCTGTCAAAGAAAAAAACGCCAAATGATTAATAATAAATAATTGTAAAATCTGAACAGATCTGGGGTTTAAGAAGATAGTGACCAACACATTCACGCTCGTGATGGGGTATTCTTATTGTTAGTCTGGCAAAATGCTATCTAATGATTATTTCATCACTTTCATCCTCGCTATCGTAAGTGAGAACAGCGAACGGAGATTTGTGCAGGAGATAGTGGGTACTAGAGAAGAAACAGAGAGCTTGCTTGCGGTGAAAACAGACCTGTTGCGGGGAAGTGTCAAGGTTGCAGCGAAAAGCAAGAGGAACGCAAATGTGAGAAACGATTATGCAAGAAATAGAAAAGACGCCCACCTGTGCCATTTAGGTATACCGCAACATTGCCTACTGCAAAGCCGCTGTAACTCTCCAAGAAACGCTCTGATCCAATAACAAAGACTGCTTGTTTAGGAAATTATTAAGAAAGGATACAAAATCCTCGAGATAAAGGATCTAAGTAAACAGCGATTTTTAATTAATAATAGTCATCAAACATACACGGTCCTTTGTACTCGTAGAAACAGAACATAATAGGAAGGTAAGTCAAAAAGTTAATTTCCTTATTTTATTACTCCAAAACAAAATTACCTACACAGCTTACTACAACTTGCCTGTAGTTCCTCTTTCAGGTGGCGTACAGCAACAACGAAATGCAGAATGATGCATAAGTAACTATACACTTAGTGAATTTCAGTTAACATATGATTTCACTTCTTGATATGTTATGTTCAAAACGTTTTTCTTTTTGTTTGCATTTAACTGAACTGTACGATGTTTCTACATTAGTAATACTGTCAGCGGGAAGAGCAGGAAACAAAAAATGAATCCTCAGTAACAGCTAAAAATGTTAACGAAAGAGGAAAAATTTTGCTGCAAAGATTGGTTACCAACGAGGTTTAGGTGCTGTCTGAGGGAATGGAGAGAACATTTCGAGTCAGATACTCCATCACATAAGACTATTTACAATATCATTCATAAATTTGAAATTGAAGATTCTGTTTCGAAAGCACCTAGTAGTGGGCGACCTAGGACAGCACGATCTGAGGAAAATGAACTCAATATCTGTCTGGCTGTTATCATCAGTACAAGGAAGTCCTCAAGACGATTAGCTGTGGAATTTCCAGGAATGTCACGTCGATCAATCCAAAGAATGTTGAGTAATCAGAAGTTCAGTGCGTACATTCCATGTCTGACACATGTTTGTTGGAAGATGAATCAGAGAGCGCTACAAATGTTGAGAGATTATGCTCGATCATGACCCCAATTTCTTTCAAAATATTATGCAATCGGATGAGGCCACCTTTAAGATATCGGAACATGCAAACCGACATAACTGTACTTTTTGGTACGCAGAAAAGCATGTTATTTTGGAGCAAGCGCTAAATCAGCCCGGTGTAAGTGTGGGGATGCAATATCGGCACGTGGTCTTATTGGGCAGCACTATATTGACGGAAATCTCGATGGTAACAAAGGCTTGACTCTAGTTCAACAGGCATCATCATGCATTTGGGCAACTTTGATCAACTCTACTTCCAACATGATGAAGCCCCTGCGCATTATGCTACAGTTGTTTGGATGTGCATTGATAATGTTTTAATAGAAGAGCGCTTGGACGTCGTGCAGCAGTTGAATTCCCATCACGTTCCCCTTATTTTATGCAAATGGATAAAGACTCGGCGTAAGGAAGGAAATCACAACTGTTGAACAACTGACTGTTTACATTGAGGATACCTCCCACAACCTGGACAACATTCAACTTTTTGGTGTGTCAGTGTTCCAGGCAGACTACAACGGTGCATAATACACAAGGGAAACAGTTTGCACATAAAAAGAAGTGAAATTCTTTGCTAACTGAAATTCACTGAGTGTATGGTTACTTTAGCGTATCCTGTATAGATGGACAAAGTGGCAAGAGTATTGAATGAGAGTATAATAAAGAAGTATGCGCAGTTTTCGAGATCTTTGGACAGAAAATACGCAGTGTAGTGTACCTATTTGTGATATTCATGCAACGGGTGCGAAAATTGTGCCGTGAATTTGCAGAAGGTCGAAAGATTGCGAATCTTATGTTGGACAACTGGCTTTGGACAAGTTCCCCACCCACTATCTACTTTCATTTGTTTAGGAAATATTTGGGAGGGGGGGGGTTCTGTAGAGCAAAAACCTTCTATCTGTCAAAGATGTGTTGAAATGTCTCAAGGGCAAGATGCCGGTTTCAATCGCATGAGCATGTAAAAAGGTATTTTAGTTATAACAGATGCTTGCATAACTTTATTTATTATGTGCGGTAAAATAAAGGAGTAATGTTTATCTTAGCCTATCTTTAACCATTTGTGGAAACTTACTTTTTGACTTGCCCTCCTATAATAAACGACAGTTTTCTGGGAAAATGCATCAAAGTCCTGGGGATGGTTTATGTTAAAACAATATCTATTTGAACAATGTTTCCTAATAACGTTTAAATGCTTTCTTTTCCAAAATTGCAGTAGCAGTAAGATATGGCGTTTTCGTTTTCAAAAAATACATCTGAACTGTAGTTTGATAAGTTGACTACATTGTTTTACCAGTATATTGCAATGTTATAGTGACAATTGGCGCGCCTTTTAGGGAAAGTTGTTTACCTACAGATAGCTTCCCACAGCCTGTGTTGCAAATCCTAGTTATGGAGAATTAGAATGTCATTTGGGGATTTAGGGGTAATTTCTTTCAAGTAGATTGTTTCTAGGAAGTTATTGTTTTTATTTCTTTCACGTCATATATTATCGAATGACAATCCAGATGTAAATGGAGAAGGCCGTGTATTACGATATAGGATGTTTCAAATGCAGAAAACCAGACAATGTTTATGACAACAGCAAGTAAATTGATAATTTAATATTCCCTAAATTGAATGTCTTTGTAAGAAACCTTCATAGTCTACCAACTGAACTCTGACAGAATATTTTCTAATTGTAAAATCATTTTTGCTGTTTAAAGAAATAAGCTCCCCACAGACATAATCACACAATTAAAAGACCCTTGCATAGATATCGTCAAAAAGTGACATGCTTTGAAAGCACAAAGAAAACGTGTTTAATAAGGTGATGTATGATTTCTGAAAAAGTGCAAGGAAAATGTGTGATGAAGTAGATTATAGAGACAGCAAGTAGCTGTAAATTAATGTATGGATTTATTCTAAGGTGTTAAGGTGTTTTTAATTTTGTTGTGTTAATTTATTTGGTTAACTCTGTGTACATTTGCACAATCGTATATGTGTGATTACTATGTCCTACATTTGTTATTTTATGTTTTATTAATAAAGATTTCTTTTCAAACTTAAGATGAAACATTTTTACTTATGAGTTTTTATTGCAATTTGGGGGAAAGGGTGTATATATTTTTAGATTGTTAGGCTCTCTCAAATGCCTTTAAAATGTCAGGTACTTCGAACCCAACAGACTCCAAATTCATTTATGTCATCATTAATTAATTCTATTCAGCATACACATGAGAGACAGATGGCGTGGAAAGCTAAAAGTTATTATATTATTGAAATGTTACTATAATAACGTATATTTGCTTTTTAACTTAATTCGTTAGCTAATGGCGTTTGGAATATATAATTTGAAACCTCAGTAATAAAGTTTTCCTTGACAAAACTAAACTGTTTTAAAACTCTTAGGGAAGGCTTGTATGAAATGCTGTGAATATTGTGTTAGCATAATAAACTACTAACATTTCAGAATGAGAATCATTAAGCCCGTGATAAGTTTTCTTCTAAATGAAAACCAGTTAAATATTGCATGGTTTCTATTCTGTGAATTTCGTATTGCTTTCCGTTTATATTTCTCATTTCTCATTTAAAGTTTGTCAGACTGTGAAAGTTTGTCAGAGATATGCACGCGATAATATAACTTGAATCTCCTCATTAATAGACTTCTATTTTACTTGCAGAAAACCGCGGTATATAATGGTTTTAGTACTCCCGAAAGATTCAATATTAGTTCTAAGAAAGTATTTAAAACGTTATTGGTAACTGTTAAATTAGGTAGTTCATGCTTTAGGCGATTTTATTTCCAGTCAGTGCCATGCATCGCTTAGCATAGATAAACCGATAAAGATCAGCCTACCATTCAATTCAGGGGGTGAAACGGCCGACAAATTTTGCTCAGAGGCCTCTTCTTTCAGACTTGATACTCTTTTTCGTGCCGTAAATGTACGACATGGGACGCACTGCTTTACTTCCCTTCCGAAGGAAGCCATACTTAGGATTTTTACGCCCGAAAAAAAATCCATCGATCCTGGCCGGGTTTGAACCCGCGGTCTTGGGTTTAAGAGGCAAGTATGGTTACCACTACACCACCAGGACCGACGACACATTAAAAAAAATACAAATGAAGAAGTGGAGAATGATTAGTTTTTGTGAACTTGCTGACCTTCACCTGGTTTATGGGGAAGCAGGAGGTTGTACTGTAAGAGCTGCTGAAATCTACAAAGAAAGATTTCCCTAATAAAAGCCTTACACATTTTACTACATTTCATTCTGTTGATAGGCCTTTGCGTCAACTGAGATACTTTAAGTAAGACCACTGTCATAGCCTAATGGTAGCATTCGCTCTTCACACGCGGCGAGCCCGAGGTCGATTCCGGTTGGATTAGTTTCGTAATTGAGGGTTTTTTTTCAGGTTTTTCCTCAGTTTTAGGTAAATTCCTGGGAAACTTCCGCCATAAAATCCCCTGAACTCATTCCAAGCTATCATCTGGCAAAATTGAACTTTAGGTAGTGGTCCCAATACCATTAAAAGCACAATCAAGTAAAAGTAAAGGATAGGCATGCCCTTTTGAACTTCAGGTGGGTGAAAGTACACATAGGAATTGCTAGCAATGACAAAAGCAGCTACTGAAGATGAAGAACTGACGGACCTCTTCAATAAGATTCCAAAATCTACGATAAAACTGAGATAAAAGAAGCATGTAAATGGAGTATGACAAACAAACGGTCACTTTGTAAAACCTTCCTCCCTTCAATTAGAGATAGACTAAACAAAAAGCTTTCCTTACCACGGATATTTACTGCGGTTCACGGGAAAACCAAAATGTACATGCAATAATCCAGACAAACTGTAAATCATGTTATCCTCGAATGTAGAGACGTCGATCAGCAAAGATCAATTCTAATAAGAATGTATAACAACGCAGGAACTAGACAGTCACCAATCAGCATACATCAGCCCCTAGAAGCACTTTGTAAATTTACATACTCACTTAGCTTGTAACAAAAACCAAGTTAAAGGTCACAGGCATATAGTCCTACGATATATCTGTTGTGTATGTAAACCTGGAAACAAATTGTAGCCCACACTGACAAATATAATTGTTCATAGCTTTTATTGTGGATACAGACACGAAATGTGTAATAATTCTAGGAATACCCTTAGGCTAGGAGGATTTTCGTGATAATCGAAAAATGACAATTAAATAAGTGTCAAAATTAACTATAAATAATGTAGGGGTCAAATTAATTATAAGATACAATGATGTATTAAATACTTAAATTGTGTATGTAATGCATGTAATATTACTATCCAATGAAATATGCAGATGATATCCAATAAATTAAAAAAAAAAATTGAAACTTCAAGACTTAGCGCATTCTGGGTTTCCTATCTCAAATTACTTGTCTAAGACACCTCTATAGTTAGTCGCTTCCAGTATCATTTACTTCATTTTGTTGCTTTTTGAAGGACAAGGTTCTTTAAAGAGGATGGTAAGAAACAAGCTATTCCTATATACGGTGTTAATTAAATGTGAAACATAATTCATAAGATAAGCTCGTATTTTAGTTTCATAAAAACTGTATAAACAAAATCTATAGGAACAAAGTAAACGAGCAGCCCATTAACATACAAAAACATTGATTTTTTTCACAGAACGTTTAAATTACAATAGATATTCAAAAGTAAGCATTCACTGTAAGTGACCCTATCTATCACAAAATTGTCAGAAAGCACTGATCATTTCCATATTATCTCTAAAATCTTGCTTTTAGGTCTTCACCACTATTTGGCTTATCACTATGCACGTTGGACTTCATATAGGAAGAGATCCAGTGAGTTAGGTTAGGTTAGGTTAGGTTAGGTTAGGTTAGGTTAGGTTTGGTTTGGTTTCTAGCTGCCCACTCAATGTGTTCTATTCACCCGATTCGTTTACCAGGGAGACTTGGGTAAGAGAATCTTCTCTACTACAATGTGAATGAGTGCTATTTTGCTGAACCGTGGAAGCACACTTGAAGGACACCAGGAAACAGCTATCTGTGATCTGGGATAACAATTATCATCACGCAAAAGTTGTTGATACTTATCAAAGTTTAAATTTCCTTGCATTTTGTTTCGCACTAAAACTGCGCACATAGCTTTTCTGAGAATGTTCTGTATGCACTGATATTGTCCAGTAAACCTTCTAATGCAAGCAGTGTCGATAGTTGTAAAGATTAACGCTGTAGTTTAAACAAAAATTTGCCTCTTCTGGATATATTACGTTACTCTCAAATTTTGCATGTTTATTAATCTTTTCAGTTAATTTTTCACGATTTATGCCTTCTGTCTAAATCGTCTTTACATAATTCCTGCAAGAGTTGAATTTTGTATCGATGTCATTTTCTGTGATTTCAAACACTTCCATACTGATACATTGAACTCAATTTGCATCTGGCCTATAGATGTGTGAGCAGATGGGTAATAAATGCGTTTTCTTCATTTGTCCAAATTTAATGTTCCATGTTTCATTTATTTGTTGTTTGTTTATTATTCTCGAAACTATTAGCTTTTATTTTGGTGAGCTTCAGTGAGTAAATGGTATACCTCTTATTTATAGATTTCCTTTTCCATAACCAACTATCACTAAGATTTCAGTTTGCTTATTTGTTTGTTTGTTTTTTTCCTTTATCTTTTTCAGAAAGAAAAAAAGATTAACAATTCTCAACTCAACTGCGTCAATGTTTCCTTGATTTATGGTCTACTCTAGAAACACTTATTTTGGTATAACCTAAATTCAAAAGTTATCAGTAATATTCCATACATAATTAACTATTAAGATGCTACATAACTGAGCCAGTTTGCTCTATTTACCTGTTACTATTTACGCTTCTGTTGCTTCCTGGCAGTTTTACTTCCTTGTCGCTGTAATTCGTATCTTAATCGCCTTTCCAAAACTCCAAAAGGATTTTACACTGTTATGGACTTTGCCTTTGTTCACAATTTATTTCAGGCTCTTGAGTTCTTTTTCGCCATGACTGACCTGCTCTTGCAGCCGAAACAACGATACACGCTTCAGTGTCTCGCTATGCCTGTCAGACGTGCATTGGGCCGCACAGGTTTCTCTTTTTTCGGATACGCCCGAGTTGGCTGTCCTGCAGTTTCATTTTGGATCCCAAGTGTCGAGTAGCGCATAGCCCTTCCGCCTGGATGTGAAACTTGTCTCAGCATGGATAGAATCTGAAACCCAACCTGGATGCAGATGATATCAATTTAAAATACTTATAATGTTTCGCTATTTTGGGTTGTATTGTGGTAATATGATATGATATATTATTTTATTTTGACAGTAATTACCATTTACTATAATTTATTGTTTTTAGAACACATTCATAAATTTCCTTAACCGTATTTTAGTTTATGCAGAACCGCTGGTTTTATGGTAAGCTGAAACTCTTCGTTTATAATTGTTTTCCCCATATTTCTACTAATTGTTAACCGCAGCGGAACGGCGCGGTATTTTACTAGGATTATAAATAAGAGAGGGTAAAAAGGTCATTGCAACGTCAAGAATTCTTTTCAAGAGTGATGATGTGCATGCACAGGAAAACCACATTCCGATAAACAGATTTAAGAGTAAATTTTAAATATTGCGTGTAATTTAATTTAATTACCACGTATATTATTGATAGTCTTATGCCATAATTTTGAAAAAAAAAACGATTACAGCAATACGGAGCCATTTTGTGGCATATTAGCACATATTAGATCTTCCATTAATTTCGACATTTCGTGTTTCAACCTACTGTATACAAAAAGCCACGTTTAGTTTTCTTCTTTTTTAATCCCTTGGTTATTATAGGGAACATAACATCGGATTATCGACTTTCCACTATGTTTAGCGCTGATATACATCCAGTTTCAGACTGTTTATACCTGCATCCGTAAAAACAAAAAACAAGGTGTATTTTTTCGCTTGTTCATATGAAATTCGTGGTGTGAAAATGTGTTGCACTACAGCACTTTCAGCAAGTAATTAAAAAGCTAGGATGGGCACGAGGCAGGTTTTCAATAGTTGGCGATGCATGAAAGCGGATCGCCACAAGCTTGTATTCGTATTCTGTTACGGAAGTTGTGCAACTCCAAACCATTAAAATCTTTACCGTCTGTGAATAATGCAATCCGAGTGCTTCTGCCATACTAACGAGCAATATGTTGGTCTGAAACGTGAGATAGCGATCTCTTTATTACTACCTGTGTAATTTGCAAACCGTGGTGTGTGCATTTTATTGCTTTGCACGTGTACCAGGAAGGTTAAAACCTTGATGCACAATTCATTGACTAGGAAATGGCTAAGCTGAGCACCTACAGGCAAAACAGATTCCAGTTTATGGGGGAATCCTTGCGGTATTTCTGGCAGGAAATGATATGCGTGGATTAAGAGGAATTTTAGATTGCCTTAGTGCATGTTGGGCGTGTTTTCATAAAATAAACTTAAGTGGAAAAGTCGGCACAATAAAAATAAACCGGAGGGTACAATATTAATGAATATGAATCAACTCAGCTATGCTAACCAACTTGTGCAGCCTTAAAATCCCTAACATTAACTCCAATTTTCCTCCAGATTCCAATAAAATCTCAAAATGAAAATATTATTTCATCTCAAGATTGAACACTAATATTTATTAATAGAGGCTAAAATAACAAATCACACATAAGTTGTGTAACTGTACACAAGAGTTAACTAAATAAAATTACACAGCAAAATTACACCAATTTTGCAGTACCCCAGAACAAACTCACACATAATTTATAATTAGTTTTGTGTCCATAGCGTAGTTTATACCGCCAAGAGAGACCGAGATCGTTAAGGCACAGATTCGATTAGCAGGATGTCTGGGGTTCGATTCCCAAGACCGTCCTCCCTGACTGAGTTTTTTTTTCCCCCTAGGTTTTCCTCGGTCCTTAAAAGTGACAAATGTCAGGAAGGTATCCCAAACTTAAGCCTGCAACGCTTCCTTCCTTAATAAAATCCCAGCTTATCATTTCATCTCAGGTATCATTAGTGTCCACCGCCTGTGATATCTCAGCAGTTAAAACGGACGTTAAATACTATTCAACAAAACGTATTTCATCACATATTTTCCTTCAATCATCTCCTTTATCGTTCGCACTTTTTAGAAACCATGCATTGCCCTACTAAACAGCAATAATATCTTCTTTGTGCCAAAAAATGTATGCACACTTTCACAGTACAAATCTATTTAATATATTTCAAAATTGAACGGAAAAAAAACAGTATTGTGTAAACAGATGTTACTCACATACATTGTGATAGCGTTGCTACGTGACATGTAAATCAACAATGAACAAATGAAGTCATGATTATCGTATGATATTCTGTAAACAGGTGTAACTCACATTACGTAATGCTAGCGTTGCTACAAGAAAATGGAGCCAAGATTATCATTTGAACAGAAGAAAGAAATTTTGAAGTGGTATTGGAAAACCGCGAATGTTGTTGAAGTTCAAAGGCCATGGAGACGTGTGTACCGCGTTCTCCGGATCTAACTCTGTTGGACTTCTATCTATGGGGAACTCTTAAGGATGCTGTATACCGTAGAAAACCAGCTACACTGGCAGCACTTCGGGAAGAAATTGAAACGGCATATGCAGCAATCGCTGAGGACACTGTCGCAAACGTTGATCAATCAGTAGTTCAACGTACATAGTAGTCTATCGACGCCCATGGTGGGCATTTTGAGCTACTGTTGTAACTGTAAAAGTCTAAGATAATTAGTGTTCATCTTTTGTGTTTGTGTGAATTCAGTTTTGTTATGTTAACACGGTTTTTTCTTAGCTTGAATTGTGTACAAGTTTTTTTGGCGCCCTCTGTATTTTTAAAGTATAGCTCTCAATGCAAAAGTCCTTCAATTGGGTCTGCGATCAATGATCAATGAGAATGATTTTTACACTAATGAAATTACTTTCTACAGCTGCAATTCTGTGTGGCAAACAAAGAAAATTTCTTTAAAAAACATTCAATTTAGGGAATATATAGCTTCATCGCCCGATTTCACTTGCTTGCTAACTGTTGCCCAAAATTTGCCAGCACTTTCTTAATTTGGAACCTGTTCTGTATTTTTTAATACACGCTATTCTCTGTCTACCAAGGTTAATCACTAAAGTATGTGAAAGGAAAGAAATATAATTTTAAAATCAGTAGAAACAATCTATTTGGGAGATATTGTCCCTTTATCCTGGGATAACATTCTGATTCCCTGATGGGTTTGGCAACACATTTTAAGTCATTTTGTTCACCTTTGTCTAGAGCGGAGGTGTTTTATCATTGTCAATGTGCAGTTCTAATATCTCCCGACTTTCTCAGCATTCGGGCATTCTTGTAATGTATGGATTATGGTTCTATTTGTGTCTTTGTAGAGGTTCGCGCACCGTACTTAACATACGACCGCTTTCTCGTGGCCTTTGAAGCTGTTTGTTACTTTCTTGGTAATTCTAATATTCCTTCATTGTTCATATAATTAAACTTTTTATTATGTTTTATTTTAAACTATTAAAACTTACTGAATACTATCATTAAACTACAGTACCAGAAGACTGTGCACATTCAGAGATGTAGCAAGTTAAAAAAAGGCACTTACCGGAAACCTTTGAAAATGAAGTCGATTGAAGAAATCGTGAAAATAGGAAATAATCACCCAATGAAAAAAAGAAACAAAAAATGGAAGACTGAAGAATAGGCCTTTACTTGAGTGTCCAAACTTTACATGATCTTTGTCTTTTCAGGATGAGGAGAACATCCGAAAAGCTTCATGCAGGCAATTTGCTCCAAACGAAATCGATTCGTTTTCCATTAGTTGACATGTTAGCACTTGGTTAAGCTATAAAAGAAACACCGGTTATTGAAATGCTTTTAATGTCTCCCAACAGTGGGATGACTTATTTAAGTCATACAGAAACTAACAAGCAATATTTATCACAAACTGATATTTCTGTTCTCAGCACATAATACAATCTATATTTATTTTTATGCCTTTCTGCAAAATCCACACTTTTTTCATATTTTTCTCCGAGTCTGGAAGTCTTGCAAATAGAATTCTGTTCCAACCTGATGTACCGCTTGTGCGAATATTTATCCATACACACTGAACGGAAAGCACTCTAGTGCAACGTACTGCAACACTTGCTGCTACCTAGCGACAGCGGAGAGAGCCGAAGGTAGTGGCTTACACAGCTATATCTAGATAATAAGAGTGTTATGCTGTTGGTGTGAAGGTTGTGGTTGCGAATCCTGACGTCTATATGCTTCTTTTTCTACTGGAATTAAAGGAGATTTGCCACAATTACAATGATTTACTCGGTAACAGTATCACGCATAGAATGCCCTATAGGTTTATGTTGACGATTTTTATATATATGAATTAATTGTGAATTTGGATAAGAGTAGATTTCCCGTCGTTATAATATTTTACTCACGTAGCAATGTCCTACTAATTTACATTTAATAGGACAACGTTTGGGTTACGTTATTTTTAACAAATAACATTTACACTGTTACAAGCGGCCACGCCAGGACCGAAATTAATAGTGTAAATCTTACTGCTAATGCAACTTCTGTTGCTGGCAGGCATACTCCAGCAGCAGGAATTGCACGAGTTGCGCTAGTGATTTCCGTCCAGCGTGTAAGGGCAAGTGTACAAACTCTTATTCATCCTGTAAATTCTGTCTCACAGACCGCCCTTCACGAAATCAAAAAGTCCATCATGTACTTTGCGTAAACTAAGCGAATTCCTCAGTAATTCTAATTTGTGAAGGTTATTTCAGATAGCTAGAGCAGAGAAATTGGTGCCGCTAGAGTGCTTTTTAAATTTCGGTTTTCAGATATATCCGCACTCCTAATAGTCTGATTTCCCTGATTTTCAGAATCTATTTTTCTTATTTTATGTAAATGATATATACCGAGTTTTATTGTGAAAAAGCAAATATTGGTGCCGCTAGAACGATTTTTAAATATTCACTTTCGGTTAACCCCACTTTTTAAATTTCGGTTTTTAGGTATACCGCCACTTCTAATGGTCCGATTTCCCTGATTTTCAGAAACTATTTTTCTTATTTTATTTAAATGGTATGTACACAGTTTTTTGCGAAAACACAAATGTTGATGCCACTAGAGATGTTTTTAAATTTGTGGTACCTAATAGTCTGATTTCGCTGAATTTCGGAAACTACTTTTATTATTTTATTTCAATGGCATATACCTAGTTTCGTTGAGAAAAAAAAATTGCGGCCGCTAGAGCAATTTTAAAATTTTGCTTTAGCTTAACTCCAGCCCTCAGTGGTCCAATTTTTTGCTGGTTAACGAACTCGATGAATCGTTTACTATAATTGATCATTATATGCCGAGTTTCGTTGAGGGAAAAAAAAAAATAGTGGCCATTAGAGAGTTCAAAACATACGCGCGCGCGCACGCACTATACATGTGTTTTTTTCATCGTTATTTTCGGTGCCTAGTAAGTTGTATCGATAGAATTTGAAGAAAAAATTTAAATATACTTTTATGGGTACGACCTCCTTCGTAATTCGCTAAAAATGACAATAATGAAAGAACGCTAGAACAAGACATTTTCTCAATGGTTTCCAAGCTGAAATCAGCAGGTCGGGCCGCATATTTTTCTGACTTAGAATGATTTTTCTTTCAATGACATTTAATGCATAATATCGCAGTTTGGCTTGATGCCATAAAGTTTACCAAAGTGTAACCCTCCAAAAACACGGCATTCATAATTTGCGAACTAACGTTGCCTTTGGCTTTGTTTGCTTATCTTTTTAAATTCAAAAGACATTTCCATAGCTGCACCCAAGTTTCAAGCTCGTAATAATAAAGGCAGATTTTTATCAAGTGACTAAGTAAAACACGTTCTGCTTGGTTTGAAACATTTCTTTATGCTCAGTTTCGGTGAATATTTGTGAAACATATTGAGGTCAACTTATTCGGTCTAAACTTCTTCTGAACTACATTTTTTTCTTTCATGTAGTAATTTTGTTCTTCCTATGTTTATCTTCCTTAAGATAACATATAAACTCCAGTTGGTTAGAATTGACGCAGTATTTATGAGCTGTCACCCCCACATTCAATTAGATTGATTGTAACAAACAATTTTATGTAACTTCATTATAGCCATGTGTAATACTCTTTTTCCTGTACAAGTGTCTAAAATGTTATTTTCTTGCCAAGGCGCAGAAAGCTACCCTAGTCATAAAACCGGACCTGGAAATTCCCTAGCCCTTTGTAGCAAGGTACCATAAAACATTTGGCGACTATAGAAATGAAAAGAAAGGGAAGAAGCCATCCGCTACATGGAGAAGGCACACATACCATCTTGACTTAGTTTTGCAATTTTGAGGCCAGCAGTTTGGCAAGAGTATTCAGAGGGGCAAGGTCAGTGGAAAGGCTTTCTCAGTTCAAATAAATTAGTGGAAAGCGATAGTTAGTTTTGCAAGTCGACCTTTATTAGTTAAGTGCCCTGGTGAAATATTTAATGTACAATAGTGTAAGAACAATAAATTGTGTTCCATCTTACATAACAAGATATTATTAATCTCCATATGCTCCTTCCCCTATGGTCACAGGACCGTAAAAACATCCAGCAGCAGAGTCTCAACAGCCGTGGCAAAATATAAGACAGCGGTAACCATCGCCGGAGAGAAAGGAATTGTTTACCCCTGAGATAACATCTAAAACTTAACAATTCAAATTTCCCTTTTTCCAAAATCTTTCCTTCCCTCCATCTATTACACATTTAATTAACCTCCTTTATTAATTAACCTTCCGTTATTAAAATCGCTGCAGAATTACATTTATTAAAATTATTGAAATCTATACTCTTGCGGCACTCTTCACAAAATTTTATAGACTAATTATTGGCCTAAATAATGTGTTCTAAATGCTTTTACATGGCTTGTATTTACATAATTCAAGGCTGTTTTAATTCACATTTTTCAACAACTGAGAAGTATTTTTTCAATAACTATTTTAGACAATAATAAAATGTAAATAATACTTTATTACTGAATATTTTGAAGGCTCTCATAGACAAATATTTCCATGTATATAGGTACACATGAAACGTGTAACTAAGGTAGAAACTTAAAATGCATTTTTACATGGCTACACATTTTAAAAAATGTTTCTGGCATGTCCGTAAGAGCTTATTAAATATAATAAAGAAGAAATCTGCATGAATTTTTATTAGTGTTTAACGCCCGTTTTTGCCACTGAGGCACCACAGGCGGTGGACGCTGATAACACATGAGGTGAAATGATAAATTGGGAAAGGTTTTCTTCTTCTTCTTTTTTTTCCCGGGAAGGAAACGATCCAGGCCTAAGTTTAGAGTACCTCCGGCATTTGCCATTTATGAAGACTGGAAAAAACCTCAGTCAGGGAAGACGGTCCTGGCGGAAATCCAACCACAGACCTCCCGCTCACCAGTCCGCTGTATGAAATTGAAAATGGTTTTCTTATAACATATAAAAGAATTTTTCTCGAGTTTTGTAGTGCCATAGAAGGTTAGGACGGTTTATAACTTGACTTCCTCTCATTCTAAAAAAATTCATTTTAATCAACGCTTTTTAATGGCTTATCAACTTTTTTCATCGTACTAGTTTAGGCTGTTGGAAAGTGACAGAAGTGGATTTGAAATGCTGGTGTCTGGAACGGGTATTTATTGGGTTCCACTGTTGTTCGTTAATTTGCAACGGTTAATATAGTTGTTCCAATGTAGGGGGGATTGATGGGTTCTCAGGGTAAATTTGGACTGTTTTTAACGACTTGAAAGTCGTTAGGGGGGAAGGAGATTGTTCGCTGTATTAATAAGTCCGGCACTGTTTGAACATTTGATTTATTTAACAACTTGGCAGGTTACTTCCTGACGGCTCGTAGCTGACCTCACTACACACTTAGACTGACTTTAGAAAATGATTTACACTGCCCTCAACTGAACTTTAGATTTGATCTAGACTGATTACTTTCGGATGACTCAGACTGCCTGATTCCGTATATTTCTTTCGCATCTCTCGTATGATGTCCCTGTTTCTCTTGAATGTCTGAATCTCAATCTGCGAAGGTCTGAATGTGCGAGAGAATGTCTGAATGTATGAATGACTGACTTCTGCGAGTGTGAATGTGCGAATCTGTGAGTGTCTGAATGTAGGAATGTCTGACTTCTGCGAGTGTGTGTATGTGAATCCGTGAATGTCTGAATGTGCGAGAGACTGTATGTAAATTTGTGAATGTCTGACTTCTGCGAGTGTGTGTCTCTGAATCCGTGAATGTCCTCTGACTTCTGTACTCCAGTTTTCTACCTCATCGCCACGCCTCTCGCTAAATTAAATTCCCTCGTATATTATCTATTTCCGTGTTGGATGATCATCATTGGCTATCCTAAAAATAATTTTTTGTATCTAAGTTCTCCTGATTCGTTAACTTTTATCCGAAGACCATTGGCTAGAATTATTCTTTCCCCCCTGATCTAATGTCTTCCCACGAACTTGAATTTTCCCAGAACAGCCTTCATAAATTTCGGCCCGTTCCTTACATTCTGATTTCTATTGATAATCTTTTACCTTCCTTAGTTTGTAGATTTCCAAATGTTCTCGGAGATAATGCACGTGTTTATGGCTGTTTTCGGCTTTCCTGTAATAAAACATTTTCGTCTCCGTTCTGACATTTTCATTTTCTCTTAACTTATTGCTACGTCTGACTTTGTTAAATACTGTCCCGTTACGGCCACATGTTTCCCTTATTGTCAACTCCTAAGTATTTCCTGGGTAGAAGGTTCGTGACCTAACAAAAGATAGTTTACCCTTTCTTCAGCCTTGTCTAAGGAGCGGTCCGCGGACGAGTCGTCAGGTACACATCTCTGTCTCATAACATCTTTACTACAAAATGTATACAAAACCCTTTTGTAAGATACCATCACCTGTCAAATGACTTACACATAAGTTACAAATTATTTCAATTTCTGTTATACCTATACATAATAATTACCCTTATCAAATGTAATGCCTTTATAAACATAACTCTGCAGCCTTTAGTTATTAAATTAATAAAGGCAGCATTATTTCCTGCTTCATGTCCTGGTGCTATCCGAGCACATTTTCGGAGTGAAAACTGAATCTTTTTTTTGATGAGAAATTCGAGCACGTTCACGAAACGGAATATCGAAGTCGGCCATTTTCTTGGTCACATGATGCAAAAAGTTGACGTGAGACTCACTCACTGGAGATCTGTCAAATGTTCACATCTTTACACTTGTGGTTCATTGTTGCGCATGTGCGAAATTGTTTGTAAAATCATTCGTTCACCGTGACGGCTGGATGGAATTCAATAATCCCATTTCGCATTCATATATTAAAATGTTAATGTTCAGCAATAGTTTAATTCATGGGGAGAACCAGTGCTTAATAAACCGTATTGCTAATTACACCGTTATGAGCAATAATATACTGTGCAAATGCAATTCAATTATTGAGTTTAGTTCATATTTACATAACTGTATTATCTACTTTCATATTTCAAAATTAAGCATCCATGATCAATAATAAATATAAAATTATTCAAATCAAACTAGATTGAATTGCACAACCATTATTTCAGTGTAAATGAAAACCCTATCTAAAGGCTAGTCAACTACACCCAATTTCTAAATACATCTTCCGATACATCTATGTCGGTCCTATGGTGTAGTGGTAACCATACTTTCCTTCTAAACGCAACATCGCGGGTTCGATCCTAAGTATGTATTCCTGCAGAAGGGAAGTAAAGCCGCGGGTCCCGTGTCGAACATTTACGGCACGATAAAGAACCTCAAGCCTGAAGGAAGAGGCCTCTGAGGAAAATTTGTCGGCTGTTTCACGTCCTGAATTGAATGGGACGCTGATGACCTGAGATGTCAAAGAGGTCCGTAAATAAATAAATAATAATATACTTTGTCACTATTTATCTCATCTTACTAACGAGAGTGGCGGGACGATGTGTACACATTATAGAACTTTAAATCATTTTAATAATTTTCAAAAAAATTACAATTAAATCCACCTTCAAAACTAATATTACATTAACAATCCATAATAAATAGAAGTTATTGTAATCCATTATTCAACTCAATTATTACTGCACCTTGACTTTACCGCCACGGGTGGCGAGGTCGTTAAGGTGCGGACACGTGAGCGGGAGGCTTGAGGTTCGAATCCCGCCAGGACCGTCCTCCCTGACAAAGGTTTTTTCTAGGTCTTCTTCAGTCCTCTTAAATGGCAAATCGCAAATGCCGGGGAGGTACCCTAAACTTTGGCCTGGAACGTTTCCTTCCTTTAAAAAAAATACTTTCCCAATATATCATTTCATATATATCATCAGTGTTCACCGCCTGCGGTGCCTCAGTAGTAAAAACGGGCATTAAACGCCATTAAAGAAAAAAAAACTTGACTTGAATTCTTATTCAAATTATATATCAAGTAATAAATAATCTTATAATATTTTCTAAACGCGATATACAATAACCATAAACAAGTAAGATTGAACATGAACTATCAATTACATAACAAATTCCTCTAACCAGACTTTCATATAGCCAAATTCTTTGAGTTTCAAGACTCTAACTTCTAATGCTCAAGTTTAATTTATTTACACTAAAAATAATAGGGTATCCAATCCTAGTTTCAAGCTTTAATTTCACAATCAATCTAACTTTGCTCATATTAACTACAAATTTACTATCAATATTTAAACAATTTCACCATAAAATATTAAAATAAATTCAATCTGCACTATATCCATTATATCAAACTAATTATATTCATTTAAATTTATTGTATAACCGCGGATGCTGGCACAATATTATCAAATCTTATTAACATTATCTAAATGTAGTTAATATCAATAATAACATCCACAGCAAAAAAATAATAGCTAACCAATCATAAAGAGCATTTTAATTAACAAAAATTTACATACAAATCAAGTTAAAACAAATAAATAATAAGCAAAAATACAAATTTAAAGAAAAAAATACAGCTACAGTTAATAAATTTAAATACAAAAATAATCAAAATACTCAAACACAAAACAAAAATCTACTCAATTCCAAATAATAGATTAAAATACACTGCGGCATAAGAACAGTTCAAAATGGTGGATGTTTGAATTCCTTACCATGGGAGAAACCAATGAGAGCTAAACTCGAATTAGAAAAGTGTAATGTGATAGTTGGAAGTAGGCGATACACTTCAAGAGCGAAGAAAAAAAATGTCGTTAATAAGCCTAGAAGCGGTTGCTCAAAGACAGAAGACAAAAATTGAACGCTTCTTGTAAATTACGTGGTGAAGGGCACTACAATTAATTGTGAAAATCGCATTTTCTTGGTTCTGACCAACAAAAAATGAACTAAATAATTTTTTCTCCACAATGGAAAATATCACACAAGAGAAGGAATTTGCATTGTTCTCTCTTACCTCTTACAGCCTGGCACCTTCGGGTTATTCTTTTTTGATTCCTTGAAGGATGTACAGCGGTGGAAAAAAGGGAATTGTTATAAGCGGAGTTCACACTGATGCGGCCCTCGTTTTTGTCGCTCTTGCTTATCTTGTAACCACGTCTACTGTCTGTTACCCCAACTCTGGTTATAGGCATCTTGTATTACAGCGAATGTCTCTAATATACTTTTTTAAATTATTTATTGGTTTATACAAACTCAGGTTCATTTACCCCGTCGTCGATGGTTCTTTTTACCATATTCATTCTAGCAATTTAGCAATGGCGGCTGAACTGTGAGGACAGTGTGCAATCCCGATTCTAGTTTGATCGAGTTATGCAGCAAGCAGGATGGGCAGTGTTTGCCGTGTTCCTGCATCTACTGCAAGAGCCTGGGTAAAGCTTTATCGCGAAAGGAGACAAGTTGATAAAAGTAACCCACATGTTTCTACAGAGGATGGAAACCGGCCCTCTTGGCAGAGGTCTGAAGGGACCAATTTCGATCCACTGTTGAATAAAGCGTTTTGTCATCATTCCCAGGTGTTTACAACTGTGTAGGGATGCCGGACTTCCGTGCAGACATGCCGCAATAAAAGTGGCCTTAACAGACAGTCATGTTATATATAAATTGGCATTTGTGCATCTCTACAAGGACTTGGAATAAAGTCATTTTCTGCGATGAAGATGCAAAGTTAAACCCACAGGGGCATGCTAGGACAAACGTTATCTTGTTTGCGTTACTTTAGGCATGGATCTCTCAGGATGAAACAGAGATTCAGGGAAGGCTACGCATAGGTATATCAAGGTCAGGTCTGTCATACATAGAACTAGCAGGAGCAGGGTGAATTCACATGTGATTTATTCGAAAACAGCCGAGTGCGCTGGTTATCGTGAAATACATATTCCTCGTAAACAGGATCAGTCGATCTATGCTCCAGTATGGACCTATTACTGATGTCAGAAAGTACCTTAACTGCAGTAGAATAAACAGAACACGATTCCACAATGTACGTCATGTGTAGCGGTTAGTGACATAACACTAAAATACAGGAAGCGAATTACCCCTGCCTCCGGCGCTGCAATGCTAGGTGGGAGTAAGCACTGATGAACAAGCTTGGCCCGTTTGAGATCACTGCAGTAGAACATACATTGATATTATGCAAAGCATGCTCCTGTCGTCTACCTAAAAACATTATCTCAAAGGAATTATTGCCTTCTAGTACGATAACAATCAGTTCATAAGTCGGCCATGATTCAAAACCGGTTTCTTGAGCGAACAGACATTTGTGAAATCTTAGCATAAGATTCCAATTATTTTTGCACACAAATGGATTCCATTTCATGAAAACTGTAGGCTGTGTGTGATCTCATAAGTAATCACAATTTCCACACAAAATATTAATTTGGGTGAACATGAAATGAAACTTTTATTTGTTTGACTTTCTTTTTCATGGGTTCTGTCGTCAAATATTGTATCCAGAGACAGTCATTGTAACGTAATAATTAATAAAATACACTTAGTCGTGAATGCAAGAATAGTTGTGTTAAAAAAACAGTTTTGTCAGATGAACTTCTCAAATTAATAGCTGAATATATGTACCTTTGAGCTATTTGTAGTTTAAAGTTTCATTTTTGAGTAAGATTTTATTAATACTTTTTTGTTAACAAATCGGGAATTTAATCTAATCTGTTAACTATTAATTTACATTTTAATATAATGTATTTACTTTTACCTCTATATGCTTATCTTATTTGTAAATAATCCCTACTTTCGACTATGAGCAAGTTCAAGAACTTCGGGTATTTCCGTGATTTCCGATTCTTACATAATTTCTAATGCGCTTCGTTTATGAATTGGTAAAAAAGTAATCTCATTTATGAAGAATGCAGAAATATCATAAGATTAGCAATTATATTTTTGAGGCATTACTTTCTTATCAGCTTCTTTGCAACGAGCTGGACCTTGAGCGTTAGTCCTAAGACAGCTGCAAAAATGAAACATCGTAAATTAAAATCCTGCAAGGTTACGCTGCTATTTGAGTAATTTATCCACGGGTTATCCCTAAGCACGCAAGGCGATTGCATGATATATTTAGAAATTTTGGTTCACGTAAGCATACAATGCAAATAGATCACTAAACAGGCAGCCTACATAAGACGTTAAAGTCTTTAAAAAAACTAAATCCAGACTTGGAGCTGTTTAAATGTATAAATGAAGCAATTAAAACCACGCGATATTTATTAAATAAACAAATAATCATTTCAGAAATCACTGTACAAACTTGTAAAAGTTAAAACTACATTGAAGCTTTGTATTAGACTATAAGCTACAAAGTGAGAAACATACCACTGTCATTCATTTTCACGTATGCTGTGTGCTGCTGGTTTAGTGCTTGTAGTATAACGCGTCGAGGTCTGGGTTTTTATGTCTGTTGCTAGGGAGTTTAATTAAAGAGCGACCTGGAGGTATGAGGGAAAGGGATGATTACAGAGATAATATCGCTCCCACTCAAGAGCAGCCTTGCTAACGTCAATCACACTCAAAGCGTCTGTCTTTTGAGCAGCGACAAATTTAATAGACAAGTAGACGTAACGATTGTCCTTTCATCTTCTTATTTTTTCGTCTCTCTGTCCTTCCTTCCTTTTTTTTTTTTCCTTCCTTATACCTCTCCTTCTTTTGCACTTCTCTTCTTCCTTTTTATTTCCCTTTTCTCTTTTCATAACTTGTCGTAGTGCTTATCTTCTTTGAAGTCTAATAGTACGGGTGATCAGTTCAATAGACAATTGCCACATGGTATCGGTACAGAGAGATATTGCAGTTAAGTTATTTGTCCCTTTGGATCGCATATTCAATGAAGTTGTGCAATTTTCATTTAGAACTTAGTCATTTTTAAGATATTTGCTAGATAAGTTCCTGCTTCATTTTGATGCACAGAAATGATATCGTCTTGTAAATAAATTTAGGACAAAATCTAGACTTTTTACACTCTGACAAATTCATACTTCAATTAGGACAAATGTTGGATTAGTGTAGTTTAGTTTAGTTAGGTTGAAAAAATAGTATATTACATTGAGTTAATACTCAACGCCCATTTTAGAAAGCACTGCTCAGCTGATGTACGATGGCAGCCCTTAGATTAATGTACAACTCTCCCACAAACATCAAAACAATCCCCCCTCCCCCACACATGACCTATTCGAGCCTGCAGGTTAAGCGACACCTTTTTTGCGCATTGAGTCTCAGTATTTTCCCTATCTATATCCCGCAAACATCTCTTAACTGTCTTCCAGCTATTGCGCTTAATGCTCTATCCCCACTAAATTTACTTCAGTCCAATTTGTTCTAAGACATTTTTCATGTCCAACGCATACCCTATTTCTTCCCTTGTTTGCTCTCTCAGACAAACTGTTCAAAGAAATGTTTGAATTAACTTGCACTTAATAGTTCTTATTTTTAAAGTTATATGTTCGTTTAAAGATACCAAACTGTTTAGGAATCCCACAATTTGCTCTACCCCTTCCCACCTGTAGCATCGGTTTCAGCAACTGCGTTTATGCCTGATTAAGTTCCTCTGTGTTTTTCCGTCCCCAAATTTCGATTCCGTACACCATCTCCATGGTTCTAAGCTGAGTTACCAAAATATTTCATGCTGTCCCATTTTTTAATATACCCTCGCATTTTGTGTTGCCTGTGTGTTTTGCCCAGTTACCGTTCATAGCTAAAGTGACTCTCAAATATATCATTTGCTTCACATTTTCTAATGCCTGTCTTTCCTGCTGTACACCGCACCGTTCTTGAGGGTGAGTGTTTGTCTTCTCCTCTTTGACTGACATTCCCCATTCCTGACAATACGCCTCTAAGTAGTTTAATTCCCTTTGCAGACCGCCAATTGTTATGGACATTAATATCAGATCATCTATCGATATGGATATGCTTCCTATATTAGCGGCAGAAGTTTCTGCAACTCACATTTTCTGCAGTATGTCGTCTACAAAAAATTGAGGAGGAGGGATGACAAGATACAGCCTTGCCTCACTCCTGTCAGTGATGTTGCCCTTTATTGCCATCATATTTTACATAGAACTGGTTTCAATGACTTTATCATTTTTCCTGAAACTCTTTTCGTCCTAAATTTACTCCATAATGCTTGCCTTTTCACGGAATCAAACTCTTGTCGATAATCTATCAAAATACAATGTAGCTTGCATCTCTTTTTGTGCTTGTTTTACTCTCAGAGTGTCTATGTGTACTCGCTCAGAACATAAACGTAATCACTGATACTTTCTATTTCGAAGAGATCAATATATGTACACCCATAGATATACATAAGCTGATAGACTAGCAATAAGAACTGCCGAATTTCGAGTCTTACCCGTGCGTTGATTTATTTGCTATATTTTGCAAGAAAAAGTAACGTTTAATATACACGTATATAACTTTCGATTGTAAAGACGTATTTGCATTTTAAAGCATTTATATTTACAAAAAAAGTTATTATCTGGATTTGAAAATAAATAATGAATTCCTAAATGAAAAACTAAAAATAAAATATAAATAAGTTTAATATCGAATGTGTAAACCCTTTGCTATGTTTTCGTTTTGGATTTTTAACTTTAGAGTATGTATTAAAGCGGTACATGTTGAAAACAAAGATGATTCATTTACATAGTTAAAATCTTGGCTTCTGGATGCTGTCGCGTCTTAATGATAAAAGCAAGAGTCCGGCACAGCAAGTAAACCAGAGCTTTGACAATGTACAGCTCAGCAGCCTGTACGAAATGTCAGCAGTGACCAGTTTAACTACTAAAGCGGCAGCATTCGGAAGCAAGATGGACAAGAGCCGCGGAAGTTTACGTCTCCACATGATTAATTTACGTTTTTGTGTTTGAGCATTAATGCTTTAAACATGTGTATTCTTATCATATATTAAACATTAGTTTTACTTAAAAAAAACTAAAATAAAATTGAAACATAACGAGAAATCGACCCTAGGTAAATATTACTACTGGGCACCTGCTTTTGTCCGCTAAGGCATCGGAGCACAGAGTTCCATTAACCCTGTTTCCTGTTTATGAGCATGAACTGAAGGCTGCATTAAAACGTGCATTGTTAAATTAGCGTCAGTGAGTGCTTCAAATGCTTTCTGAATCGGGCATGGTTTCCGGCTGTTGCTCTTTCTCCCTTTATGCTGCAGTGTTTCAGCTTAAAATATTATTTTCACAAAAAGTACTACCGCCGCTCGTTTGTTTGTCGTTTGTAGAAGACACCTAAGGGCTTCAGGAAACACAAACCAACTTGTGAGCGAACGTTGGTCTGGCCACTTGATAGTGATAGGTGACATGGCTGATCGTGGGCGCCCGGGTAGACCTGTTGTCGAATGATGAAGCCACTCTTACGGTTAGTCATGTTGATTCAAGAGGGTCATTCTCAACGATACTGTAAGAGTATTTGGAGCTGTGGAAACGTTTTCAAGAGCGTGTTGCCAGACTCTTAAGAAGATCGACAAGGAAAAACAACCGCAGCAAAGGTCGTTTTCCTTGTCTATAGGCTTTAAGCTCCACTATATTTCTGTACAACAGGCAATTTGCAGCAAGCCTCGGGGATGGGAATTAGAAACCAAACAGATTAGAAAAGGTTATTTTAATATCTTAATGGCCAGCTAAAACTCCACAATTAACCAGATGACGTAGTGCAATGAAATATAGTTTGCCAAAGACAATGTTATTGCCAATTAAGACTCTGGCGTCCTGACGAACTCCGTTTCTCCCCACATGGTTCAATGAATGAATAGTTTAACGCCCGTTTTTGCTACAGAGGCACCACAGGCGATGGACACTGGTGATACATGAAATGAAATGATATATTGGGAAAGGATTTATTTTTAAGGAAGGAATCGTTCCAGGCCTAAGTTTTTAGGGTACCTCCCCGGCATTTGCCATTTATGAGGACTGAGGAAAACCTGGAAAAAACCTCAGTCAGGGAGGACGGTCCTGCCGGTATTCGAACCCAGACCTCCCGCTCACGAGTCCGCGCCTTAACGACCTCGGCGACCCGGGGCGGTAAGATAACCTGAAGTATTAATAAGAAGAAGAAGAAGAAACAATGACTCAATTTGTTTCAGTATCAGTATTAATTATTATATGGCGAAACACTTTTTTTTTAAGATTTTCTACTAGTGAAAAAGTATGAAATGGAACTTCTAGCGTTATTTGACCAGAATTATTCCGGAATCAGCATTCAACATGTGTATCATTACATAATGTATACAAGAAAATTATCGCAGGCTTTAATTTACAAGAGCAAGTAGTGCCAACATAATAATCACCGTCACCAATTCCATTGACTCAGCATTTACAGTAAATATTTCGACTTACAATCGATCTTAACTATTATTACGAGTTTAATGCCATACACATGCCTGATATCTATTTATTTATTAAAAAACAGGAATAAATATCCTCCGGCTGTATTCAATTATGCCATTCCTTTATTTATACGGAGCCATCTGTAGGAGTTTACAAGTAGTAGAGTAAATTTCCTGACATGCGCACTCAGAATTCTATCTTGTGAAATACCCAAGCCGCCCCTACTGTGTGTACTGTGATATAACCATGAGCTTTTCCTTAGACTATAACGATTTAAGACAATTTGCTAAAGAAAGCCATGAACTGAGCTGTCTAAGAAGAATTTCAAATTTCTTTATTGTCTGTTAAAAAGGAGTGTTCTCGTAAATTTATTGCAGTCTTCAGTTCTATGTGTAACAATAAAACAAAATTATAAATGCCTCATAAAGTGAGTAATGGTGTGTATTAAATAAAGATGAAAAGCATTAACATAAAGAAAAGATATAAATAATGAACAACCTTTCGTATACAACCAGCACTTCATTAAAGATTTCGACACATGAAACTATTTCTACTCTTCTGTTCTATCTTCACATAAAAAATGAACATCTAAAACAGCTATCAGTAAAAGTTTGGGAATATGCATTGCTTACATATTTTTCTTAAAATAAATTACTGCATTAAGTTTACAAATTACAATTTTTTCCCCCTCGATAGCTATATCGCCTCTAAAAGGAAGCACTGATTGGTTTAAATTCATTCCTAGAAAGTAGTTCCTGGCTCTATTTGTTTAATCATATCATCAACTTGGATATACAAGTAAGTGGGCTGTTCAGTAGTAATTTGTCGTCTTTCAACAATGAGCTCTACAATTTTTTGCAACTTTGGTTTTCCCATCATCTTCTGCCCTAGTAAACTACTTTTTTGTTTGCGTGACGTACTGTTTTTTATGTTGTTCTCATGTGCCATTTGTATTTGTCCCTGTTTTCTATCAAGCTTTTTGCTTTTAAAGACACTTTTTCTGTTAATTGGTTCCACGCTGCTTAAATAAATGTGCCCGTGATGCTACTGGTCTTCTTTCGTGCTTATTAATCCACGTAAAACTTGTGGTAGATTTCACCTCTCTGACTCTTATTGTACCATAATGCTGCGGTTCTTGTTGTGCTGTTGAATTATTCAGCCTGTTTCTCCACGATAACAAATGAAAGCTACACCGTCAAGTCCACCGCTGCGGCTTAGATAACAAAGCATTTACATCCCGCATAGTTAATAATTAGCGGTAAACTTTTATTTACCGTTCGTTGGGCTTTGCTACAGCCCCTGGAATACAAAGAGGCGCAAAATAAACACAAAGGTGTTTACTTTTATTAATATTGCATATTTAAGTAAAACATTGCTTTCAGTTTCGTATTTTCCATTTTACACTGTTTAATTCTTTTTCCTTTGCTGTAAAAAAAACCTTCGAATAGTTTGTATTTTTATTCCATTTTTCTTCTTTTAATGCTTTCCTTAAATGAAATACACACCAATGACCATTAAAATAAATACATTCTAATACATTTAAATGAAATAAACACAACTGAGAAACTTCAGCCAAATTTTTTTAAAAAATTACTATTCCCTATTCGCCCTTAGAGGATCCCGATCTAAACAACGTGACGTCACTAGTATGACTGTGCAGCCAAGCGCAACACAGTAGCAATGCACGCAAAGAAAGTAGTTCCATGTTAGTAATCTAAATTTGAGGATGGGTTCAGAAATAAACAACCTCTAATACAAAAAAATCAATACTTGTGACTTTAATTTAATTATTGATGACGTAATGAACTTGAATTTCGAAGTTACAAATTGATACGCTCAAACTCCCAAGATGCTGCAGATCGCCAGATTCGACGGTTGTTTAAACAAGGCAAGGCGTAAGCAGTTTGTGCTTGTTATCATGGCTGAAACTAACGAACCCATGTTGCTATTTCTACGGAGACATATTATGTAAAGCATAAATCGAGCAAGCCTTTAACTAGTGGCGAGAAAATTATTATTTTAAATGTGTTTTCAAAGTTCTGCGAAACGTATCCGGCACTCGCAATAAAGGAGGTTGTAAAAACCTAACCTCAGAATTTACCGGTCTCTTATCATTGCGTCGCTTATACTTGCCACTTGTTTCTGACAATCCGGAATACTCTTGGCGCGAATTGCGGAAGGATACATTGTTAGTTTGTTGACTTTAGGACCACTCTAAGAGTGAATAGATATGAAATGCAGCTTAATTAAAGCATTTACCAAAACCCCGTAAACTTCTTCATCCTAACTTGGGCTCAGAATAATGATAGACGTTCATTGTTCTCTAACGTCAGGGAGCATTGCAAGTTGGGTTGGGCAAGACCAGTGTTCTCTAAGAAGTCCTTGGAACTCAATTGTGGTCGCATTCTGTGGAAATCGCCTGATGCAATATTTTGCTGAGTTAGTTGTTGTGCTAAAGCAATGGTTCCCCGTATTTGTATGCAACCTGCATTACTAAATAAGAAGCCGATGAATCTTGGCAGTACCGCCGTTTTTTAAAATTTCGTGAACGACAGTGTTGTAAAACGCATCTAATACAAAAGAAATGTTTACTTTATTTGTAAGAAAATTTTAAAGCTAGCGGGCTGGTTCTTGTCTGACATAACTTTATATTTCCCTTAGCTTGTCATGCACTGCCGGTTTGTAGATTCAAAAGCCCCAGGCTCCAAGGCTAAACAAAAAATTGGGCACGTCCACGCTCTCCAGACCGAGGGTAAAAAAGGGGGAGGAGTAGAAGTAAAAATAACTTTTTATTTCTATTTGCGTTTTCTAGCAGATTGTGTCATCATAGCACAACAGCTTCTTCCGACAGTTAGGAAGTTAATAAAAAACTGTACATTTGCAGAGTCAAATAAGAAAAATTCCAGATTACTGCCGGGACTTAAGCCAAAGATCTTCGCCTTACCGTACCGATGTGCTTACTATCTGAACAGCGGTACCCATTGCCGCGAATCTCTCCATCTGAGTCTCTTACACTCTGGAGATCTCGTTGCAGAGATTGTACCCCTAAGGGTTGACTGGAAACCTTCGAGTATTTCTGGCTTCATAGTTAATTGAAATGTGACTCCAAGCCTTAGCCTATCAAATGGTTTTTATCAATTATTGTGTTTGGATGAAACAGGACAAATACAAAGCAATTTAGCGATTTTTATGTCTGCGCAGATTTGGTTGGCAGCATATTCACGGGGGCGTCTAATCACAACCATAGAATGGATGAGTAGAGTTGAGTTGAATAGTTGTAGTTTATGCGTGAGTGTTCACAGGGATTAAGCCATGGGCCTAACGATTGAATAGCAACTAATTTTCGTTCTACGTGATTATAACTTTTGAAGGTCTAAAGAAAGGTGTCTAGAGCTGCAATGAAAATAAGTGAAGGCCATGTATTTCTTCTTTTTTATCTATAAATATTAGAATGAGAGAAAATCAGTTACCCCCCCCCCCAATTTTTTATTCGTTTCTTTAGAGAAATGTTTTATCACTATCTGACAACGCCGTTTAGTAGTTCAGATAACTGATCTGAAATAGGTGAATCTCTCTTCTCCAAAATTCGATTTCCTGATTCCATTTGACATAATTTCATTACAAATAAAAAATAATATGAATTACAAAGTTATGTTTGCTTATATCCTTGCAGTTGCATCGTTACATCTTAACTGGATTATGTGTATCTAATTTTATTTCTTTACTTTTCTTTTAAGATGTCCTTGTTTCTGAGCTATGGAATAAGTATTTGCAAAAAAAAAAAAAAAAAAAAAAAAAAAGATATGTAAATAATCGGCGAAAAAAAAAAACAGCGAGTATAGAATAATATACAATTTAATTTCAAAATCTGATAAAAATAGTGATAAAGGTCGTTCTGAAGGCCATGATTCAAAGCGCACCTTTTAGGTAAACTTAACAAATGATCTGTTTTTTACTTCGGAACCAAGTCTTGCAAACAAACTCCTAATCCTTTTGGAAGACTATATCCTATAAGGTGTTTAGCATTTTTGGTCTGTGACTTTCAATTCTCTAGCGCTAGAAATAAAGTTAATAGCTGTATAACATTTGTACTTTTTCCCCCTTTCGCAATGAAAATGCATATAATTCAATGGCACAGTTTTTGAGAATTTCTCCAGTTTAGCGATTACTGCCTAATAATTTCATGGTGGAAGAAAATGCACATATACGAGGGTAGGTCCATGAGTTTCCGACCTCGCCGTAACATACTTTATCTATTATGTAAATAATTGCAACTGTAGCTTCCGCTCCGCTGCGTTCAGTGTTCAGATATCGTTGCATGTAGAAGGCTATGTTACATGTTAAAAATGGAGTATCGAGCTGTTATTAAGTTCTTCACAAAAGAAGGGCGTATTCCAAATGAAATTAAGCAGCAATTGGACCATACATATGGGGAAGCACCCCCCTCATATTCAACCACAAAAGAATGGGCCACTTTTTCGAATGCGTCAAGAAAGCATTGAAGACGAAGAGCGTGCAGGTCATTGGAGGTGCTCACAACTGACAACATCGCTCGCTCTTGCTGA
This sequence comes from Metallyticus violacea, assembly GCA_030762175.1. Lineage (NCBI taxonomy): Eukaryota > Metazoa > Arthropoda > Insecta > Mantodea > Metallyticidae > Metallyticus > Metallyticus violacea. The sequence goes on along the minus strand of CM060838.1, from coordinate 62,854,821 downwards.
AAGAGAAATTACGGAAGACTGGTAGCTCAAAGTTACAGAAATAGCACCAAGGTTGGGCCTTTCTAAAACAACAGTCCTTCGAATTATTCATGAACATATAACACGAATAAGGTTAGTGCAAGATGGGAGCCTAGACTTATCTCCTCAGTTCAAAATCAGCAAAGAGTCACTTCTTGTCAGGCATTTTTGGAGCTCTGCCTTGGCAACGGGAGAGAAATTCTGCAAACCATTGTTACAGGAGATGAAATTATGCTCCTCTACTATGATCCCTTGTACAAAAGAGAATCAATGAAGTGGAGTGGCGTAAACCTGGCGAAGCACCGCCTCTAAAGGTCAAGGTCACTCAGTCAACCAAGAAGATCATGGCCACAATCTTTTGGGACTGTGAAGGAATATTTTTCATAGATTTCAAGCAAAGGAACACCACAGTAAATGGGGAATACTCTGCTGGCCTACTGCACAGACTACATGCTTGCATCAAAGAGAAAAGGCGAGGAAATCTGAGTGATGGTGTGCGTTTTCTTCACGACAACGCGCCTGTGCACACAGCTCTTGTTGCAAAGGAAGCTGTGAAGAAATGTTGCTTCAAAGAGATCGACCATCCACTCTACAGCCCTGGTCTAGTTTCCAATGACTATTTCCTCTTCTCAAAATTCAAGAACGACCTTCGAGGAAGGAAATTTAAATATGACGAAGAAGTGATAGGTGCTAGTAATGCCCATTTTGCAGACAAGATTTCTGACTATTTGGAGTAGGGGGATTGAAAAGTTAATTGAAAGATGTGAGAATTGTATTGCAATAAATGGTAACTATATTGAAAAGTGAAATATAATTTTTATCTTTATCATAGCTAGAAAATGGTTAGGCCGGAAACTTACGGGCCTACCCTCATAAGAAAAGCTGCTATCAATTGACACCGGGGCAGAAACCTTTCAAAAGCGCAAGCCACTGTCACACAGCACCAGCTCATCTCGCCCTGGCACTTTCAGCCCTGTAACATAACAAACGGACTAAAATGATAGTGAAATGGGATAGTGGAAAATTCGTGGAGAAAGAAAAGATCCTTCCCATCAATGGCCTAAGCGACCAAGGGAAACCACGACATAACCTAAGATCGGGTATTTGAACCCTCCTGAATGTAGAACCTCTCTCAGTGAAAAACTTCTTACCGGCTATTTTGTCACTGTCTCCTTTAGGAAAAGTTCCAGCTGGGTTGTATTGTTATCATTCTCATTGTTATAGTGATTTAATTAAAATGCGCTATTGCGCATTCTCTTCCCCTCTCACTCTCTCACATAAAGGATTGCAGCTGGGAATGGGAAAGGAATGGGTATCAGCAAACACGGCGTTCCCAAAGCAGAGAAAAAAGAAAGGAACTGGCTTTACTTTGTCTCTTTGGACAAGCGGCAATTTGTTGTTTGTGAAAAACTGTTGTCATTGTTTTGTTTGCATGTGCCTTTCATTTGCTATTTATGGCGGGTTTCTTAATGAACCTGCCATTTAATTATTCAACGCGATAACTAGTTCAGTTCCGCATTGTTACATTGTTTGTATTAGACAAGGGAGCTAATAACTTGCACGAAAGATTTCTTTTACCACAACCAGTTGCTGTTTAATATACCAAAGGAAATGTTTAAGCTTAAAAGTTATTCTATGACTATAAATTAATATGTGCAAATGCCGCCTTTTCTGTTGCTTGTTTTGTGAGACGTTCTTATCTCACTTTTATATTAGTGATTGTTTCAGGCTTCCTCTTTTTTACACATAAATGCTTCATGTATGTCGATATTTCCCTGTTGGTTATTATGTTACACAATATTCTATTATCTCCTTGATTAATTTATTTAATTTAATATAAACATATTACATACCAGGCATGATCAACTGAAATCCGCCCGGTCCCCATTATTCAGTTCAGCTGTGCATACCAAACATAGGGAGTAGAGAAAAATAAAACTACATAGATCATAATGCACTTAACTGTGTGGGTGCTGGGTGATTCCGAATCCGAACCCGAAAATGGATCAATGTGCTGTGATCAATATATGACAGCGGAGGGCTGGCAAGTGAAATTCAACTTCGTATGGATGTGTTATGTAGTAAGAAATATGTATCTAAGACAACAGTGAAGTAACCCATAACTGGTGACCGAGCCAGCCATGGAACAGGAGACAGCAGTTTTTCTGTACACTCATATGGTTAATTTATTTACACTTGTCCATGAGGTATTGACATGTCTATCGCATCAACATCAGATTGCTCGGTAACGAGCTACTGGAGACCAGGAGTCCTTTATATCAAAACACTCAACAAACATCCCTGAACAACCTCTGAAAGTTTGTCGGTAAAGTTAACATTCATCCTGAGCACTTTATAAATTTCTCTCATTTGATCCAATTCTTTGTCTTGTGTGATGTACCAGCCCAAGTCTCACAGTCGTAAGCAAAAATGAAATAAATGTATAGTATTTCAGGATCATATTAGTTACTTTTCCTAAAAATGTTTGTTTTATTATTCCCATAAGTCGTTTAAATGTTAGTTTTCTGCTCTACTGTTCTACATATTTATTTTTAGTGTAAGTTAAATTATATCCCAAATAAAGGGAAATGTTAATTTGTTTAAAATTTAGTTCTGTTTAATTATTTTATCGCCTCTTAGGTTATTTTTTCTAAAACCAAAGAGCATCTGTATTAAAATTGCTAAATTAGATTTGAAAGCTATTAAGGATTATTTTAGATCAATAATGGAAGAATTCAGTTCTTTTTATTTTGACTGTATAAATATCAAACTATGTTCCTTGCAAAAAACAAGGAGCATTGTAAGTTAAAGCGAACAAAAATGCAATCTTTTTTTTTTTCCACGAGCAAATAAAAGAAAATATTGGAATCATTATATCATATAGGATTAAGACACTGTTAAAAATGAAAAATGGACATTTTAATTATATCAGTTTAATTGTATTAAACCTTGTTAACTTTAATTTAGCGTGGTATCAGGAAGTTTATCATATTGAAAGATTCTATAAGATAACGAAAATAGAATGCATTGCGTTTTATTACGTCTAGTTTAAAACCACCTAACATTTTTATTAAACGTTAGGGAATAACGATGTATAGTTTGTTCATACTTGCTTGGGTCGAATTGAGAATGGTGCAATCTGTAACCAAATGGCGACCTTCCATATATTAAACAGCCAATCATCATTAATCATAAACGACTCAAAATTAATTTCTTAGAAAGGCCAACATAATTGGATTAGTGATCAGAAAACTACACTTTGCCAATGTAACGTCCAGAGCTAGAGGAAAGTAGATTCGCCTTTCAGGAATACAAAATTGTATTGTAAAGCGGTGGTTGTGTATTGTTGCATCACAGTGTATTCGAGTAACTTCTTTGTATATCTAAAGCGCTGAAAATTTAAAGCTAACGATAGGTTTGGTTCAAGCTCTACTTAATTACTTTCATTTCTATTTAACATGTGCTTGGGGTAAGGTTTCCTTTTATCACCCCAGGTTCGCGTTTTAATTTTATTTTTCAGTGAGTAATAAATATAAAACTTATTTGAGTTTTATGACCCATTATTTGCAGTTTTTAACATGATTTAAATTTTTATCACTTTAAAAGTGGTTTGAATTCTTCCAAATGGTGCGGTATAGACAACTAGTTCCTTAAATCGCACTAGAGGTTGCCAAAATCGTAGCTTATTAATGTTAATGGAGATCTGAGTGTTTTAATATCTTTTAAAGCGTTTTAAGTTATAAATGTAGTTGTTTAAGGAAAATTTAATACAAGCATACGTTTACAATAAAACGCACTATTTATAATGTCAAATATTTATGAAATTTATATATTGAACGAATGAGAAATAAAAAATACCGAGGATATTTCTTTATATACACTAAATGATAAATAATCAAATATCTTGCGTTGGTTTACATTAAATGAAAATCTATAAACAATTTTAGAACAGTCACGAAATATCAAATGAAACTGAGTTTATAGTTCATTTCTTATTAAGTCACAGATGTAAACATTTTTATCAATATCTGTACTCTCTTTATCAACCCATTTTCACATTTAGAGCACATCATTCTTACTATGCTTCACCTTACATAAAGAAAAATCATCCTTCTTTCCTTATTTCAATAACAAAGTTTTCTGTAGAACTATACAGCTGATTTTAGCACTTGATCATTATTCCCTTCTAAGCTTTTCCCCCCCAATCCTTTTGCATTATATTTTCCAATTGTGGTATGTTTTTTTTTTTCATGAAAATTTAAATAGAAATTACATATAAGTTAAAAATCTTTAATATAATTAAGGGAGATAAATCGTAACAAAGTAAATGTATCGGAAGATATGTCTAGAATATAATTTAATTGATCAAACTAGTCTTTAGATAGAAATTTCATAAACAAAGGGCTACAAATAATCGCAGTAGCCCCTTGTGCTTCTTTGCCCTTCTTCCTTAGATAAGATTCTGAAGTTTTAGGAACTGGACTAATGTTAATTGCCACAAAAAGTGTTTGAGCTGGTGACAATAGTAGTAGTGCTTTTCTGTTATCTTTCTTGAGGCTGGGCGTCAAGTTTTTCCATCAGAGGGACATTGTTTCCTTTTTCGGCCAGTTCTTGTTCAGCATTTAAGTTGCCACTTGCAATAAAATCAGATTCAGAGAAAACATTGCGATCTAGTGATCATATGCCTGTTGCTCGAAATCATTGGCTTCCTTACGTCATATGTAGTTATCCCAAAGAGTAATTCTTTCCTATTAACATGTAGGTTTTTTTTATTGATTTATTTAAGGACGCTCTTTAACATCTCAGGTCATCGGCGTCCCATTCAACTCGGGGCGTGAAACGGCCGACAAATTTTGCTCAGAGGCCTCTCTTTCCGGCGTGAGGTTCTTTTCTCGTACCGTAAATGTACGACACGGGACCCATGGCTTTACTTCCCTTCCGAAGGAAGCCATACTTAGGATTTTTACGCCCCGAAAAAATCCATCGGTCCTGGCCGGGTTCGAACCCGCGTGCTTGGGTGTAGGAGGCAAGTATGGTAACCACTACACCATCAGGACCGGCAACAAGTAGAGAAAGCTCGTTTATTCCTAACGTGGTGAGCTATTCCACGCTAGTTGTTCGTAAGCTGTTTAAGACGCTCTGACTGATTTGTTCTTTGGATGCTCCATTTCTCACAGTACTAGTTGCTTCTCGAGAGATTTCCATTTTTCTCTTCCTCTTGCTATTTTTGACCAATCTGGACCAGCATGTTCCTTTAAGAGGTCTTTCCATCCTCTTCTGGGTCTGCCTTGTGTCCTTTTTCCTATCCGGGAGTCCCAAATGGAGACGTTGTAGGTCTATCTATTGTCTTGCATTCTTGCGACATGACCGCCCCATTGCCATTTGCTTCTGGTAGCTATTAGTGTGATGTCTGTTGTCTGAGATAACTGGTGTATTAATACTATAGGTATTTTGTCCTTCAAACTTATCCCCAGGATCTTGCGTTGCATTTTTCTTTAACATATTTGAATTTTGTTCTTTTTGTTTTCTGTTATTGACCACGTTTGGTACCCATATAGTAATACACAGGTGTCGAGCGTCTGGAATCTGATTTTCTTAGTTATTGTTTGGTCTAACAATATAAACTTTAGGGAGCATTAATATATGTGTGGTAAATCCTTCTGCAACTTCAGCAGAGAGCTGCATCTCTTTCATTTATATTTTTTTGGTTGGTATGTTGCAGTTGTATTTATCGTTTCACCTGTCTCTCGGATGTCTTATGAATGTCTTCTTTGAAATATTATTTTTTTTACAACATTCATTTAGATAATTTTTTTTCCTTTGAAATCCTCTAAGCTATTGATCTTATCTTGATGTTACCAAACAACATACATCCTTTTTGCTATGATCGGATCTTTTCTGGGGAAAAAAAAAAAAAAAAAAAAAAAAAAAAAAAAAAAAGTAGCTTGTACACATTCCCCAAATGGCACCAGCGATATGGGCTTTTCAAATAGGCTCGATTTAAGCAACTTGAGCATTTACAATAATATCAACTCTAATCTTAAAGCATACAATCAGATACCGAGCTACTCATATGAAATGAAAGTCAATAGATAATTCCTTCTTTTTAGTGTCCATTTAGAATAACAGATGTGTTACGAAAATCGTTAGAAAGTTACATCCTAATAGACACTTTTATTCATACGATAATAATGCAATAATTATTCAACCGATAGCTGTGAAACACGTGGAATGTGGCGGGAACTGTTTAGTTTACCATGATGCCGCTTGAGTACTCTGCAATTAGCCGTTTTCCGTAAACTAAAGATGGTGCGATATCGGAACCTTTCCCTAATACTCCATAAGTATGTCAGAAAACTGTCAGAAAGAAGAGAATTATTATTTTAACAACTTAAAATAGAAGAATTTTTAATATAATGTAAAATTATTTAAGTACACATAAAATAGTATTTGTTTAAAGTTAGTCCTTTAAAAGATAGTCCCACATTAAAACGAATTGTTTAATGTTTGTCACAGGAACGAAGGCATTTTCACCAACTCGGCAGTTGTCCCATGCCAATGATGACAAAGAAAATCTCTAAAAAGTACCTTAGTCTATATATTGTTCCTGCAACGTAAGAGAGGCAGTTAAGCATTTATTTACTGCCTTGTTCTTCTGACCCTTTTATTTCCCACTTCATATCACATAAAAGCGTCTGAGAGGCACTTAGCGGTATCTGCGGTGACAGAACATCAATAGATTTGTAGAGTTGCTTAAGAGCTGAAGTATTTGGTTTGAATCTGCGTTGTTTGTTGCCTAGATATCTAAAAATATTGCCACAGTACTTAATGGAAATTAAATCCTCTGTAACCTTCTACAGAAATTATGGAAGCGTAAACGTGGGAAAATTGACATGAGATAATTTTAGATTATTGTAAGCCCTGAGAAGTCAAGAAAAGAAGCCATTCAGAAGTTCCAAACTTCATAAACTTCATAAAACGAAAGAATGTTCCAAATATGTAACTTTTATTTTGGTCATTTTTCTCAATTTTTTTCAGAAAAATATTGATTCTAATTACTTGAAATTCTTTAGATTATCATTAAATAAATGTAATATTTAGTAAGTTGTTGTTTTAATAACACAGATATTAAGAAATGTATATCTTTTTAAAAAATTTATAAAATGATACATGCTTTATTTTATTGGTTGCTAATAATCATTATATCTATATATATAATCCAAACTTCAGAGCTATATATACAATTTGTTGAAAAATGTACAATGTTTATGATATGCAATTTATTAATATTATTTTTAATATATTAAGAACAATTTTAGACAATAATTATGTACAAAGAACACTTTTATAGTGAGGTCTTAGAAGATAAGAATATTCAACACTAATTATTTGTGACCGTGACGAGATGAAGAAATTTCAAAGGTAATTGTAGTTAATTGTAATAACGTTAATGTTCTCTTAAATAAAGAAATGCGTTTCACGTTTTAAACTTAACATTCCTGAAGGTTTCCAAAGAGAAGTGCGAGAATATGGATTGCAATACTATCCTCCTTTTTATACTAGAACACAAATTGGTAGTGACTAAGTTGATAAATGTTGCTGTTATTATTATTATTATTATTATTATTATTATTATTATTATTATTATTATTGATGTCGCATTTGCCACGATAAACGCATATATTTATTTTGTGTTGTTTATTGTTTATATTTAAGAACGCTCTTAAAATCTTTGGTCTTTCCTGTCATTAGTGTTCTATTAAATTCAGGACGTGAATCGGGCGATAAATTTCTCTCAAAATCCTCTTCTTTCACACTTGAGGTTCTTTTACTTGCTGTAATTTACGATACGGGCCAATTTAAGCCACCTTTTAAGATTTATGTACTCTAAAAAATCCATCGGCCCAGTTGTTTATTGTTGTAAAATTCCGAATCTCTCAGATACATATTGACTTTAATCACTGAGCTAAAACCCATTTGAGATTTTCAATTCTATTTCAGAACTGACGGCGATATATTAATACTAAACTGTTTTTATTCACAGGAATGAATTTTTGTTTTATTTCACTCTTTGAAAAACACATTTTGCATTACGGAGAATCAGAGGAGAATAAGTGCGCTTTTGGGGTAACATGTAGCTATTAAGAGCTAAATCTAAATAAATAATCAATAATTAGTTTACGCAGTATACAAATTAACATTTCTATAAGCATTTACTATACTTAAATTTTAGTTTACTTTTCATAGCTGAAATACAATTTACAAATAGTAGAATCAACACACCCTTAAAATTAATTTCTATCAGTATTTTTTTCTTTTCTTTTTCTGAATGATAAGCCAAAGAAATTTTTCTCATACTCTTTTAGCACATCACTTATTCTCCATTCACAGAAAAATTATATCCCTTTTCATATAATGAAGAGGACTTATTCGAAATAGTGAAAAGACAGCAATTATAGTATCGCTTATAATATTGACTAAGAATTTAAGAATATTCCAAGTTATTTATACTGTATATTCATTACAAACAACATCGCCATCGACAACTGTTGGTTCTGATTTAAGAAATGGCAAATGTACACAATATTTCATTGAATTCAAGCATTACTTTCATTGAAATATTACTTTCGTGTTAGAGGTAGAAGAAATATTGTATGTAACACGAGAGTAAGCAGAATTTATTATACTTACATGAATAACTATTACTTATAACAAGACGCCAGAATATAATCGAGAATATATTTTCGAGAATATATGAGAATAACTTAACAATTTTAAATGAGAAATGACTTAACTTCTCTGCATTAGCTTTCATTTCACATATTGTTTTTCCTAACCATTTAATTTATTTGAAAGGCGTCGTAATTTCAAGAAGTATACTTGCTGTAAACATTCAACACACGTATTTTGGTGCCGGCTGCCATTTCTTGCGTTGAAAGATCCGGTAGGTTGCTACTTAATCTATTTACTTCTTGTTTTCCAAGAGGAAAAACAGAGCCGCTTTGTAACACACTGCTTGCTGCAAAGGAGCGGCTATAATAGGGTTTAGTGGGAGCTGGGTGTCTCCGCAACTCCTTCAAAACAATGGAATCTAGTTGCAAACAAGCATTCTGACGGCATTCGAGCTAATTAACTGTGAAACGTTCGCCTTGATGTAACAGTATTGAATGCAAAGCTACCGATCCTGTGTTTCCTTTAAGTATAGAACCTCATAATGTCCGAGGTTTACAGTTCGGCTAATGGCGTTCTTCAAACTCCATCTATGGTTAGAGTTTACAGGTGCGCACAAATGTTTGGAGCATTACTGAAGCGGGAAATTAATAGCAACTTTGAAGCGCCAAATGTTCGCTATGTATTTTATATAGTCAAACATTGGCGTGCCATGTGTAGTGGTATTGAGATGTGTTTTTGTACCATGAATGAAGTGGTAACTGGTAAGAATGCGAATTACATCTCGATTTGTTAAGTTAGCTCCACAATGAGAAGTTATGTACGATATTGTATCTCCTTTCCCACTCCACCTTCGGGAACAGCTGCGTCGTCTTCCTGGTTCCCTGTAGATTCTGTTGTTATTTTGTTAGCAGGATATTTTCAGATTTATTATCTGGGGCGAAAGGGTTGAAGAATGAAACTAATTAAAAATCATATCGGTTACTGGACAATATGTAAGGTTTATTGTTTGTCCTCGATAAGTACAATTTTTGGAATGAGATATTGTGGAATGTTAACAATAGATAGAGCGAATCATGAGACAGACGTGATTGTGTTTCTCTCCTCTAGCAAAACTATTTATTACGACTTCTATTGAAAAGTATAACAATATTTAGTTTTAGTTTAACTTTACGACTCCCGCGTATTTACTCCCTAATACTTTCACGCAGTTTCAAAACGTGTTATATTTCCATTTAATTATACTCGCGTTATAATTCAAATGAGGTGATTATGTATGCGAACTGGACTCGAACTCGCGACTTCCAATAATAGAGATAGATTTCTTACTGCTGATTAAGGTAACTGCTTTCCAGAGATGTGGAAAGATGTCCCAGACATCATTATTGAACTTATAGGCGCTTGTCATTTGTCGATTTTCTTAACTTTATGTTGCTTCTATCTCCGATTGGTCTATTCATAATTTTTAGGGTTATGTATTTGTCCTGAAATAAATTGTTACATTTAGATATATGTGTATGTACATACACGCCAACAAAGTTTTAAGTGCACATTGTAGGAATACGTACGATTTACAAATATAATGCATATTAATTATGGGCTCCTAGGGTTTGAATCGTAGATTTTCCATGTCATACTATAGCTTTATTATTTGATGTACCATTACAAAACTGTATAGTCAACAGAAAACTCATAAAGTTTTTTACAGGATTTACAAACGCTCAATATGTGCTGCAAGAGTGGCTTTGCACACATCAATTCTGCAGTCCCACACTCGACTTAGCATGTCCCTGTCAATTCGTCACGAACGTGCTGCAGGATAAATTGGGGGGGTTTAGTTCCACAAATGCGTATATTGTGCCTGTTCACTTTACCACTCAAATGGAATGAGAGCTTATCACTGAAAACAGGCTTCATCTTCCATGCGCTCCTGGAAGCGTGTACAAAACCCAAAGCGCTTCACTTTGTCCTCGTAGGGCAATACTTGTAACACTGCAGCATGTTCAATTCACTGCTCGCTCGACAAGTTGATTTTTGCGGGCTACCTGTGAAACTCGCTTGCACACGCTCAACTGTTTCTTCAAGCATGCTCCGCCGACCCGTTGCTTTTCCAGTACACAGGCATCCCGTGGTTTTGGTTGTTGATACCATCGACGAATGAAGTTGGCAGTTGGTGGAACTTTCCCGAACTTCGTTCTAAAGTTTCGCCACACGGATGTCACAGATTGACTCGAGTGAAATTCGAGAACAGAGCGAGCTTTATCTTTGTTCGTCGCCATCTTTCACTGTTGCGCTCTCGAGGCCGTAGGAAGAAGCATCATGTCTGTCTGGGAATTCAAACGAAACGTTGAAGGATAGCATCAAACACAATCACCATATCTCTAATAATATAGCCATAAAACATCACAAAACTGCTCCAATCATTAGTGCGCACCCTTTTCATCTTGAATACATTACTTTCCCTAACTCTTCAACCCTATTCAAAATCTTCGCGCAGCAGAACTGCCTCATCGTTCCGATCATCTACAAACGAGGAACTGCATGCAATATAATATGCACATTTCGTCCATATCTTCTGTCTTAGCCAGGTGTTTTGAATATCTCGCCTTTGTTCATTTAAAAATGAGTGATTCAAAATTCAAGATTATGAATTTTGTTTTTCAAATGTAAAAAAATGCATCATTTGATGATCTACCATGGTTTTCAGCATTTTGTGTAGCCTCCATTGTTTCAGTGGCATTCCAAAATCCATTTTCTGTAAAATAAAATTGGTTTCTAATATACTTTCTTCCTTCCTCTGGTGCATGGTCTAGGTGTGGTTCACAAATGCTCTGAATGTCTGAAGCACCTACTTCTCTCCACAGAAACCACACTGTCCACGAGCTCAATAGCGCGCCGCAGCAAATGACGCAGTGCTGGTCTACATTTGGGACGTAGCAACACAATTTTTTGGCAAACTTCGATACTATAGTCTATCTTGACGCATTCATCGGCACAGGCTTCAAACTTCTACTTTTCCAGAGTTATGGAGAAGTGTCAATCATTACTGAACGCCCCAAGTACATGCAAATGGATGCAAGGATAATTCTGAACTATAGGAAGGATGTTTCAATGCTGAGTGAATTTCCAAAGCAGATTGTATGCAAACGAGCGCTCTCTTAGAGGAGAAGAGCTTCTCGAATCATTATTGACGTCGTTTTTGCCGACAAGCACTTTTGCCTCAACTAGATGCTGGTAGAAATAACTTACATTGACAGTTGGAAGCTTCTGAAGAAAAGCGATGAAAAAAATACCTTGGGAGTCGTAGAGAACGTCAAGAGAATCTTCCCAGCTGACAGGCAAGATTTTGCTTTGATAGAAGCGGATTTCCTTCTTTTTCTTCACCCCAAGCTCGCTTGCTTCGTGAGAATTCGAGCAGTCCATGCTGCCGATACTTTTCCATGATTCAAGTCATTTGAAATGATGGAGTGAACATTTTATATTAGGGACTTCAGAAATCGTCAAACGTCTGTCACACTCGAACGACCCCAATGTTTATTTCCGTTACTCTAGTTCGAGGTCGACGTTGGTGACTTTCACTGTCCACAGTTTCTCCTCCTGCGTACTTTGGTGATTGTGTCTTAGCAGCTTATCCCCAAACTATGTCCGCAATCTTTGCAAAGTTCTGCCAATTGTAAGCTATAACATGCGTTGTGCAGTTGATGGATGTGTCTTCTGCTCGGGCATGGTGCTACTGACAAAAGAAACGGCTGTGCTAGGCGTAACGGTCTTCCGCTGCCTACTCCTGAAACCCCCATATGAAACATCTCATGATTTACGGACTGGATAACTTAGCGCTATTTTTGTGAAGTAACAGATGAACTCTCGTATTTCTAGTTGAAATTCGTGTTTTAACAACTCGGATACAAGTTTTGGTGCCGGAAATAGTTAAAGGATAGTTTATTTAAAAAGGGAAATGATAGGAATAGTAGCTATCATTAACTGAGCCAAAAATCAAGTGTTTAGTAAAGTGTTTGAACGGCTGCTTATTAAGCTGTATGCCGATATGAAGATTTAGAAATTTTAATGGTTAAGATTATCGGGTACAATAATTTTGTAGCACATCTCAAAGGCGTGTCTCGCTCCGTAGTACTCAATAGCGGTAAAGTCAAAATTCCGGTTTGTATTTGATTCAGTCTCGTATCTGTTATACTTTTGAAGTAATCTGCTTGATTTTTTGGGGGCAGGACGATTATTTGTTGTTAACAAGGAATGAATGCCAGTAGTGTATGTGTTTAGTGTTTAATCTGCATGCAGTATTCGCTTTGGTTGCAGAGAGCACCAAAATTAAACAAAAATGATGCGTGTAGGATATATTTTTTTTAAAATTTGGTAAACTGAAGTAATTTTCAGTTCTTATATTGAGCGTGCACAACAGTGTTTTTTGAAAAAAGTTTTTGAAGGGATTTAAGATGGCGGTGGTTTTCTGTTGATGTGACAATGTTCCTTGTGTAACAGGTTGGGGGTTGATAAAAATGATCATGCTACGCATTTTCTAGTAAAAAACATATTTTAATCTTAACATTGGCTCACACACAATAATGTACTCAGTAGCATAACTTGGAAAATGAAAATGTAATTCAATTCCCCATATTAAATACAACTTTAAACTTATAAACATCAAATCAATTATCGGGAAAATACTTTTACAAAAGCTCATTGTAAGGAATTTAAAAAAAAAAAAAAAAAAAAAAAAAAAAAACTTTAATCCTGTAACCCTGAATTGACAGCAACTTCAAAAACGTTATGCAAGTTCCTACTACAATTAAACAGAACAACGAACTTAAAACCTTTACAGTACAATAAATAAATCTAACAGACTCTATAATACTAAAGTCACCGGGTCGGCTAACCGAGAAGGCTTCGGTCCTACCGTTATTAAGGCCTAAAGGTGTGTTAACCCCTTGGACAACAATAGGAAAATCTGCCACGCTACAAAAGATTACGTCATACTATTCTCGTAAACTCCCTTGCCTATCGCAATCAAAAGGAACAAGACACACAGGTAACAGAAGCCTTCCAGTGTGACAGGGTGATGAGAAGGGGGGGGGGGACAGGGATGTTAGGTAAGAACTTGACAAGAATACATGCAAGAACGGTACCAGGAAAAGAAATATACTGTTTGGATTTGGAAATATGAGGGGAGAAGAGGGCGTTATCTGCCAAGTAAAACACTGCACATGTATCATCTAGTCAAATACTTACGACGGTCCATTCTCATTGCCGTTAAGGAAAGCAGAATATTAATAGTGAACAGTTGGACGTTTTAAATTGCTAGTGTATAGTGTTATATATGTAAATATTGACCTATTAATTATATAGTCTTTGTTGGCGTAGCGGTGACCATACTTGTCTCCTAAACCCAAGATCCCTGGTTCAAACCGGCCAGGACCGATGAATTTTTTCGGGCGTAAAAGTCCTAAGTATGATTTCCTTCGGGAGGGAAGTAAAGCCGTGGGCCCCGTGTCGTCCATTTACGGCACGAAAAAGAACCTCAAGCCTGAAAGAAGAGGCCTCTGAGCAAAATTTGTCGGCCGTTTCACGCCATGAATTGAATGGGACGCTGATGACCTGAGGTGTTTGAGAGCGTCCGTAAATTAGAAAAAAAAAAATATGTATGCATAAAAATAATGTATGTAACACAACAACGAAAGAAAAGGAAAATTATACATAGTAAACTGGAGGAATTGAGAACAGCTGCATGGGAGGAGCCAAGGCAATAAAACAGATTAAAACAATCAAACTTACGTGTATCCCACTATACCGGTGTTCCAGTGAGAACAAGTTTTTTTTTTTTTAATAATAATAAAGTCAAAGGATAGAATTGCGAGGTCCCGCATAAAGCACCCTTAGATGGGAAATGTGGGAGCTATAGGCTAATTGCCTTCAGCGGGTAAAGGACGTGTTCCTGAGGCTAATCATGGTCTAGGCCCTGATTGTGGTACCAGGGTAAGAAGAGAAGAGATTGATCTTCTCTGTCTACTCCAAGAAACAGACCGGAGCGTACAAAAGTGAATTCGAATGTTTTTGACAAGAATGAGATACACTGCTGCATTGACGAATTTTATTTAGTGAGAAAGTTCTTACATGTCCAGAAATGTTATATATTCGAAAAAGAAAGAATTTCCTTAAGGGTTCACTCTCTGAGATGAGTTCTTAAAGAAATAAGTTATAAGGCAAAAGTGCCAAAATTATATGTACAATAGTATAATATTATAAACCTTACATATAAATGTTTTTGCTTCTCTAGTTCTTGTTATTTTAGTTACATTATTTCAAAAATTTATTTTTCATTTTAATATATTTTATATATATATATATATATATATATATATATATATATATATATATAAATGTAACTTGGGTGGACAACAATTTAACAATTAGGAAATGCTAGCAAAATGAAAGTCAACTAGCCGTATTGACTAAGCCGTGTTTTCGTATCTCATTGTCGTCCATGCAGAATCCAATATGGTGTTTATGAAGAATTCATAATTAATTTTTCAAGCAGGCAAAGATCGGGATCAAATGAATTTCAGAAACTTTGAGCTTTGGATTAACAATCAACTTCTGTTAACTTCCCAGAGGAGACTGTTGTGGTTATGGATAATGCTTCGCAATATTCAGGAAAACAAACACTTTTCGAAATACATCGTAAAAAAAAAGAGGTGAAATTATGGCTGCACAATAGCATTCCTCCTTCGTTAAAAGACATGAGGCAATCTAAACTCTATATACTGGTAGAGATCCATAAATGAGGGAAAAGAATTTGTTCTGCATTGATGAAATATTAAAATTACGTGCTCTTGAAGTATTAAGTTTGCCCACATTCAGTGTCAACTGAACCCATTGAGCTTGCGTGGTCCAAAGTCAAACTCTTGCTAAGAGAGAAAAACTGTTAGGGAGAAATTAATATACAAACGTTATTGAAGCATACACTTATGGCTTTTTCTCCCTTCACTCCTGAACACATACTCCAATTTCTGTTATATTTTGGGGGAAGAGGACAACTTTTCTTTGTGATATTTGTAAATTCATATGTCAGCATATTAACCACGACACAAAGTTTGTAAATGTTCACCTCGCTGTAATTAAAAATTAAATCTGTATTAATGGTATGCATTAATAAGCAGATAAATTAATATAAAGTAACAACTTTATGATATGTAAATACCTGATATGAAGTCTATGAATTTGTTCAATTATATTTTATTAATTCCTTATTAATAAGCACATTAACTTCAACCTGTAAGCGGTGAATGTTTTCTAAACGCATCATAGCACTATTTCAGACTCTGTTTACATACTGCGCTACTCTGACACATTGCGTTATCAGCACATTCTTTGACTAGCCATCTCTCCAGCTCCCAGCAGTACTTGGGTTTTGCTGATACACTAAAGATTTCCAGTAATTTTTTAGTTCTAATCCACTATTTCTGGTTTGTTTTGATTCTTCTTGAAGGCATATGACCCAGATTCCACATTATTTTGGAACTGGTTTAACGTTTTATTGTTTTATATTTATGATGTTTTTACCATTTATGAAAATAAATTTAAAGCAGCCAGAAAATTATAACAGTAAAATTAAGGAACGGAAAGCAATATGACAGTAACTTTATTACAGTTAAAATGTTTGTGGGTTCATACTCTGGAAGCTGGGCGCTGCTAAAAGAAACATATCAACCCTCCCATCACACCATGTAACACCCTACTAACCCTGTCATTTGTCCTAAAAGGGTATGGCAGCTATGTTCTCATTTTGTTTGCCTATGACGCTTGAATTACACTTCTGTTTTACTTTCCTGTTATAGCTGTGATATTTTGCGCTAATGGCCTGTCAATCAAACGAGTTAAAAAAAGTGTAATATAAACAGATATAAGAAAATCTAATTATTGCTTATGCCCTGATATACCCTTTACAAGCACGCTAATAAAGTGAAATTCAATAATGCTATCTCTGTGTGTCACTCACCGATAAATCAATTGAAGCTGTGATGCTCGGATGTTTGATATGCTATAGGAAAGTTCCGCAGTGTGCAATGTGTTCGTTTTATTTTAAAAACGACATTACTCTTAATGCACAAGTTCACTTAGACCTGTATTATTACTTTCGTGACAGGCATTAGTAGATAAATGGCTTAAGAACATAAACCCGAAACATTAACTAAAAAAAATAAAAGTGGTAGTTTTTATGATGAATAAATAATGACTAAAATTCTAATTTCGATCATAGTGCGAAACAAAGCTCATCCACAAATCTTCCTAAATAAGCAGGACATTTAATAAATGTTTCTGTAGTATATATGGAAGATAAATACTTAATACCTTTTGCATTCGATAAATAATTTAGCCAAAAAGTCATAATATGTTGGTTTAATGTTGCAATTGCATTATTGATGAGTTCTTAAACCCTGAATGTAATAAATAAAATTGTAACATTATTTTCTCTGCAATTTTAAAATTTAAGTTCGCCTTAAATATTTATATAAATGTCCTTGTATTCTTTTAATTAGACTTGGCATCGCTGAGCTAACGAAAGGGGTGATTTTGCTATACCGAGCAGGTTTCGGTGGTAATGTTTGAGAGTCGCAACCGGGCAATCGCGAATTCAAATCCCTCGGGAACCGGTATTCTGATGTTGGGTACTGATGCTGTGTGACTTGGGGTGGACTTGCGATCTGAAGAGAATTACTGCTCTGGTGCCTGGGCGCCTCGTACAGCAGTCATGTGATATCGTGACGACACCGTTCTAACTTTTGCAAGTTTGGCGATGTCTGGGACCTTCTCTACCATCTACGGAAATGTTACCGACCCCGCCTACGTCCATGCATTTGGCCGCCTGCTGTAACCTACAAGGCCCATTGCTTCTGTATCTCATTATCCTATCCTATACTCTCGGAAAGTTGTGTCAACAGTAGATCAGGAGGTCAGTTATGGGAGAAATAGATATGCTACATTAAAATATAGCACAGTAGTTGCAATAAGCGACATTGCCAAATGTTTGTTGATAAAATAATTCTAAAGTGACGAGATAAACAATTTCCTCTTCTCTTCGGTATTAAAATTCATTCCTTCCTTCTACATCATTCTGAATTCTGGATTAACAATAAAGCTTAATAACAAAAATGAGCTAAACATTAACATAGTGATGACATTTTCTGAATGTTACGAACTTTGAACTATCAAACAAAAAGTGGAGTAACTGAAGATTTTAGATTAACTTTGTACAACTACAGATGGAATATAAGAATCCCTCATCCTTATCAAATTATTACAAAAGAGAAGATAACAAAATCAGGAGCTTATCTGATTGAGAGCAAAACAGATCTAATAACTTAATTTGCGAAGCTAGTAATTATTACGACTAATAAATTCATGGCGTACAGCAAGCTGTCCTAATTCAGGCAACAACTGGTACGCCCCCTTGCTGAACGTCAAAACATGTTATGCAATCTCAGTGAGAAGTGTTGTCGAGGTCGACTGGTATAAGCGCTGACAATGACCGCCAGCATGTTAGTTGATGCTTCACTGCAAGTCGTGTGGTGTCACGTGCGTTTTAAACCTTAGAAACACACATCACCTTTGTTGACTTCGAAAAAGCATTCGATTTGATTGCACACTGTACGAGGTCCACAAGTTTCCGGCCTAACCATTTTCAATACACTTCTCACACCTTTGAATTATCATTTCAATCCCCCCCCCCCCAAAGAGTCAAAAGTCTTGTGTGCGAGTTGGACATAAACAGCATCCATCACTTCTTTGTCACACCGCCACGGGTGCCGAGGCCGTTAAGGCGCGGACTCGTGAGTGGGAGGTCTGGGGTTCGAATCCCGCTAGGACCGTCCTCCCTGACTGAGGTTTTTTCCAGGTTTTCCTCAGTCCTCATAAATGGCAAATGCCGGGCAGATACCCTAAACTTAGGCCTGGAACGCTTCCTTAAAAAAAAAATTCTTTCCCAGTATATCCTGTCATCTCATGTATCATCAGTGTCCACCGCCTGTGGTGCCTCAGTAGTAAAAACGGGCGTTAAACACTATTAAAAAAACTTCTTCGTCACACTTAAATTTCCTTTCTGGAAGGTCCTTCTTGAGTTTTGAGAAAAGGAAATAATCACTGGGAACTAGCTCTGGGATGTAGCGTGGATTGTCGATCTCCTTGAAGCCACATTTCTTCACAGCTTCCTTTGCAACAAGAGCTGTGTGCACAGGCGCGTTGTCATGAAGAAGGCGCATAACACCACTCAGCTTTCCTCCCCTTTTCTCTTTAATGGAAGCACGTAGTCTGTGCAGTAGGCCAGCATAGTACTCCCCATTTACTGTGGTGTTCCTCTCCTTGAAGTCAATGAAGAGTATTCCCTCACAGTCCCAAAGGATTGTGAGCATGATCTTATTTAACCGAGTGACCTTGGCCTTTAGAGGCGGCGCTTCTTCAGGTTTACGCCGCTCCATTGATTTTCTTTTGGACAAGGGATCATAGTACACGAGCGTTTTATCTCCTGTAAAAATGGTTTGCAGAACTTCTCTCTTGTTACCACGACAGAGCTCCAAAAATGCCTGACAACAAATGACTCGTTGCTGCTTTTGGACCGAGGAAAGAAGTCTAGCCACCCATCTTGCACTAACCTTATTCATTTTAAATGTTCATGAATAATTTGAAGGACTGTTGTTTTAGAAAGGCCCAATCTTGCTGCCATTTCTGTAACTTTGAGCCGCCGGTCTTCCTATATTTCTCCTTTCACAAGAGCGATGTTTTCAGGAGTGAGCACCTGCAAGGGCCGACCTGCACGCTCTTCGTCTTCAATGCTTTCCCAACCCATTCGAAAAAGTTTAGCGCATTCTTTTATGGTAGAATATGAGGGGGTAATGCTTTCCAATATACGCCATCCAATCGCTGTTTAATTTCATTTGGAGTATGTCCATCTTTTGTGAAGAACTTACTAACAGGTCGATTCTCCATTTTGAACATGTCACAATCTACACATAGTCTTCTTTATGTGACTATATATGAACAACTGAACACATCGGAGCAGAACAGATTATTGAGATACCAAAAGTTATTCAAAATATGTCATAGATAGGTGGAGAGAAATGTAATTGTCATCAGCATTTGAGACAAAAGTCTAATTTTAGCCCAGTTGCTCATATGAATCTTAAAATTGTTTATTTCTGTAAAAGGAAAGAGTTTGCTGCAGGAAAGTTTTCTACTCAGTCGTTCAAAGTTTATTACGCCTTCGTGTTTTTATTTTCCCGTTTGTCATGAGTTTCGTTTTATTTGAACTTAAAGTTCGCCCTATCTATTTGCAATATTTGAAGACTCATTTAATTTCAGACTTTACCTTTACAGCTGATGTTGCTATGTCCGCAAATCGCAGGTTGAAAAGCTTCTTTACGTCAATATGTACTCTGTATTTCTCTTTAATGTTCCGGAAAATGTCTGCTAGTTTGCGGATAAAGAGCTTAGGAGATATTGGATCTTCTTGTCATAATCCTCTTTCAAGACCGAATTTCTTGCCTTCTACTTGGGCATTAGTGTTCCAATATAATTTCGCCTAGATTCTGGGAGTTTTTTTTTTTGGGGGGGGGGTGGCAGTTACTGGGAATATGTTCTACGGAGACAAATCTATGACGATTGTATATAATAATTGTTGAATTCTTGAAACGATATCCATTATTGTTTGCAATTCAGTTTAAAGGAAATTCAAAACTGCCAATCATTAACTAAGAGTGGGAATTGACTGTACTTTGCAATACGTTACCGGTATCCACAAGTGAAATTTCTAAATGTTGTAATTTTTCTATTAAAATGCTATTACAGCTGCTATAACCGCACGTTATATCTACATTGTGAAAGTTTCATATTGCGCAATTTCTGTACGCTGTTCCTTTGTTCCCCATTGTCTTTCCTCCCCCTTTCGCCATTCTTTCCTTCTGGCCAGACTAAGAGGGCTCGCCGACTAGCACTCGTTTGCTATTGGCTGTCAAGCTTATAGAATGTTCTGGAAATCGGGGATGTAGCCAACCTAGTTAACATGCTCATTGTACCTACGGAATATTGGACTAAGTAGGTACTTTCGACTTTTTATTCCAAATTGTTAGGCCCGGAGGCTTCTCCAACAGGTAGAACCAGTGACCCAAGCAAAGTTAAGGTTTAGATATTTTCTTGTAACCTTAGGAATTGAGCTTTAGGCATAGTGGCTTAAAATTTTCTTTTGTACTTTGATAACCACGAGGGAACTTGCATTTTGGTCAAGTGTTCCATCTATAGTAATTTACGTGCAGCATTTCATTGCCAATTGGAATATTTTATGAACTGCTTGTTCTTTGTTAAAGATTTGATCAATTGTTGTGTATTTAATGTGGCAGTGTTTCATGGTTTCATATTTACTTTTATTGCCTTACATTTGCATACGATCTTCAATTTTCAAAGCTGAAATCTATTTAACATGTGCAGTGTATAATTCTCCCGTATTGCAAAGCTACCTTTCCTCGGCCATATGGCAGGGATATTCCTTCTAGTGTTCTTCTAAGGTTAAATATTTTATTTCTTTATTTATATTAATTTTTATTGTTTGTTTCGATTTGACTGCATTGGTCTTCTGGCGACGTCTGTAGATTATGGAACTGAATACTTTAGGTATAGGTCTGTAGTCTGTGGGGATGAATGATAGATATTAATGATGCCCCAAATGAGTTCGAAGGCCTTGGCGCCCTAGAGCTATCTGGCATTTGCTTTCTAAGGTAAGGAAACAATCCGAAAAATGCCTTATCCAGATAGCGTGACCTGGCCGGGAATGGAACCCAGGAGCTCCAAATAGTGTCATACGCTACCACTGACCACGGAGGTGGGAAGGTTAAATCTTATCGAGGCATCATTGGTAGGATATCGAATACATGTTATTCAATTACGGAACCGTTATAAGTAACAATGTCGATATCTTGAATGGTTTTTAATTTGAATATGTTATTTGCTTTTATTAGTTAATGTGCTAATATTCAATCCGATGCAGAATTTACTATTTTGACCAAATAAAAGATTAACATATTAATTTGACTTTGAGAAAACAAAATACCATATAGACTCTCTTAGTTGTGTCAGAAAAAAAATTTAAAAAGTTTAATGTTACGTTGTTCACATTTTTCATAATTAACCCGTTAATTATCTTATATAAAAGTATTCTGAAAATATTTTTGTTCATCTTTTCTGATTAGATGTTGAAAATCTGAAGAAATTTAGATAGTCGTTTCAAAAAATAATTTATTTTTTTGCAACACCCTTACCTCTTAACGGGCGGTTAAAAGTATTTCATGTCAAAAAGCTATATAAATTGTGAATATAGGAAGTCCATAGTTTTAAGCCTTAAAACAAATAATTGAATTTTTTAGTGTTTTCATCTTTGGATAGGTACCTTCGCAATATTTAGCTTACATGTTTTTATGCCTCTGATTGTTGCAGATACATTTTTAGTTAAAAGCGAAAGTCTGGCAATTGCGGAAATATAACTAACGATTTTTCTCGGACAAGTTTTATTGCTAAAGTATCTTCCCAGATTAATTCTTTGCCTGCTCTGTATGTAAGTCTCACGACTTATTAAGTTTGTTACACTGATCCTGAAAAGCATTCACTTCCTGAATGTAATGTATGCGGCAAATTCAAGCATTGGTTGTAAACAAAACGATCCTTAGTATCTTATATATCGATAACAATTAAATGTGAAAGAGAGAAGTATATTGATAAAGAATAAAGAGAAGGCATTGCATGTTAAGAACAGGCGTGTGGAGATTAAAAGGAATAAGAAAAGGGTTTCCTCAGAATCATTGCCCAATATGTGGAGGAAAGGAAGATGTTGAGCATAACTGTTTGAATGCAAAGGGACGGGACTCTAGAGGAAAAAGTTTATAAACCAGATATAGATAGAAATGTAGCCTTAATGAAAACATTTATTAAAGATAGCAGGAATGTAGGGGAGTTCCTGAGCAAAGTTAACAATAAATAGAATCAGGTACTAAGAAATCAATCAAATAACTTAAAGGGTAGTACCTTGTTTAATTATATTAGAATTTAAATAATGGTGATTATGGTTAGAAATGGATTAAATTTTATTAAATTATTTAGTTTGAGATTGGAAAGTGTTTTTTTAGAAGGTGAATAATTGTAACGTTGTAGTATGCATGTAAGTAATGCAGGAATTTGTATTTTGTAGAGGCTGTAGCTGTAGGAGGAGTAACTGAAAACTTTTATTTAGGACCTTGGCTTGGGTCAGAGTCTGGCCCCTGGAATTTCAGTAGACTGCTGCTGATTTTTTTTTTTTTTTTGAGTAGTGTTTAACGCCCGTTTTTACTACTGAGGCACCACAGGCGGTGGACACTGATGATACATGAGATGAAATGATTAATTGGGAAAGGATATTTTTTTTTTAAGGAAGGAAGCGTTCCAGGCCTAAGTTTAGGTACCTCCCCGGCATTTGCCAGTTATGAAGACTGAGGAAAACCTGGAAAAAACCCCAGTCAGGGAGGACGGTCCTGGCGGGATTCGAACCGCAGACCTCCCGCTCACGAGTCCGTGCCTTAACGACCTCGGCCACCCGTGGCGGTACTGCTGCTGATGAAACGGGGACTAGGGACTGATGCAATCAAGCTGAAATATTGTATTTGTTTAATTATATTAAAACTTAGATATAGGTGATAGTAGAAAACCAATTATAGTGTTTATATTTTTGTAATTGTGAGCGATGATACCTAAAGTGGCCTGGGCCATATAGGTGGAGACCCCCTAGTAGATTGTGTTTTATATAGCATATCGATAAATTTAATTCATTCATTCAAAAAGACGACGAAATAGAAAGAATGAGGTCTATTTCGGCCGTTTTCCAACTCCTTAAGTAAAGCATATAAAGTAAAATAATACTTCCAGAAAACGAGTTATAACGTTGCCGAAATAACTGAGTCACTTATTTCAATATGACTTATATGCCCTTCGTTTACAGTATGACATATTCACACTTTCTTGTTCCTTAGAGGTCGGGCTATCGTTTAGTGCAAGGGGGACTTTAACATTCAAGAAAATGTCATAATATAAAGTTGACAATTTCTTGTTGATTGCAAAAGAGCCCGATATCCAGAATAAAAACAGTTTTTGGTCCCAAGTTTTGTAAACTATGTAATATGATAGTGCTCATAAAAAGAGTCAAAAGATTTTAATGCCCTCAAAGTATAAGAGACTTTGCTAAGGAAATAAAGAAAGTTTTACTCTAATGCAGAATGTCCATTTATCAAGAGGTTCAGCCCTATTTTACCTTCTGTAACAGACAACTAACGTATTTTGTATTCATGATAATCAAGATAATTATGTGCCACCATCTGTGTTAAATATTTCCATTGATGACCATACAAAGAACAAAAATCATGCTAAATAAGGTTCTGCAGCTGAAATTTTTCAAAAATTTAGTTATTCTATCAAATTAGAGGACACTCTATTTTGTACTCAGAGACTTTGGCATTATTAAGCGATCTCTTCAAAGATCACAGTAAGGGATTATGTAGAACTGATCATAAAATCTGGTGCTAAAAGAAAATTCTCTGTTAAGGTTATACAAGAGAAGAAATCTTGCACTTCAAATGAGGGTGGACCAGATTTTAGAAAAACACAACTCATTCAATAGAAAATGCTGCATTACCAAGACACTTGAAAGTAGCATTCAATGTCTCAATGTTTCACCACCGTACTTTCACAGATGAGGTCCCCGGCATGCAATATGATCAGCGGTTAATCATCCATACATTCAAAACTGGGACCACTTGAAGTTTCTCATGCAGATACCAACTTTCCTGTTGCTCGAGCCTATCCAGATTTTTTCCCCTCTTTATTTACGAACGCTCTTTAACATCACAGGTCATCAATATCCCATTCAAACCAGGACGTGAAACGGCCGACAGATTTTGCTCGACGCCTCTTCTTTCAGGCTTGAGGTTCTTTTTCGTGCCGTAAATGTACGACAAGGGACCCATGGCTTTACTTCTCTTCCGAAGGAAGCCATACGTAGGATTTTTAAGCCTGAAAAATAATCCATCGATCCTTGCCGGGATCGATCCCGCGATCTTGGGTTTAGGAGTCAAGTATCGTTACCACTACAGCACCAGAACCGACCTTATACAGATGACTTCATTGCAATCAACGCCAGTAATACGTCAGACATAAAGTTAGTTACATACCTAGTACAAGAACAATCAGTGCTGGAGTTCTGGAACGTTATTTTTCAGTGACCAACAAAGGAAGCACCAAATTATAGAGAACAAATTATTTACATTTGATTTTATAACTTCTGTACAAATATAAAGAAAATTTGTTGTGATACTCGTATATTGAAACGAGTTTTGTTTTATTTTAAAAAATAACTGATAATTTCATTTAATTTACATATTTATTAAGCAGTATGTGTAATGAGAATTTTTAATGTTTAATTATTCATTTGTTTCAAAATATTTAGCTCACACTGTCAAATAAATGTGGATGAAAGGTTTCAGAATATTAGTTCATAGTGTTATCTCCCAGTGCTAACGCAAACATATCAAAATATTTTCCCAGAGACCACCAAACAGTTTTATTTACTTTTCTCTAAACACATAGACATAGTTTAAAAATAAGTGATTCAAGTGCAGTAGCTGAAATTTTGAATTTTCCTGCTTGTAAAAATTATTAATTAGGTACATACTGTATCAAAAGTAACTTTATCAAAATATATTTCTTACTGCTGAAGACCGCCAACTTCTTGTGTCATCAATATGCATGACTTACGAAAGATAATACGCTCTTGCCTGTTCGACCTTGCGGTATTTTTGGTCATTTGGTTTACTATTTTATTTCAAGCTTGACCTCGGAAACTTGCTCTTGAACAGTTAAGTTTAGAAGTGTTTGTAAAGCAATGCATTAGCGTTCTGTCATATGGCGCTTAACAGCCTGAAAGTCTTCCAAGAAAGAGAAACATTGCCCAGTGACTGACAGTTTGTTCACAGATTCTGCTGCTTTAATATCCCTCGTTCCTCCTCCCCCCTTTTGACTTTAGTTTTAGTGTAAACTCCTGAAATGTTTTGGGTCGGGAATCATTTCAAAACAAGCCACACATAAAGTGCCTTTCTACACCGGTATAACACACACAATATTTATTTATATCGTAGCTCATAGCTGGGACTAGCTGCAAAGGCAAGACTTAATGATGGCTTTTCAATAGCTTCTTGCAACTTTAAAATCCGTGGTTAAATATTTTGCTAAAGCAACATGAAAAGTTGGACATAAAAACCTTGCCCTCTGCCAAGACTTTTGCTCTGCTGTTACATTAATAAATGTTTAGGTAAAATATTTCAAAAGTAAGTAAGCCCTTCTAATGTCATGGATTTACATCATTGCTAACGCTTTCAGTAGACAAGCTCATTTCTTGTAACATGAGAGTCAGATGATGGCTTGTTTATTCTGACTAGTCACTTTCCTTTTAAATTTTCATTTGAAACGATATGTTTATCACTACTGCCCTTTTCTGCTTCATCTTTGGGCTCTTTTAACTGAATGTCATCTTGCATTTCGGTGCTTTAGGTCTGTTTTCATATTATGTTCTCTTTTTCATGGTGCATGTTAATATTCCTTCATCCTCACAGACTTGCGTTCGTGTGTTCATGTAGCCTGCTTTAATTTTTTAAACGTTTTTTTTTTTTTTTGTACTTTTAATATATCGCAAGAGTTTAAATATTCATTTCTTAGTTCTTTTCTGTTTTAGAAACTTAAGAGGGCAGTCACCATCTGTCTGTTTCTGTAGTGGCATTTCAAAAGTCCAAGTGACGCGTATCTGGTTTTTACTGATTAATTACATATATTATGTGCTTCTATTTTCTTAACAGCTTCTTTTCCATAGTATTTCCCATACAATTGTTATACTATATTTCTCCATATTTACGCTTTTAATTATTGTTCGCAACTTTTTTCTTAATGCGAAAAATCTTTACTCTGTTGTAGTGAATGACAGAATTTTACAGATTTAAAGTAGTTATTAAAAGTTTGTTTACTTAAACATTGCATTGGATAGTTAGGAACAGGGAAAGAATTTTTCATACTTCAGTCGCGCTCAAGGGTGGGCCGTTGGTGTCTACGCTCCCCAATGGCGGCAACTCCTGTAGAAAGGGATGAGGTGAAGGAGAAACCTGGCGACCAGGATCCAGAGACGATGATGCGGACTTAGACAGAGCTCGTAACACTGTTTCCAGATATAGCACCATGATACCAGGAAGCCCGCTTCGCGCCAGATCCCATATTTCAGAGCGCAAGCCACCGCCACACTACACACATTACCAGCCCACCTCATCTGACACGTTCCACCCTGCAAACAGAAACACAATGGTTTGAAATGAAAGCGTAACTTTCACTGAAATATCGATCGCAGCATTCGCATAAGCCACCAGGGGAAACTACAAGAAAGTTCAAGTTCAAGAATGGTTGACTTCAAGGGGTTTGAATCCAGGATCTTCTGAATGCGAGTTCCCATTCCACCGCCTGGGCCACTCCGTCCGGTTTCTTAAGTCTTTAAATACCTATGTAAAACAATAGAAAAATTCTAAATTAGATGTTCCTTAAAAAAACTCTTATTTCATTATGATCTGACTTATAGATCTAGTTTTTGTCCTAGCATTAAGCCTTGTTCACAATTTGTGGGGTTCAAACCAAATAGAATATTCAATGAAAAAAAAACTGTCTGACCACATTTATTCCAAATGTTTTCAAATTTAAAATAATGTTTAATATTACACATACAAGTGCGATATTTTCAGCGAATAAATTGACATATAGTGTTCTGTATCCCACATGCTTTGTTACGACCGTTTGATACCATCATCTCCATACGCTTATCGCATAGTCTGTCCCTATGAACTATTTAGCATGTTTACTCTCTTTAATATATTTTAGTCTACATATATACTGTGTTATTTGACTGCCTAATAACCATGCACTTCTTCCGGCAAGTGTTCATTATATGTGATCTATTTCCTTTGGTGTTGGGGCTGTAGCTTATAAGTAGAGCCCGGAAGTTAGGCAAAACGCTTTTTCCATATAGGTGGATACATTTAAGAGTCAGATAGAAATGAACATGTTTTCGTACATTTGGAGTCGGTAGGGACAGTTTTTATTTTGCCTTATTTGGTTTCTGTTGTCTATTTAAAGGTTTAAAACTTTTTTTTTTTTTTTTTTTTTGTTGCCCGTTTTGGATCATTATAGATTTTTTCTGCGATTATTTACGCATTTTAAAAAGCACACAAAGAATTTCAATATATTGTAGTGAAAACAGCTATGAAAATTAAATGCATGTTTACCTCACAAAAATGTCTATTGAAAAGCTTGCTATACATTTATTTCTTTTCGAATAGTCTGTAACTTTCTCCTCAACCCATTCACATGAGGTCTTTAAAAGCGGAATCTCTATTAGTGAATGGAACACACTTTTACCTCGGGCATACGAATAACAGGAAATAGAGAAGATAATGAGAGAAGTACTGTAGTTTTGATTAGTTCTGGGGAATAACCTTGTATCGACCTGCTCGTGACAATTCTAGGAAATCTGTGGTGGGAATAACTTCTCAGCTGCATAAATGTAACAAACAATTGCAAGCGAAAAATATGAGAACGGTACAGCTTACAATAAATGTCTCTACAATGTGTTCAGTATGTAAGTAAGAGAGAGATTAATCTGATTCCCCTATAAACGCGTAAACGGAAAATGAACTCGACCAGATACCACTGCGCATCTTTGATCTCTTGAAAAAACATTTTGTTGTTGCTTGTAATCAAGAAAAATAAGCGTAAGTACTTTAATTATGTGATAAAATAAATTATTGAGTATCTTAAATAGGTATTTCCATTAATAATGAGTTACATTACTCTGTTTTCACTGTTGCCTGCCTGGTTTAACCAGAACAAATGCCTGAACTTCCGGATTAATGTTTCCAAGGATACTTCGTAATATGTGAAAGAGCCGACCACAAATGTTTTATGAACTTTTACCATGTCATAGAACTTGCAGAACAAATGATGAACGGATTTAATACAGTACAATCCCATGGCTTTCGAACTGGTTTTGAAGAAGTGTAATAGAATATATCCCTTGGAAACTAAAGTGTTTTTGCAAGGTTTCTTTTTCAATCTCGTAATTTTAAAGAAAGACCTTGAATCGACGAATGGCGTCTGCTGTTTTCAGCGATATGCCGCAAGTTCAAATTAAAATGTGGTCTTACGTCACTTCATGACGTCATATTTACAGAACAGAAGGCAGAAATTTAAACTGTTCCTTTCGCTTGATAATGAAATAAAACGTGTGTTTTCTTTTGTTTCAAATATTAACCAAGAATTTTATGTTTTTATTATAAACTAAAATCCATTCATAATTGAGCGTCTAAATTAGCAATATAAATTTCTGACGTGGCGTATTACATCACATAGACATTAAATAAATTAACTGAAGCGTGACATGACATCCGTTATGAATTACATCAGCCGTTTGGTTATGAATATGAATACATTTAAAAAAAACTAGCTAATACATTTTGTTAACTGCTGTTTAGGGCAACTTTTGTGCAAATTAGTAAATGAAAGTAACATATTACATCGTTGAAATTGTTCCCAATTCAAACCCTATAAGGGAAATTGCTGCCAATTTACACCCTGAAGTATACCATAAGGATACTCCTGTGCGGAAGTAACTAAATTAAATAAATTAAAGTAAATTTATGTTAATTTATAACATCCATGAAGACATTTAGAAATATTTTTAAAATTTTGATGAATCTAGCTCCGAAATAAATTTAAAAAACGATTCATATAAATTGAACACACTGTATAAATCTAAAGGAAAGGTAGAAATTTTGGAATTTTGTAATCATATCTTATGTTCCAATTGTAACAATATCTTACCTAATCTGTAGCATATTGTATTAAACCATTATTTTTTTCTTAATGAATCTTTTGGCATCGTATTTGTTTTTAAATAAACAGGTTGTTGGCTTGCTACGCGGACCTTAAAGCAGAATCATCCTGCCTGACACGTTCAAACTGCTACTAATATACCCAACCTAAAAAAATAGTTTAGATTGCCTGAACTTATAGTATTCTTAAGTTCTTGATGGGTTTTCATAAATAAATAAATAAAAGGTCGGCATATCCTAGTTCTAGAGAATACATAGGTAACAAATTTAATAACGTTCTCATAAAAACTCACTAGTGTTAAATGTTGATAAATAACAAATTCTTAAGCTGGGGTTTTAACTTTCTGTTAAGCTGTATAAAGCACGGAAGCTGCTGTAGTGCTGTGTAGAGACTGTGTGAATCTTTACAGCTGAATGACCGCGGCGTTTCTTTTTGAAGGTGTAAATCTTGTGCAG
Source organism: Metallyticus violacea (assembly GCA_030762175.1). Classification (NCBI taxonomy): domain Eukaryota; kingdom Metazoa; phylum Arthropoda; class Insecta; order Mantodea; family Metallyticidae; genus Metallyticus; species Metallyticus violacea. The sequence goes on along the minus strand of CM060838.1, from coordinate 62,824,684 downwards.
CCCATTGTATTTCCTCAGTGACGCAAAGGGGAGATAGTGGGGCATAGTCAGGCGATGCCTTTCACATATTGACGTTTTCTTACTTTGATATTCCTACCCTACCATTTTATTATTCTCATGGAAGCGCTTATTGCAGCACTTTCCAGCTCTTTTTATGCACTTGAATTCTTATTGCAGTATCATTTCAAAGAGATGACATTTATCGTGCCCCTTTCTAGCTTTAATGCAGTAAAACGTTGTTGTTTCGGTTGCAGTTGTAAATGATTGTTCGCCGAATGCATACTTTGAGTGTTTAAAGCATAGGTGACGGCGGACCAGATTTTAAAAGTTGCTGTGCCGCAAATTAAAATGTTATGATTGTAAATATATATGCATTACCCCATTATTTATTTTATTATTATATACAAATATAAAATAAAATATGCATGACATTTTATGTAAATTATACACAGACAAAATTAAAATATGAATGTTAAACTTGACAATACTTGGTGGTAACAAATACATCAAGGTTTGTTTACAATAAGAAATTCAGTACTTAAGCAGTTTTCAAGATGGACACCAGTTATTCTGCACCGCAATACTTTTGATTTGCTTTTTTGTGCTAAAAAGCTGTTCGCACAAACTATTGCCGTTTCCAAACAGAGAATTTATGAATAGACTGGGTACATTTTCTTGACTACTCAGCAATTCTTTTCGTTTTTAATTTCCAACTATAAATTTAATGGGGTACAAACATGTGCGTCTTTTGATTTAATTTCCATATGGCAGAGCACAGCGTGTTTCTGCACATGTAAATAACACACTGTGCCGTCAAAACGTACCAGTCTGCTTTCTTAAATACAACACCTACCAGAGCGAATACAGAGCTGTGCGTAGTTAAGCTACGATAAAAGTGTTCATTTAATTTGGGCAACCCTTATGTATGTAAATCATAATGTAACAAAAATGATAAGAGATCTGCACCGTAAGATAAAATAAGTGATCTGACTCTTGAAGCCCGAATATGTGCAAATCCACTTTGGCACAGCGCCTTGTTCACATACAAAAAATATCAATCGTTCATCTCCATGAGCTAGGTATGCGAGCTTTATACAGGTGTGAGCGCTTGCAAAACGCAAATTAAACATACAGCACCGACTACTTTTTTTTTTTTTTTTTTTGAGTAGAGTTTAACACTCGTTTTTACTACTGAGGCACCACAGGCGGTGGACACTGGTGATACATGAAATGAAATTATAAATTAGGAAAAGATTTTTTTTAAAGAAGGAAGCGTCCAGGTCTAAGTTTAGGTACCTGCCCGGCATTTGCCATTTATGAGGACTGAGGAAAACCTGGAAAAAACCCTAGTCAGGGAGGACGGTCCTCGCTGGATTCAAACCCCAGACCTCCCGCTCACGACTCCACGCCTTAACGACCTCGGCCACCCGTTGCGGTACCTACTACTACTACTACTACTACTACTACTACTACTACTACTACTACTACTACTACTACTACTACTACTACTACTACTACTACTACTACTACCACTACTACCACTCTCTACTACCACTACCACTAATACTATTACTACTACTACTACTATTACTACTACTACTACTACTACTACTACTACTACTACTACTACTATTAATTAATGAAATCAATGAGTCACTTAGAATGGTATTCTAGTTAACGATTAGGAACCATTTATCCAGTCATGTGGGAGTACAAAGTCAAATGTGAAACATCTGATAACTGGGTGGGAAATTTTGTAATTACAGCTGCAGTTCAGGAAAAGTAGATAAGGGACATTGTTGCTGGTACAGGTTAAATTTTTAACTTTTCTTATATCTGCTCTTTGCAAATATACAGTATGACTAAGCGAATTGTGTTGATGTTATTTCACAGAAGAAATTAAACTGCAGCCACTAACTCGAAGATAGTGGTCACTATGTATCGGATTGAATAAATGCAAAAACGTCCTTTTGCCTACCATTCCATTGCGGCTGGTGCCATTGGAATGCCGTCAATTTTATTTCACATACGTTTGTGCCACATATATCCGTAGAACCCATTAAGTTGCTCGCTTCTTTAACACAGTTTGATAAACGTTTTCATTCCTATACCGTATTTTTGGGTCGGAGGAAGTAAAATATTAGAAATATTTGTAGTTATATAATAAATATCACACTCAGTGAATATGTATATACATAGATGTTGCTTCCTTTTGAATTCGACTCTGTCAAGTGTAGGAAATTGACCGATGTTTCTTAAACGGACACGCCCTTTCTTTTTCTGCCCTCAACTTTCTAATTGATAAGTAAGCCCGGATGCTTCGTGGATCTTTGTCGCCTTGACCAGACGCTGCTAATGACTTCAGTCTAATGAGACATATTATAACTCTGAAACGCGCTAGTAATGCAATTTTGAATAGTGAAATTTCTTCCAACTAGTTCTTTTGGTGATTAGTGTTTTTTTTTTAACCAGCCTCTATCCTTTCTATATTATACTCTCACACAAAAAAACTCATTTTTTTAATTATGTGTTATTTCACTGCTTCGTTTATTAACGTTTTTTGGTTTGTTCAAGCAATAACAAGCGTTCTGTTTAAAAACCAGCTTGCAGTTACACGTGTTTTTATTTTGTTTCTTAAGGGAAGGGGAAGGGTCAAAAGCATGTCTTTGGTTTTTGCCCATTTTAATATTTGGAATTTTCTGTTTATTTTAATATGATTTTCATTAATATTCCTTTGTTATAAACGTGTAATAAAAATTTAATTATCACCGCAGAAGCCATTTTTGGGAATTTCGCGAGGACTTATTCATGTAAAAGTCAATGAACTATTTGCTCTAGAAGGCTGTGGTTTGTCTTGAATGATAGAAAAAGTTGCATTTCATAAATTGGCAGCGATTGTTTTCATGACATCATCATTTGTTGTTTTAATGTTGGAGGTTTTCAGCAGGTGTTTGCCTCAAAAATTTAGTTTTTCTGTAAAAACTTTTTACTGCAATTATTGAAAAACTACATTTTTTGCATAATTTTCCCCTTTTGTTACGATCTGTATAAGCCATCCTTTTGAAGCTTTTGCCACTTATTTATTATATTAGTATGATGATATAGATCTATTATGCTAGAACTAGGACAAAAAGTGACAATGTAAAAAAATAAAATGTTTCGAAAAAATAGAAAAAAGGCAAAAAAATTCAATAATTTATAATTTGCTTCAGAGTGATGATATAGTTGTTAAAATAGATCAGCAAATTTCAATTATGTGCATCTGTATGCCGTAAAAGTTTCATTTTGTTAACTTTAATAGTTCCTGAGAAAATGGGAATTGGAAGTTAGGAAATTTAACATTACCAGGATAGACCTTTCATACGTCCCTTAAGTCGGTCCTGGTGGTGTAGTGGTTTCCATACTTGCCTCCTAAACCTAATATCGCGGGTTCAAACCCGGCCAGAATCGATGGATTTTTTCGGGGTGTAAAAATCCTAAGTATGGCTTCCTTCGGAAGAGAAGTAAAGCCGTGGGTCCCGTGTCGTACATTTAAGGTACAAAAATGAACCTCAAGCCTGAAAGAAGAGGCCTCTGAGCAAAATTTGTCGGCCGTTTCACGCCCTGATTTGAATGGGACGCTGATGATCTGAGATGTTAAAGAGCGTTCGTAAATAAAACAAATCAACAACAATACGCCCCTTAATGCAAAGTTTGCCACTATCCACATTGTTTTAAAAAAGGTTAAAAGTTATTGTATATACACCGTTTCCTAATTTATATATCATACCGAAAAAATGCCTAGAAAATGGTTAGGCCGGAAACTTATGGACCTATCCTCGTATATGCTATTCTTTAAAGTCTTTATTTGTTCCTTATTTACTACATATATTTTATAAAAATAATAAATTATAGAGTTTTGAAAACAATGTTATGCCTTATCTATTATTATGCCGAATAAGTTTAGTATATAAGATGCCTTTCGATCCTTTCACTAAATCTTCCTGGGATAAACGTTCTACCTGGAGTGCCATCAGCCAATAAAAATAATTAATGCATTTACTAATGAAATACTTGGGACTTCTTCCATTATAGGTAAAAGAAAGCCCTTGTCCCCACTGAGTAATGACTCTACTTCTTGAAGGCATCTCAATAAGGTGGTAACGTTGTCAGCTCTACACTCTGATCACCTCTAACTCTCCCTCCAGAGGACTTTTGCAGGGGGAAACTCCCGAGATAGTAGGAAAATGAACAAATCCGAACCAGTCTGCCGATATCTAGAATTTAACCGTTCAATCCTTAGTCAGACGTGCCTGCAAATATCACTGTGAACCTTGTTATCATTTTTTTCTAATTTTATTACTGCCCTAGTTAGAAAATGCTCATTTTTTGCTGTGTAATGAAACTGTATCACAAGGAAATGTTCATGTCTAATGCTGACTCCTATTATTTTGCAGTTGAGAAAGGATTCTGGACAGGAACAAGTGAAGTTGGGACAATGACGTCACAACTAAGACATCCAGCATCGTCAACATGACCCTTCACTGGTGGATGCATTGGTTTTGGATCACCAGCTTTGCAGGTATTTTTAATTATTAATCTTTAGGTTATAACATTTTAATGTAATACAGAAACGTTTTCAAACTATGCACCTTTGTCGTACAAACATTCACAGTATTATGCTGCAAAACCATTTGGCATGAAGGTTGACAACATCCAGCAATCGCTGAGGAAAGCTTAGATTTTATGTTGCCCATCCAAATTCAACTAAATACAAATTTTCGCAAAGTTTTATTAAAATTAAACCTTCACACTTTCCAACTGAAGCTCTTGTTCCAATTTGTCTGTGAGGCTACAGAGTGCCGTGGTTGTTTATTTTATTTCCATAACAAAATTATGAATGCCTATTTCAACCACAAAATCACGCTTCTGCAAAACGCTGAATTAGTGCACTCTGTTTCTTGAATAATCTTATGCATTTCCGAAACACTAACAACAATGTCATAAGAACGTTGAATGTTCTTCACTTGATCTTCAGTGATCTGTGATCTTAATGTGAACATTAATTACATTTGTGTTTTGGAGCAACGAATCTCGCATTGCGAATAATCTATAGCTTTGGTCTCACACGACATCATTGGTAGAGGGCAGCATTACGGGGGGGGGGGGGCATGTAATCACCACACCCCATTTCGCCGGTCGCCGTATCGCGCGGCTTGCGAGATCGAAGAATGCAGACCGCTTCTCAATTGTCCTCAAGAGGCTGCTGGGTGGACCTAGCCAGCAGTCAGCAACCTAGAATCATATCTAGATTATTTTAAATTAAATGCCAGTTGCATATAAAATACAATCTTTTCTTGATGTTTATTGACTCTAATATATTTCTTCCGGACGCTTCAGTTGTCTCGTGGTGGCGTTTGAGACTGATTATGCTGAGATTCTGAGTTCAATTCCCAGTTAGGTCCTGCTGTTGGGTTTTTTTAAGTGTTCCTTCACCTTGAGGAGGTGAATGCTATATAGTTTTAAGGCACAAAGGACTGCGAGCATGCGCCATATTCATTCATTTCATTTATAGGTTTAAGGAAACCCCCGGTACACCATACCCAAATCACCTTCACCATCATCTCCACTGGAACAAAATAGGCCTCAGAAGTCCCATACAATGCTCCATTCCACTAGTTAATGAGCAGAAGTCAGGTGTTGATGATTATGTCATCTTTTATGTAAAATGTCATAAGTAAAGTTAATATATATGACGGTAGGTCCATAAGTTTCCGGCCTAACCATTTCCTAGGTATGATAAAGACAAAAACAATATTTCACTTTTCAATATAGTTACCTTTTATTGCAATACAATTCTCACATTTTTGAATTAACATTTCAATGCCCCCCCCCCCAAAATAGTCAGAAGTCTTGTTTGCAAAATCGACATAAACAGCATCCATCACTTCTTCGTCACACGAATTTCCATCCTTACAGGCCCTTGTTGGGTTTTGGGAAGAGAAATAGGCGCTGGGAGCTAGATATATGCTATAGAGTGGATGGTTGATTTCCTTGAAGCCGTATTTCTTCACAGCTTCCTTTGCAACAAGAGTTGTGTGCATAGGCGCGTTATCGTGGAGAAGGCGCACAACACCACTCAGCTTTCCTCGCCTTTTCTCTTTGATGGAAGCACGTAGTCTGTGCAGTAGGTCAGCATAATCATCCCCATTTACTGTGGTGTTTCTCTGCTAGAAGTTAATGAAGGATGCAAAAGATTGTTGCCATGATCTTCTTGGTTGATTGAATGACCTTGGCCTTTAGAGGCGGTGCTTCGCAGGTTTACGCCAATCCATTGATTCTCTTTTGGACAAGGGATCATAGTAGAGGACAATAGTTTCATCTCCTGTAACAATGGTTTGCAGAACTTCTCTCTCGTTACCTTGACATAGCTCAAAAAATGCCTGACAACAGAATTCTCGTTGCTGCTTTTGGACCGAGGAAAGAAGTCTAGGCACCCATCTTGCACTAACCTTATTCATGTTTATATGTTCATGAACAATTCGAAGGACTGCTGTTTTAGAAAGGCCCAACCTTGCTGCTATTTCTGTAACTTGGAGCCGTCGGTGTCCATAATTTCTCCCACAAGAGCTATGTTTTTAGGAGCGAGCACCTCCAAAGGCCGAACTGCACGCTCTTTGTCTTCGATGCTTTCTCGACCCATTCGAAAAAGTTTGGCCCATTCTTTTACAGCAAAATATAAGGGGGGATGCTTCCCCATATACACCGTCCAATTGGAGTAAATCCTTCTTTTGTGAAAATCTTAATAATAGCTGGATACCTCATTTTGAACATGTCACAATCTTTTACACATCGCCTTCTTTATGCAACTACATCTGAACAACTGTACACAGCGGAGCGGAAGTTACAGATGCAATTATTTACTTAACAGATAAGGTAAGGCTTTTGTGAAGGCAATAATCCTTATCGGGCAGGTCGGAAACTTATGGACTTGCCCTGTACATGAATCCTGGTCGTGGATTTGTGTATATAAAACGGGCATTTATAATATCATTATTTGTCTTGCGACATTTTTCTATTTTGAACCATTTTTACTTTTTTTAGATTAATATATGATTTCTTTTCTGTGTTATTGTTGCCTTCCTCTTTTAAGCAAAGTTAGGACGGATTTTTTAAACGAGACATGCATCAACCTTGAAATAACTGCAGTAGTAGGGATTATGTATTAAGTTCACAGCCTTATCTAGTAACTTGCCAGGAAGTGTTATTTAAACAGCCAGTCCCACATTCTGGGAACTAAGGAGTAAGAAAATGGAAAACCTGATCACGATTGGTTCAGATTTCTGCCGGTGTAAACGTTATATGACTAGAGGCGACTAGCAGGATAGCTATTGTGTTATACGCCTCTCCTTTTTCTGGCAAATAAACATACGGTGGTCTGGGAAGCAGATGTAGCAGATGACTCTTTTAGTTGCGGTTCATTGCGCTCTAAAAATGTCGAAAGTAAAGCCGTGTAAACAGCTTCATTTAAATCACATGAATTCTGAATTTGCCTAAGACATGTTTCAAACTTATGGTTTGATATAATGCAAGGTTTATGGAATTAAAACGACAGTAGAGAAGAGATTCACAATACAACAGTACATCAAACACTACAAACACATACATGTTTTCGATAATGGTGCCAAAAGAAACAGCACCATTACTGTTAACACAACCTGCAGCAAATAGCAGTAAATATTCAGCATCTTTCAATGAATATTCCTCTATGAAAACTAAGTGATGTAAAACTAAGGAAATGCAATGCTACACTGCCAATCAATTCCCAGTGAGACATCATAAGAAGAATTAGACAAACGATCAAAGCTAACACCATATTTGTCTCTATTGATGAAACTAGCGTTATTGAAGGCCATGTACTCACGTCATTGTGGGGACTATGGAAATCAATATTTCAGCTGTACACTGAAGTTTTGGAAGCTGTTCAACAATCTGCCGATTGTTCGACAGCTCCATGCATCTGCTGTGACCCGAGGCAATTCCACATGACGACGTTCTGTTGTTGTTTGTCACCGATGCAGCAACGTACATAGTAAAAGCTGCTAAGATTATTAAAGACTTTTATTCAAAGATGGTGCATCTAACTTGGTTTGCGCACCTTACGCACTAGGTCGCGGAAGAAATTCGCACTCACTTTCTTAAATTCGAAAGCCTGTGTTTCAAACAAAGAAAATGTTTGTTTAAGCTCCATCAAGCAGAGAATTCATCAGATCCATAGCTTCAGGTGTACTCCTGCCACAGGAACCTAACATTACTCGATCGGTGCTGCTGGGTACTTACTATAGCAACAACTTCAAAGCTGTGAAATCCTGGATGACGCTCTGAAGACGGAAGATGCTAATGTTATGTTTCAGGAGCTGTTTTCCGACAGTGAAATGAAACGGAAGCAGAGCTTTATACTGTCTACAGTTGAAAAACTGTGGTGTGAAACCTGAAATTTCCATTGAACTTGTCAACAAGATTTAGTTGCGCTTGGTGATGTGTGTGTATGTGGTGAAGTTGACGAAATTCATAAAAAATATAATTGAAAGTGTGAAAGTCCTGGTTACCACTTCATATGCTTGATTTCTGAAGTGATAGTTGGTGAAAATTTCAACACATTTGATTTCGAAGTGACTTGCCATACGTTAAATATGCTCCGGTGTAAGTGTCGATGCTGGAAGGAGTTTTTCAAAGTGTAATAATGTTTTTGCACATGTGCACTGTAATTTACGGTAATGCAGAATAAGGAGGTTACATTTTTACAGTTAAGTTTTTAGTTCCTTTTTGTTTCCTGCAACAATGTAAAACACATTCTTTTAAAAAACTTAGCAACTTACATTTAATAAAACAATGATACACTCTAATGTACCTTAATTTCCAGGAAGTTTTTTAAAAAATGTGTCATTTTTAATGATTTTAAGGTCATTTCATAGCTTATTTTAAGACATTTTTAGATTATCAACAGTCCGGCCTTGTTCATGAGACAATGGGTTGTGATTTGACTATATATATATATATATATATATAACTTTCGTCCGATGATGGGTATTTAATTCCTGCATAATTATTCTCTTCCAGACACTGGTTATATCTGCACTTGTATCATAAGTCGTCAGGATTCTATGTAGTAAACAATATCGGCGAGCATAAGAAAAGTAAGAAAATATCTTAAAACCATGGTGTTTATTGTTATTTTTATCGTGCTGAAAACCTATCCAAAAACCTCATTATCATAATGATATGAGGGATTCATTAAAAAAATTCGTGAATTTCTTATAAATACTTGCGGAGGCTTTGGACATGCATTAGCATACACTAAAGTTTGGACCCCAGAAGTACAACATGCTGGAGTAAAAACGTGTGGTAAGGTCGATATTGTCTGAAAAAGAGTATAGCCTGATATTACCAGTATATTACAACTAGTATTTTTTTTTTTGTAGCAAAGCCTTGGTCCATAGAATAGTTGTATGTGGTTTTGCATTTAAAAATGTTTAGCAAATGAATAATATAAGTGCATTCCTTGCTATTAATATTAATATATGTACAATGTACATGCACCGATTTTAAAATGTTTGATTATCAAAAAAGGCAATATTGGCTCTGATCGAGTGTGACGGTTAATTCAAAAACTAATTCTTCGTTCGGGAGATATGGTATACTTCACATCAACCAGAGATCTATAATTTTACTGCTCTGGAATGCGATTTTATTGCAAACTCTAGCCTTTTTTTCTGTTTGTAGTGAAAAATATATTTATTTGAATGTTTGAAGCAATCTATGCTAATTTTGGCTCCCTCAAATGTGCTTTAAATTTAAGTAGACATGTCTTGAATTGCATTGCATTGCAGTCAATACAATCTGATTTCATTTATGTATTTTTCTGTTCAATATTTCCAAACATTCTATATGTGCATACTAAATTATAAGAAGATAATATCTATATTTGCATATATATTTGCTCATATATTTTGCAAAATGCATTCATGTGCTACTTACTGAACTTAAAAACTGTGGATTTTATTTGTTCAGAAATTACTTTATGCCTGCCACGAAGAAGACATTAATAACAAGCGTTCAACAAAACTACGAAAAACTGACAATGATAAACTTTTCTTGTTGTGTTGTTTTGCAGAACCTACGTGGGGCATGCAATATACAGCCTGAATCTCTCATTGTCACATCTTTGGGCTGTTGAAATAGGCTTTAAAATGTTAGATCTCTTGTCTTCCACCGAAGTCACCGATCCTAATGGCCAAAAGTGGAACGTGTGGCTGAAGAACAGCGCTTGGGAATTCTAACTCTGTCAATTACATTATGTTTACCCCATCACCATATTTCAATATGGTAAGACGTAACTTAAAATTAGACAAGCCACTGAATATTGGCAAGTGAGTTTGCATAAGTAATCGGTTATTCACCATGCTTCATTTGAAAGACTCTCTTAGAACCGGTTCGAAAGCGCTATTTTTGGAAGATGAATTTTGTTTTGTTTTTCTTTTTCTTCATTCCTTTCTTTACTCTTCTAATGAACTTTTTGGAGGGACTTGATTTTTTGAGCACATTTTAAATATTTTTCCAAACGTGTGCAATGCATTTTGTGTCAACACAATTCTTCGGTCAGTAGGCTATATTGGTTTTTACACTATGTTACATTTGGATAATATTTTTAATAGTGTTTAACGCCCGTTTTTACTGCTGAGGCAACACATGCGGTTAAAGCTTGTGATGCATGAAATGAAATGATTATTAAAGAATGGATTTCCTTTTTTAAGGAAAGAGGCGTTCCAAGCCTAAATTTGGAGTACTTCCCTGGCAATTGCTTTTTATGAGGACTGAGGAAACCTGGAAAATGCCTCAATCGGGGGGGACAATCCTGGTAGGAATCGAACCCAGACCTTCCGCTGTCTTAACGACCTCGGTTACATGTGTTGGTTTTCGAATAATCTGCTCTGGCATAGTCATCCTATATTGTGTTTCTTAAGAAAGGTGTTCTCGCTTTGCCAATTGGCTCACATTCTGCAGAAAGAAACTAAATCACAAAAGCATGTAGGTATTACATTATATTTGCTATATTCATTCTTGAATATTTAATTTATGTTTAACTTTATGTGCAGTTTTATGAGGTTAAGCACTTTATGTGTGTTGGTTTCTTTCTGCAGAATTTGGTCCAATGAAATGGGTCAGTGTAGAGGCCTTCGAAAGCCTGCCGTAACAGTGCACCAAAGAAGTACAGTTGAAGATATTGAAACGCAAGAAACGTTTAGTAGCATTAAACATAAAAGTTCATATAGATCTAAAAAATAAATATGGAGGGATTAACTATATGATCGTTGTGATAAATCTAGTCGGGATGGATATGCATGGATTAGAAACTTAAGGGATTAAGAAAGAATAATAATGTTGAAACCGACATACGGCCTACCCTACGAAATGTAAATATAATTTAATATGTATGTGCAAACCTAATTATAATAGTTTATGTTTTGTAACTAGTAATACAAATATTATGTATGTATGTGTTTCATAGGATGTATCGTTAATATATTATTTGTGTGTAGTCAGCAGGGAAAGTCTCTGGTGTTTTCTGTTACGGTAGTTTGGGAAGCCAGAGAGACCATAAAATGTATACAAAAGGAACCCAAGGGTCGAGAATGATACCACTTGTAAAAGTATTGCCATTGGAGGGTTAATAAATTCAAGAACTTTTAAATTCGTTAGGACTTTGAACATGACAGGTCGTTGTACTGTTGGTCTTTAATCTAGCCATTGTCGACAAACTTTTTAAACTTTCAAATAATAACGAATGGCAGGTGCTGGCGGGTGATTTTAAACCATTTAATAGTAAATGTATGTTTTAAACTTTTAAACCAGGGCGCGAGACATGCACATGTGTCGGTGAACCCTTGGCTTAGTGAAGCCAACGATTATTTAATTTGAATCAAGTATATAAGGAAGCGTTTGCTCGGCTGGGGTACGTAGTACGCAGTTCCGATACATCACGCAGTTTCAGATCAGCCGGATAGACCAGCACTACTCATCTGATAAGTTCTACACGCGTCGAAATATGTGCTGGATTAGTCATAATAAATTCTGTTTCAGACGCGGTTTTCAGATTCAGTTCATATCTGTGGAAGTCACGGCAGCTAAGTTTATATTCTATGCAGATAAATTCTATCGTACACAAAACACCAGAGGACGCGACAGATCTCTTGAGCATAATTATATATTATGTTTCATCGTGTGCTTATTTATACTGCTGGTCTCCTCTCCCGCTTTTGTTTAGTACTAATCAACAAAATAGCCGAATTACTCCCTGAAATGTTGTTGTCACCGAAAGGCCCACAACAACACCTACCGACAAAACATCTCATAATTTGGCGCCCAACATGGGGCACTTAACCGGAGCCAGAAAACGGCCACTTCAATGTGGATACATGTCCATTCTGTGGGCAAGCTAGAAATTATTTGCACTGTGTATTAAAATCTAGAGAAACGAAAAGATGGGGAGATGAAATATGGTGTAAAAAGTGTGACAATTAATATAAAGTATTTGCGTATACTAAGAAATGTGTTGAATAAAGGAAGGGACTTATATATTAAGAGACTAGTAAGATTCTTTGGAAAGATGAGAGAAAATAATTAAGGAAATAAAGATGGAAATTTGGAAAATCTACTGTTGTGAATAGATCTACAACCTTGAGGTTAAAGTGTAATAGGATCCGAAAAGGAAAGAACAACTATAAAAAATAACGGGGGTCATAGATAGGTTGAGAAGAAATTTCATGTTTGTTAAAGAGAAATAGGGATAGAGAAATGGGGTGGGGGAACCTGTGCTTAGGTATGGGGTCTTTATTCTTATAATAGTCCCGCTATTACTTTCTGGAAGAACCAAAACCTCTAGATTCGCTAATTTTATTGGATTAATTGTTTATATTATGATTTCAATTCATGAATTTGAGTGTGGTTGTATATCATGCAACTATTTTTTATGCATGTATACCAAAAATTTGTGACTATAATTAAATCTTCTGTGTAATAATTGTTTAGAAATAAATTAATTCATTCATGTTGTAATATGTGACCTGGAAGTTTATGCAAGTTGAGTGCAAATTTATTTTGGTCTGTATTTTTACCGTATCTTCATGCGACGTCATGCATTATGCAGATAATTTTACCTTTTGGAGAGCGTACGTTTGTCCAAAGGAAAGAAATCCCCGAGGCTTCCGTGCGTATAGGGAAAAGTAATGCATACTGTGTAACGCATTTACAAGTGACCTTGAGAACCCTAGTTAGCATTACCAACAGCTCTATGCACCTTTCATGAAACGTGAAACAGGAAAAAGAGACGAGTTTTCTCATTTATCAATACAATATAAAGTTATCTTACGTAAACGTTTCGTTATAAAACTTCTGTTCGTTTTGCAGGTAAAGTGATATCTAATCTAAAAATGAATTCTTATTTCAGCACACAGCCACAGGTTGCCGAGGTCTTTGAGGCGCGGACTCGCGAGCGGAAGGTCTGGGGTTCGATTCCCACTATGACCGCTCTCCCTGACTGAGGTATTTTTCGGGTTTTCTCAGTCCTCATAAATGGCAAATGCCGGGGAGGTACCCTAAACTTAGGCCTGGAGTGTTTCCTTCCTTAAAAAAAAATCCTTTCCCAATATATCATTTCACCAGTGTCCACAGCCTGTAATGCCTCAATAGTAAAAACAGGCGTTAAACACTGCTCAGATATATATTTCAGTATGTCATTTCTCAGAATTCCTTCTTCCTTCAAATTCGTCTTTACAGTTCATCCTGTACCAAGACATCGTTAGAAGAAAAAGAAAAATAACACATACCTACTTCTAATTCTGAATAAAGTTTGTGAAAAAAAGAGTGACTTAAAAGATTAGTGATAACATCAGGTTCACTCGAATCCAGTAGTCTTGTTCCTTCTATCATATCCATCAAATACTGTGCGAGCTCGATAGGTTGCTAGTAGTAGTAGTAATAATAATAATAATAATAATAATAATAATAGTTGTAGCGTGAGGGTTTTAGAGAATAGTTTCTCATAGTTGACTAGCTGAACAGAAAAAAATACTCAGTACAATAAATGATCACATGTAAAAAAGCAACAAACGGCAGCAAAATAAACTCGATCAAGGTACAAAAACTAAGTAACCTACATTGACATAAATGAAATAATAATTCCACAATGAGGCATCTCAAAAGTTCCGCATATTGCTTGCGCGTGCGCAGTAGGACATTACAAATCTTATTTTTCATCAGCTGTAAGCTAACCTTCAATTGAGAATGTTTAAAGTGCAGTGCAGAAGCCAAATTGAATGGAAGAAGAAAATAGATGAAGTTGGATCTTGCGAAGTAACTGCTGATCGTTCATCAGAAAACTTTACAAGAAAAATATGCAAATGAAATTTGTAGTACTTTACACGAACTGTCGTGAGTCATACAGCATGACGTGATAGCAAAATAAAAGAACTACGTCGCAATCGACTGCAAAGATTTTTAATGAAGTGCCAACATAAGCAATGGAACATGTGCTCATAACAATGTAAATGTTAGAACAAAATTAAGCATACATTGGAGACCTGTAAATAAATATATTACGTACAATACAGAAAACATACGATGTAAAAATTATTCATAATCTGCAAATATCGACAGAGGGGGTGTCAAAAATGTATACATACTTCAAGCAAAGAAAAAACTGTGTAAACATAACAAAACTGAATCCACACAAACAGAAAATGACGAGCACTAATCATCTTAGACTTTTACAGTTACAACAGTTCCTCAAAATGCTCGCCTTGGCGTCGATACACATCTGATGAGTACGTTGAACTCGGCAACGTTTCCGAAAGTGTCCTCAGCGATTGCAGCCATGCCATTTCAATTTCTTTCCGAAGTGCTGCCAGTGTAGCTGGTCTGCCCAGATCTGACCTTATGAACATCGCATACGGTACCACGAGTCTCAAATTTATCTCCAATGCGTGCAATTGTTACTCGCGTTGGTTCTGTTCTGTACACGCATCTCCATTGCCTTTGAACTTCAACAACTTCTGGGTTTTCCAATACCACTTCAAAATTGTTTTCCGCTCTTCTTGGCTCTATTTGTTGTAGCAACGCTAGCATAATGTAATGTGAGTCACGTCTGTTTACAGAACGTCATACTGCACATTACTGTTGTTTTTCGGCCCAACTTTGAAATATGTAAATAGATATATACTATATATATATATATATACTATGAAAGTGTGTATACATTATTCGCACCCTGGGTATTTCTAAGGAAATTAGGATGAAAAACAAACAATAAACATAATCTGCTTAAATAGATAAATAAGAAGCAATATTTATCGCATGCCTCCGTTATAATTTTAATGTAAAATATATAGTAAATATTTGAAATAGATTTTGTTTAACTAATTATTTTAATATTAGTATTCATTCTAATGTATAATTCTAAGATAATATTTTTTTATCTCAAGGAGATGAAATAGCAAAATGTAACAAATGAAGAACACTAAAGGTAAGAATAACGTGTTTTTAATGACCAAGCGTCAAGAAGAGTTTGGCTATGATTTGTACTTTGGTAGCGTCAGGATGCCGTTTTCACGCCTTATGACATAATTTAGTTTTGGGCGAGCCAATTCTTTTTGTGTACTTTGAACTTTTATACATCGTGGGTAGTGTGAATGTACATTTGTGAGCCCCGTGGGCATCTATAAACCACGTGGAGTGATTTTTCACGGAAGGATTGTCTCGTTTAGGATTACTTGTTTTTATTTATTCAACACATTCGACAAGACTTCAAGTCCTGCGAAGGGCTTCGAGTACTTCGATGTAATTTGTTTAATGTTCCTTATAATGTATTTGGACTGTAGACACAAGAACGACGTGGTCGGTGTTAAGATTTTATTTGTTGATTACTCGATCGCTTAGAAAAACCAATATTTCTAGTACCGGAAAGTTTACATATCGTAATTACAGAATCGGTGACCCAAACGTGAGGATAGATGCAGTCCTAAGATCAAATTCAAATTCTAATTACCATCTCCGTCGCAAAATAATATTATGAGGATCAGATATAGGTTAATTGGAACCCAGTTATTTTCAGAAACACCTAATGTAAACACTGTTACGATCAATAAATTGTGTAGTGTAAATTGTTGTGTCATGTAATTATTGTAACGAAAAGTATTCTCTCCCATTCCTGTTACTCGGAGTTCAAAAAATGAGTGAAAGTTACCCTAAAATTTTGTTGTCGTGAGATGTACCCAATAGGTTGAAGTAATCAATAATTAATTCACAAATAGCTTCAAAATTGGCGCTTAGCTAGAGGTCATTGTATAACAAAAACCGCTTCAATAAATAACGTCGCATAAACAATGCCTTATTCTTTTTAGCTAACTCTCCTCTTCATTTATAATTAATGTTCTTGTTGACACATTAAACAAATAAATTTTATGTCTGTAAACTTGCAGTTACTTTTTAAACAAACTGTACGTTTCTGAATAAACACAAAATCAAAGTATCTTCAATATACGACTGTTAATTTTCTGTCACTGCTGATCCAAGTCGGAGCATCAGTTTGTCGAACTCTTGCCTACCACATATACATATAACTTAAAAAAGTGTTCGCCCTGAGTCCGCGACTCATACTGCTAAGACCGCAGTCAAAACATGGAGTGAAGAAGAGCATCGACTAAGATGGCAAACATATCCTGAACAGATTAAAACTAGGAAATTCATCCTAGGCCGTAGCAAGAAGCTCTCTTAGTCCTTTCTCCAGTTGGATAGAAGAGCATTGAGGAAAGTAATTGCGCTATCACTGAACATGGTCTTTCAGGAAACATCTACGTAAAGTGGGTCTCTATAAAGATGAACCCGTTGCAGATTGTGCACACAGGACGAGGAATCTGCCTCTGATATCCTGTTTCAGTGTCCAATCCAGGAAAGAAGAAGACTTGTTCTCTTTATAACAGGGAAGATCTGGGAAAAGATTCCAACAATGGAACCAAAAAACTGCAACTTGTACAAGGTACGGATTTTGGTAAACAATGAAGACACCCCTTCAAATGGGGTGGCACATTAAGCCTTAAAGTTAACGTGCTGGAGAATACAAAATCTTCATCACATCCCCCGATACCTACCTACCTACCTACCTACCTACCTACCTACCTACCTACCTACCTACCTGCCTGCCTACCTACCTACCTGCCTGGCTGCCTACCTACCTACTTACCTGCCTGCCTACCTACCTACCCACCCACCCACCTACCTACCTAAAATGTTGAAACTGATCCGATAATTATAATTGTAATATGGAGGTTATTTGAATTATGGGGTCGGCAGAATGCGGGTGCTTACTGGGAGAAGCCAATCGTCAAGAGCGTATAACATGTGCAGGTAGCAGTCTGTAATTAGTTTGAGGTAGCCTTTATCAGCAGCTCGTGTTCTTGCTCTTGCTCTTGATCTTCTTGGTTGACTGAGTGACCTTGGCCTTTCGAGGCGGTGCTTCGCCAGGTTTACGCCACTCTATTGATTCTCTTTTGGACAAGGGATCATAGTAGAGGACCATAGTTTCATCTCCTGTAACAATGGTTTGCAGAACTTCCCTCTCGTTGCCATGGCTGAGCTCCAAAAATGTCTAACAACAAATGACTCGTTGCTGCTTTTGAACTGAGGAAAGAAGTCTAGGCACCCATCTTGCACTAGCCTTATTCATGTTTAAATGTTCATGAATAATTCGAAGGACTTTGTTTTAGAAGGGCCCAACATTGCTGCTATATCTGTAATTTCTCCTTCCACCAGAGCGATATTTTCAGAAGTGAGCATTTCCAAGGGCCGATCTGCACGCTCTTCGTCTTCAATGCCTTCTCGACCCATTCGAAAACGTTTGGCTCCTTCTTTTACGGTAGAATATGAGGGGGATACTCCCCCATATACATCTTCCAATCGCTGTTTAATTTCACTTGAAGTAAGTCCTTTTGTGACGACAGTTCGATACTCCATTCTGTACATGTCACGATCTTGTACACATAGTCTTCTTTATGTTATGCTTTCATGTTTTTCGTTAGTTACAACACTACTTAAACATAGTTTTGAAGAACGGGTTTTTATGTACGATAGATAACAGTGTAACAAATTAACAGTAATTATAATAGTAGAAAAGGATAAAATACTAAGAAAAAGTATATATATATATATATATATATATATATATATATATAAATGAGAGCAGGTTCTTGCAAATAAATGGTAAGACGATTCACATAGCAATCGTGTTCCTGATGGAGAAATACTTCGCCAACTTGTTAAAAACATCTCCCAGTGTTTCTCAATGACAAAAACCACCTTGTTCTTACGGAGGAACGTTACATGAAATACGGGAATTTCCAGCAATGTTTTGCCGCTGACGCGCATCGTTTTAAACTTTTCATATGAGGCTAATGTTTATTATTTTAATGGGCAAATTGTAGTATTGCAGAGGGATGACGTGATTACCATACCATTCTTGATCTGGGCCGTTACCTGTCTATCATATATTTGTTCATTTGTTATTATGAGGCTGGGCGGAACCTCTTCCAGACCTCAGCTTAGAACTTTTCTAAGCGATACCGGGGATTAAACCTGGAACCCCCAGCCGGTAATCGGCAACGCTAACCACTAGTTCAAGGAGGCGGTTTAGTGTTTTTTGTTATTATTAGTTTTTAATACATTTTATGTTTTTAGTAACAATATAACTATAAGGGGAACAACTGCTGCTGCACTTTTCCAAGAAGCAGCCGTGTTCAGGTGGCCAGTAACTCAAATAACCTCACTGTATATCACTGCACTACATTCATTCATTAAACGGTGTCTTGCAGTGTTGCAATGGAAAGCATGGATTTATCTTCATCCAACCATTGCTGCACACGCCTGTACGCAACAGCTAGAAAGGAAATGAACGAGACAGTGTTGTCATTAACACTAAACTAATTACTGTAATAATACAAGGAAATATTAACCAAGTAGAAAACAGATGACATAGTAATAGGTTAAATGCATTATTTAAACCCATAACTCTAAAAAGTTCAACATAAACATCTGTAAGAAGATATAAAATTAATTTATAACAAAATAATTTTACATGGTAGGTTATTTGTTTAAATGCATCTCTCCCCCTTCCATATTTCCTTTTATTTACACCTCATATATATGGTCCAGGAAATGCTTGAGAAATAGCAAAGTAGAGCATTTGTTTTCAAATTTATCACATATACCTGTGTTCGTTCAAAAGTCCGTGCTGATAACACAGTGTTTCGTAAATCAGCTCACTCTGACTAAAAATTCCGTAGCAGAGGACAATAGTGCGTTCAATTTTAAGACGTGCAAAGAATTCGATGGGAAAAACTCGAGTTCCCAGGGAGAAACTGCCCAGATGGCATGTCACAAGTTTCACAAACTGCTGTGGGAATCATTCTTGGCTACTAAAGTGGAAGGTAAGCGCACAGACCACTTAGCCATTGTCGTTAACACAATAAAAAAGTTAATTATACTTCAAAAATTTACTATTTGAATACGTAATCTAACTGGCGAAATGTTGGTCAGAAGGAATGTTTATGTTAGAGCAATTAATTTCATAATATATATTAACATTTCTGATAAAACGTAAATATAGCTGCTAATTAAAAAAGAACCATCTTAACCAATTAAATTCGGGTTGGTAAAATACAATCATTGTTGTTAAGAGTGGGCAATATCATCTGGGAAACAAGTTTTGTATGCTGTTCTAAGATGTTGATGCCCAAGTTTTTTGAGGTAATAGAAGATACCAAAGCAATATTTAACTATCGTGGGTCTTGTATTAAATATAAGTGACCAGTCAACCTGCGAAATAAAGTGAAAGACTGGGGTGGGTTACTGGATCCCAGAAGTTAAAAATGAGAGCAATAAATTGTTTTCCAAGTGACCCTTGATGCACAGGTAGTAACGTTCCTCTCGGTCGGCTGCTGAGTTCCCTTCAAATCGGCTGAACTGGTTTTCAGTATATTCAAAATGGCAGAATAATTTTCCGAACCATCTTCGCATTTCAGGGTAAAATTTAACAGTAGATTTAACATTACAGTATTTAATGAGAGTGCAATAAGAGCATTATCGTTGTAATCCACTGATATATAAACATATATTAGATTATTATATTATCAATTCATTTAAACGGTAAGGCTAAAATCATCAGGTTTTCTTTTCCGCACTACCAGTGTACTGGGGTAAGTTTCCGGCCTAACCGTTTTCTAGGTATGACAAAGACAAACACTATATTTCACTTTTTAATACAGTTATCTGTTATTGCAAACACTTCTCACGTCTCTGAATTAACATTTCAATCCCCTCCCCAAAATAGTCAGAATGTTTCTGTGCAAAATGGGCATAAATAGCGTCCATCACTTCGTTACAGGTAAATTTCCTTCTTAGAAGGTCCTTCTTGAGTTTTGAAAAGAGGAAATAGTCACTGGGAGCTAGATCTGGGCTGTAGCGTGGATGATCGATCTCCTTGAAGCCACATTTTTTTACAGTTTCCTCTGCAACAAGAGCTGTCTGCACAGGCGCGTTGTGAAGAAAACGCACACCACCACTCAGCTTTCCTCGTCTTTTCTCTCTGATGGAACACGTAATCTATGCAATAGGCCAGCATATTACTGTGGTGTTCCTCCCCTTGAAATCAATGAAGAATATTCCTTCATAGTCCCAAAAGATTGTGGCCATGATCTTCTTGATTGACTGAGTGACCTTGGCCTTTAGAGGCGGTGCTTCACCAGGTTTACGCCACTCCATTGATTCTCTTTTGGACAAGGGATCATAGTAGAGGACCATAATTTCATTTCCTGTAACAATGGTTTGCAGAACTTCCCTCTCGTTGCCATGGCTGAGCTCCAAAAATGTCTGACAACAGATGACTCGTTGCTGCTTTTGAACTGAGTAAAGAAGTCTAGGCACCCATCTTGCACTACCCTTATTCATGTTTAAATGTTCATGAATAATTCAAAGGACTGTTGTTTTAGAAATGCCCAACTTTGCTGCTATGTCTATAATTTCTCCTTCCACAAGAGTGATGTTTTCAGGAGTGAGCATTTCCAAGGGCCGATCTGCACGCTCTTCGTCTTCAATGCTTTCTCGACCCATTCGAAAACGCTTGGCTCCTTCTTTTACGGTAGAATATGAGGGGGATACTCCCCCATATACATCTTCCAATCGCTGTTTAATTTCACTTGAAGTAAGTCCTTTTGTGAAGAACTTGAAAACAGCTCGAAACTCCATTTTGAACATGTCATCTTGTCATGTCTACTTTACGCAACTATATCTGAACACAGCGGAGCGGAAGTTATAGTTACAATTATTTACTTAACAGATAAACTATTACACCAGATAAGGTGAAGGCGATAATCCTTATCGGCGAGGCCGGAAATTCATGGACCTACCCTCGCAAATACGAGTACAATACATGTTACACAAAATAATACAATAGTGTTGATAAAATTTAAATTAAATTAATTATAATTAAATCCATTGCAAAGTAAAGTTTTCTAACCACAAGCAAAAATACTGACAATTGCAATTAGCAACATAAATCAGCAAGAATTAATTTATACGTAATCGTACAATTAAAAGCATACACCTAAGACATGTGAAGTAGCTAACTAAATACAGTAAAGAACAAAAAATAAAATAAAAATAAGCTGTGATCACAGTTTAAGTTACAGAGCATTAACAGTAGTATGTTGTTTTAATTTAGCTTTAGTTTTAAAATGTGAAATGTTATAATTCCAAAAATGAGCAAGGAAACAGTAAAATATGTGTGATGTAATGGTATCATTCGAAAATGAATGAACCCTACAGTGCTGCAAACCCGATATGCCAGCTGTCCGCAGACACACGAATCTCTATCGCTTTGCAAACCATGTAGAGAGGTTCCAGCTCTGTTGGGTACCCTATTCGGGAATAGGATGCCAGAACGTCATAGACACCACTTTCTAAATTAAGATAGACCAGAGACATTGGTAGAACCACACTCCAGGACTCCACAGGAGGCGGATGAATAATATTTACTGGTACCAACAGATGTCATGGTATTGCCTGGAACAAAGTGAGCCAGTACAAAAATAAGATGAAATAAACTGAAACAGTTTATTTATGAAGTAGACTATCGCAGCCGAAATTTATCGTGCTAAAATTTTTTCGGCTTATGCCGCGTGAAATTTAAAGAATCATATCATCCAAGGTATTTTCAATTCAAAACTCCAAGATTATATCATTTAATTAAGTGTTAATAGATTTTCATATCATAATTCTGTTGTATAACCCAATACTAGCAGGAAAGAATCTCAAGATAATGAAATAGTAATATGTAACAGAAGGTGAACACGAAAGGCAAGCTTTGTGTCATTTTGATGACCATTTTGCGAGCGGGGGGTAATTGTTATTTGAACTTTGGTCGCGTTAGGACGCCATTTTTCGCGCCTTATGACTTAATTTAGTTTGGAGCGAGCCAATCTTTTTTGTATATTTTGAACTATTAAAGTGTCGCGGGTAGAGTTTGCGTATATTTTTGAACTCCTCAGCCTGAAGGTTATAATGAAGAGTCGGTTTTGTAAAGAAAGCGTTGTATTATAAGTAATCGTAGCATTGACAAGATATAATAAGAACATGATATTGAGTAAGAACACGCTGTATATCCTAGTTAGTGAAACACACTGTATAAACCCAAACATAGTAAGACATAGACAATAAAATAATGACTTGCCTTGCCACACTGTGCATCCTAGAGAGAACGAGACCTGAAGGGCCCTCAGGGAAACACTTGCATAAACTAAAAGTAACCCTCTTTTATACTCATTTAAAATGTTATGTCTACGTGTGCATGTTATAGATAGAACAGGATTATTGTGCTGACGAAGTATTGTTTAATTTTTAGCTTAACAAACCCAAACTATAAACCTCTTAGAACTTATGATGACAGGATCTGGTGACTGTTGACTTCGTGGTGGTGGGAAGTGTTTAACAATAACTCTTATGTCTAGTTATTATCCCTCCTTGAGCATTACATTGGTATAAAAGTTCCCTGAATTTATTCAGAGACAGGAGATAAACCTTGCTGCTTGGGGAATCCACGTCCAACTGTATAAGAAAACCCTTTAATAAATACATTTTTAACAGAGTTGTTTGAGCTATTCAGTATTCCTCTGGAAACACCTCGTCTTTCCTAGAAGAGTCGACCTACCTCGATAACCGAAGCTACACCTATTATCCTAATATAACATCCCCATTGAGATTGAATAGGAAAATTGTAGCACCGCATTAAACAGAACATCACCCAGTTGTAAGTCAGTCAACGGACATCACAGCTTGAGCTTCGTTTAATAACATCTGGTGGCATCTCGGCAGGTGGTATTACACAAGTGACAGTTCGCCTCGTTTCGAAACCCTTTTCCGAAGTAATCTGTCTGTTGTTCACATATACTGCTTTCGGTCTACGAGCGATATTAAAAGATCGTGGTCGATATTAAAAAATAAATCGTTGATGGATCGTTCGGACAGTAGTGTCTTTTCCGGGTAATTAGACGGCCGATGACCTGAAAGTGAGGACGGTGCAGCAAATCCTAAGGTCAAGTAACATTTTAATTACTATTTCCGTCGCAAGGTGATTTTACGGGAATCTATTGTAGCTCAAGCTCACTGCACTGAAGGGGGGTTATTTTCAGAAATACAAATCACGATCAATAAAATGTGTAGTGCAGATGCTACATCGTGTAATATTTTAACAAAAAGCATCCTCTTCCAGCAAGGCTCAACAAAACACAGCGAAAAACGCGCATGATATTCTGTTGTCGAGAAGCGTATGCAACAGATCGAGGCAAACATAAAACCGCTTCAAAATGTGAAAAAGGTAAAAAGAAGAGGATAGTAGAGATGTACAAAAATGATGGAATGAAGTCCAGTAAATGGGACCACCAGAGAAAAAAGGGATGAAAACCGAGAACCCCGACATTTGTATCGGAATTCGAACTAGTGCATAATCTAGCAAATGGAGATTGTGGAACGGCACGTAACAGGCAACTCAAAATTGTCCATCACTGTGAGGGTTACCCGAAGTCTCAGTCGATAAGCACATTCCTTGAGCGTTCCTGCTTTGAGGAAGCAACACAATACGTTCCATTATTATGCACAAGTAGGGCGCACGCCACAACCTGTCTCTTGAGACCCTTCCCTTCACACTGTATCAACACGAGGGGATGAAACGGTTTGCTGAACCACAAACCAGCAAAGTTACTGCTGCACCTGAGACGTGGAGGAGTAATTTTATATATACGAAATATTTCTTAGACATGCGTAATTCTCCCCAGACTCCGTCTGTTGAGCTCATTTGCCAACTTGCGCATCTTGTTCTTACTCATGTGTTCATCTTTGAAATTCAGAATTTTCTTCAAATTAAACGGACAGCCCGCTTATGCCAACTTATTCATGGCTAGGCTGCAGGAACATTTTCTTTACTCAGAACCTAAAGTGGCGTAGGTTTATTGGTGACATCTTTATTATTTGGATATTTTGTACAAGGTTAAATACCAACTATTCGGTTAAATTTACCTCTACAGTCTCCTGTAATAAAACTTCTTTTTGTCCCATTTTGTTTATAGACATTCAGCTGGTTAACAATGTCAGTTCATATCAAACCGACCAAATTGCAGCAGTATTTACATTTGAACAGTTGTTACCCTGCACATACCAAAATATCTATTCCTTTCTTTTTGTCACTCTGTGGACACCGTATTTGCCATAATGTCAAGTCACTAGATTATGCTAATAAATTAACTAACAGACTGATTAATTGTGGTTATCCGCTATCTACGGTACGCTCTAGAGTTTTGTCTTCACACCAAAACCATATCCCCAAGACTTTGAAACAGATAGACAAGAATCAGTTGAGTTTTGCAATTTCTTGTTTTCCCGGTTTAGAACGTTTCAAAGCCAATTTTAAAGGATCGATTTAACATATTAAGCCCAACCTCTAAATTGTTCCATAAACCGCCACGTCTAAGTTTCAGTTCTTTATAAAATGTATAAAGCACCTTACCCAGGACAATTAATCCCACACAGGTTCGTTTGCCTACACCGGGTTCTTATCTCTGCAATCGGATTAAGTGCAAAACTTGTGCCTTAATAACGCCAAGTACATTTTTCTTTAGTCCGACACTTTAAAGCCTGTACATTCCCCAATTGTGCCTCTGGAAATGTTTATATGCTCAAGTGTAAATTTTGTCCTGATTTTTATATTGGATTAACCTCTATTGCAGTATTCTTTAGAATGAATTACCATAGACGCTCAGTTAAAACCGTGTAGTTCAACATGCCAGCCTTCACCACTCTGCTTTTGATACATGTTTTTCTTTGTCCTCATAGAAGCCGTACATGAATTTTCGCCCCCACTAGTACACTCAGAGATAGAGAGATGGCGGCCACAGCTATACATAAGGCTCGTACTCCTCCAGGCCTAAATCTTTCTCTCTAATTTTTCCCTCACTGGCAACCAGTTGTTTTAGCTTCCCCTATGTTGGATACCCTGCGAGCTCTTTGAGTAACTTTCACAGTATACTAGTTGCAGAAGTGTACCGCGTGCTGTAGTCTTCATAATCTCTTGTAACGAACAAGAGCTGGCGCAGTAACTCGAAATATCGTGTTTGTAGCAGTATTTTAATCATGTCACTCTCTAGTGCGTTTTAAAAAGTTGTTAGGTCTCCACAGGAGTTTTTCATATTTCCTTCAAACGTATAAATATATACTGATACAAAATAGATACTGATGTGAAAGTTAAATCTAATATTGATTAAATTTTAATATTATCCCCCACCCCAACTATGCACACCAACTTTGAAATTTAAAATTGCACCTCAAACTTTCGATGCTTAAATTTAAAAGAGGGTGCAGCTATCGCATCTTTAATTTGTTACTGCTGCCTGAAAACCAGATCTGTTGCTATTGTGGATAGGTTATTGCTATAGAATTACTGAGTATTTTTGTATTAATTCCGTTCTGGTAATAAATGGTTACAAAATGGTGTACACGTTACAAGAAAGAACAGAATGTACAATAGGTGAATTAGTCAGAAGTTCTGAAATAGGCTGTGTTACTGCAATATTAATAACTGTAATTTTGTCACGCCTACTTTAGAGCTACGCATCTATGTATTATTCTTTTCTCATTTCATCATCATTAAGCCGGATCAGAAGCGAGGTGCGTCATTTTTTCTGCATTTTCCATATAAATCACTAACATTCTCAACCAGAGTTAAATGAAAACAAGGACCGAGGTAAACTCTGAAAATATAAACACTTTCACATTAAATTTTCGTTTAATTAACATAATTATTATCACTTATATTCAAGTTGATCTTAAACCACGATGGCCAATAGAAGGTGGTGTGCCATTCCCTTCTAATCTAAGAGCACGTATGCGTAGGAAACATTAGTATTGCCAATCTACGCATGCCTAAAGTTAATTTTTCCCCACCTTCAAACCTTCAACCGTCACTTGGGACACCAACTTCCTGTATGATACAATATAGAAGTTAATTCCATATTGTCATAATTTTATCTAAAATTTAATGTTTTTCGTCCTACAACTGTATAACTTATATTTTATTCTGTAAATATCAGAAGGTTAAGGATGTAATTTAAAAATTCAATATAGGAGTGGCTGCGAATGAGGGATGAAATCTATAAGTTAAACAATATTGGTTTTAAATTGCTCCATTAATTCAATGTGTTTTAATTAAATTTGTGTTAAATAGTAATTAAGGCTGGCAAATTTTGAAATGGAAATCCTATCAGGCCTTTCATTTCAGTCAGTTCCCCGAAAAAATAAACTTGCTTATGAGTAATGATAAATGAGAACAGATTATTTTATTATATATTCCATAAGTTTTCGGCCTAACCATTTTCTAGGTATGAAAAAGACAAAAACTGTATTTCACTATTCAATATAGTTACCCTTTATTGCAATACACTTCTCACATTTTGAATTAACATTTCAACCCCCCCCCCAAAATAGTCAGAAGTCTTCTCAGCTAAATAGACATAAACAGCATGCATCACTTCTTCGCCACACTTAAATTTGCTTCCTCGAAGGTCCTTCTTGAATTTTGAGAAGAGGAAATAGTAACTGGGGGCTAGATCTGCGCTGTAGGGTGGATGGTCAATCTCTTTGAAGCCACATTTCTTCACAGCTTCCTTTGCAACAAGAGTTGTGTGCACAGACGCTTTGTCACGAAGAAGGCGCACACCACCACTCAACTTTCCTCACCTTTTCTCTTTGATGGAAGCACGCAGTCTGTGCAATAAGCCAACTCTCTATTTACTATGGTGTTCCTCTCCTTGAAGTCAATGAAGAGTATTCCTTCACAGTCCCAAATAATTGTGGCCACGATCTTCTTGATTGACTTGGTGACCTTGGCCTTTAGAGGCGGTGCCTGCCAATCCATTGATTCTCTTTTGGACTACGAATCATAGTAGAGGGCCATAGTTTCATCTTCTGTAACAATGGTTTGCAGAACTTCTCTCTCGTTGCCACTGCAGAGCTCCAAAAATGCCTGACAACAGTTGACTCGTTCCTACTTTTGGACTGAGGAAAGAAGTCTAGCCACCCAGCTTGCACTAACCTTATTCATGTTTAAATGTTCATGAATAATTCGAAGGACTGTTGTTTTAGAAAAGGCCCAACCTTGCTGCTATTTCCATAACTATGAGTTGCGGTCTTCCATAATTTCTTATTCCACAAGAGCGATGTTTTCAGGAGTAAGCACCTCCAAGGGCCGACCTGCATACTGTTCGTCTTCAATACTTTCTCGACCCATTCGAAAAAGTTTGACCCATTCTTTTACGGTAGAATATGAGGGGGATGCTTCCCCATATACACCGTCCAATCACTGTTTGATTTCATTTTGAGTAAGTCCTTCATTTGTGAAGAACTTAATGACAGGTCGATACTCCATTTTGAATGTGTCACAATCTTGTACATATAGCTTTCTTTATGCAACTATATCTGA
The DNA here is from genome assembly GCA_030762175.1 of Metallyticus violacea. Lineage (NCBI taxonomy): Eukaryota > Metazoa > Arthropoda > Insecta > Mantodea > Metallyticidae > Metallyticus > Metallyticus violacea. The sequence goes on along the minus strand of CM060838.1, from coordinate 62,796,576 downwards.
ACAATTGAACACAGGGGAGGGAAAGTTACAGCTGCAATTATTTACTTAACAGATAAGGTATGACACCAGATAAGGATTTTGTGAAGGCGATAATCTTTATCGGCGAGGCCGGAAACTTATTGACTGACCCTGGTAGCTTAGGACAGGATGTTCTAAAAGCGTAATTGGTAACCAAGGCGCTAGACGGGCCGAGGGGACACCCGTAGAAGGAAGGAATGTGATGTAATACACCGAGCAACCAGGAATCCCAAAGGCGACAGTTGATAAATCCCAGTCGATCCCCACGAGAACCATCCCCTAAATGCGAATCCCAAGTATTACTGTCTGATCGGTATAATGTACTTAGCCCTAAGTTAAGTTACATTTGATAAGGATTTCCACTCTCATCACCAAAGGAGATTTTACATGGTTATTAGGAACAGAAACCTTCATATGTAAATACTACACATGAGGAATTTCTGAATCACAGATAAAACTCATGCCTCATAGTTTTGCTTACAGAGAAAGGACAGGAACTGTTTTTGTAGCAAGTGACACGGCTTCCTCGATTAATTTTTATGAAGGCAAATGTTGTTACTCTTAGTACTCATCATCTTTGACCAGTAGACAACGCATCTGTGTTCCCAACTCTGATTAGTAAAACCAAAACTTAATGAATATTAGGAACATTTTAGGAACGATGTATGCTGCCTATAGTTGAAGTAGTTTCTAAGCATTACAAAGAAATAATCTCACACAGAAATATCACAACGCACAAATGAAACCCTGTTCTCAAATTTGACGTTGAGCAGGCGGATTCTGTGTAGGTGTTGAGCAGTTCCGTGCCATTGCAGAAGAGAAACTAAATCATCTTGGACCTCTGAGCTTCACATACATATACAGTAATCCCTGCGCACCGCCTTCAGGTCACAACCACGCACTTAAAGCTTTTTGACGTTGAAGGCTACCATGCCTTCGCTCGATGTGTTGTGAATGTATTGCTCTTTTCCCGTATTAAAGAACTTCATAGCTTGATCTTCTCCCAGTGAGGTCAAAACTTGATTGAACTTAAAAGTACAGTAGTGTTGATAGTTGAAAAGCTGATATCACATTTAAAAGCAAATAAATAAAAAAAAATCTCAGGGTGGAGAAATTATTATATCTTAAGCTGAGCAAACGTTTCATACTCCATCTCTGAGGAATGAAGAAAAATAATATTTTTAGTATTCAGTAGGTGAGAGTTCCGGTTTCGTATTTTCTGTCCATGCTCAAATTGTAATGTGTTTGTCTTCCATATCGTCTGTACTGTCACCATGTTGTGAATATGCTCAGGAAAGCAGCTGACATCGAGATGAAAACCTTAAAACGGTAGTTGAAAATTCTAATGCAATTGTGATAGAACTAAAATGAGTAAACAGACGTCATGTAAATATTTATATCTCTTTCTCGGTTTAGTTGTGCGCATGCCCGAAGTATTTGAGAGCTAGTTAACATGACAGATGAGGCCGATGAAGGCGATTGAAAAAAAAACAACAAACAAACAAACAAAACAAAATCTTGCGTTAGTCTCCAAATTTCATCTTCGTTTGTTTACATTCTTCGGTGTTATTCTGTGAGCTTGTATGTGTTATATGTGTGTACGCGCGTGTGTAAAGGAATAAGCGAGACAGTTAATGACATTCCCTTCCGTTTTAAATTCGTGGCATAAGCTTCGTATACCTCTAACCCCTTTACTGTCTATCCTCGTCACCAAACACATTTCTACTCAACCTCATTTAGCGTGTCAGTTCACAGAATCTGGAACTCCCTTCCTCCTGAAGTCAGAGATTGCCGGGCAATAAATCAATTTGAACGTAGATTAAACTGTCATCTCAACTCTGGAGTCACAATAGTTAAGTCTCTTGCTTCTTCTTCCTCCTTTTCGTACTGGAGAAAAAGTATTGAAGATCAAATTAAATTCTAACACTATCTTTATCTACTTTCTAACTATATTAAAATATGTAATATATCCATAATATGTATTTTATTTTTTCTGCCGATCACATGTCGGTCCTGGTGGTGTAGTGGTTACAATACTTGCCTCCTAAACCCAAGATCGCGGGTTCGAACCCGATGGATTTTTTCGGGCGTAAAAATCCTAAGTATGGCTTCCTTCGGAAGGAAAGTAAAGCCGTGGGTCCCGTGTCGTACATTTGCGGCACGAAAAAGAGCCTCAAGCCTGAAAGAGAGGCCTCTGAGCAAAATTTGTCAGCCGTTTCACACCCTGAGTTGAATGGGACGCTGATGACCTGAGATGTTAAAGAGCGTCCATAAATCAACCCCCCCCCCAAAAAAAATCTGCCGATCACGAAATCCGCGCAATAGTCGCTGATGGGATGCCGGAATGCTGATCTCGTGCAACACTGCCCTCTATCAATGAAGTCGTAGGACGGAGTTGGAGTAAGTAGAGATCGAACGGTAGGCCATGGCTTACCATGAGCTTTAGCGCCAAATGAGAAGAAGAAGAAGAAGAAGAAGAAGAAGAAGAAGAAGAAGAAGAAGAAGAAGAAGAAGAGATATAGCTATGTTTACTGGGTGCAGGAAAACAATGTGCAGAAAATTGTAGAGTAGAAAGGCGGTTCCAAACTAAACGTTTTGAGAATATGAACATTTTGAGGTTGCAGAAGCTTTTTCACTGCGCTACATGCGTCAACATTAAATCCCTCATGTTAGTATCTCAGATTGTGAAACTGTCAGATATAAACAAAACGCACTCTTATACGGTACTAGTCACTGTCGCTAGGTGTGTCTGGTGTTCAATGCAGCATTGTGTTTCGAAGCCTACTGGATGGTACGGTAATACCGAAAGCTCGTCTTGAAATTAGGCGAAACTTGTAGTTGCAACATGACGGCGCCCCTGCACATTTAAACTTGCAGCTCGAAATCATCTAAACAGAACATTTGGCGACAAGTGGATTGGGCGCGGTAAACCAACTCGGTGGCCTCCATGGTACATTAATTAAGTGCGAGCATGTAATGTTTAGTTTCTCGCTGTGTACAAGTACTCAATAGTTGAAACAGTTCGTACACATATGTCGTGTGAGTTACACTTCATTTTGACTGGCAAATTAAAACGTTTCATAACTTCAGATTTCAATGATCATGCAATGCTCCTGTTATATATTGCATCTGCGTCCCCATGTTCCTAAACTCAAAATGGTTTTCTACTCTACAATTTTTCGCACTCTGTATGCTATATTATGTATTTTTGTTGTTTTTTTTTTCCCCTGATATATGGCCTCTTGAAAGGGTAAATAAATTAAATAAATAAAAAGTTGGATATAAAACACACACGTTGATCTGTTATATACTTCCTTTAAAATATTGAGTAATAGATCATCTGACAAGCAGCCCAAAGGAGCCGGTAAATAAACGAAATGTGTATTCGTTCTGTGTGTATGCATGATAAAAATCAAGCTGGAGCTGTCAAAGCTCTTCCGAACTATGCATTCAGTTAATTTATGGCGCAAATGATTCTGTAGCTCATTTGTTTCTCACAAAACTTGACATTCTTCGTTAAAGCTCTGAAAAAAAATTCTATTATGTCTGTAATATTTCTATCGCTCAAAAACCAGAATTATATTCCCTAGTAACAACAAACTAAGCAAATTTAGCAGTCTTTATGTAATATAATGCTCAAATGGTCAATTTTAGTCTTTGGTTCCTAAATTTGTACTACGTTGTTTAAACTAGAAAAGGTGCGGGAAAGAATGTTAGCCTATAACGGCTCCAACTCAAATTCTCTCAACTTTAACCCAATTTTCAAACTTTCTCTTTGAAAACAGATAATTCTTAGCCATATATCTCAATAATTAGAACTGAGATACGAACGTTAACATATCTACTCGTATGATACGGTTTAATATCATGAAAAGCCCACAAATAGACTTTCAGCGGATAAGGACCATTGTATTAGGGCTTCGGAGGACTGCATCGGTCGATAAGTCACCACTCAAGGACAGCAAAGTTATGCATGTGGAGTTTACCGAACTGCTAAGTTGGCCTTGAGGCTTACGCCTCTTAAGTGTTCTTTTAACAGTGAAAGAAAAAGCACTTTGATCCTACAGTAAAGTCTAAGAACAGAAATGACAATTACAGGCCTAATTGTTCTATTCCACAATGTGCGTTCATACCGGGTCTGCTCGTACGTCAGGAGAATATTTGAAGAGAAATTTCCAGGTGATCGGGTTCCAAGTCTTGATGCAATTCATAAATTAATATTATCCATCGGCATTTTTCCTAATAATGCTATTCATTGTTCAAAACATTGAAACCGCTGTTCTTTCGTCGGATTAACTGTTCTTAAAGCTGGACGAATTTTTGCTATTGATATTCCTAAACATTTCGATTACATAGGCTGCTCGTGAAAGTTAATGATAATGCATCAACGGTTATCTAACAAAGAAAAGTTCAAGTTGCAATAAGCCAAGGTGGCTGTAGAATGTAAACAGCGGGCGCAGCCAAAACTGCCAGTAACCACATGAAATTATAATGTACCATTCGGAGCATATACGTAAATAAGATGCGATAATACAATTATTAACCCATGTTTTTATTCTGTCTTAGGAATATGTAGAATGTTGCTCATTTGATGTTGTAAGTAATATATACCGAGGGTGTCAAAAATGCATACACACTTTCACAGTAGATATCTATTTAATATATTTCAAAGTTGAACCGAAAAACAACAGTAATGTGTAGTATAATGTTCTGTAAACAGTTGTGACTCACATTACGTTATGACTTCGTTGCTACGTGACAGGTAAATCAACAATAAACAAATGAAGCCAAGATTTCGTAAATCAACAATGGACAAATGAAGCTAAGATTATCGTATGGTATCCTGTTTATTTAAGGAAGCTCTTTAACATCAACGTATATGATGTCTGTAAACAGATGTGACCTACATTATGTTATACCTAGCGTTGCTACAACAAAACGGAACCGAGAATGCGGTTGAAGTTCAAAGGCAATGGAAGGAAGAGGTTTCCACCGCGATCTAACTCCATTGGACTTCTACCTATGGGGAACTCTTAAGAATGTTGTATACCGCAGAAAACCAGCTACGCTGGCAGCACTTCGGGAAGAAATTGAAACAGCATGTGCTGCAATCGCTGAGGACACTTTCGCAAACGTTGCTCAATCAATAGTTCAATGCACTCAGAAGTTTATTTACGCCGATTGTGGACATTTTGAGTAATTGTTGTAACTATAAAAGTCTAAGATGATTAGTGCTCATCATTTTCTGTTTGTGTGAATTCAGTTTTATTATGTTAACATTTTTTTTTTTCTTTACTTGAAGTATGTTTACAATTTGGCACCCTCAGGATGGGTATATACAGGATGGATTTAAAAATATTGTACATGGAGATTTAACATTTTCAAAAAAAATTTATGTATAAAAAGCTGAACCTGGCTGATTTTGTATCCTAAATTAATAGTCCTTGTAGAACAAAAGACAATTTACTCATTATTTCCAACTGAATATCTTGACTTCATTTTTGTGTTTGTAATTTATAATGATAAGAATATAGTTAAAAAAGGGCGTAATTGCATTTGTAAAAGTAAACTGTTTGAAAAGAAGTTTTAAATAAAACTTAAAAACATAAAATAAATAACACTAAAATTACTAAATATTTGTTACAAGGCCTGTTAATTTAGAAGACAAGACCAAGTGATTTCAAGTATTTACACACAGGTTTCTTATGGGAATGTTAAATGCTTATGTACTATATTTTCAGATCAACAATAATACTTTTAGGATTCTTGCATTGATAGTTGCATAACAACTCTATTGAAAATCAATACTGCAATAAGGTCAGCTTACGTAAACAGTGCAGCAGTTAGATGGATTCACTCAGTTGGTGTTTTATCACCTAGCACTTGCATAGAGGATGTGGGTTTGCGACAGCTGTGTATAAATCCTCCCTTGGGACTGAGCGGGAGAGCTATCCCCGGAAAGCGTCAGCCATGACATTAAGCTTGACGTAAGAGCTCATCTTAGACGTATGACGGTGTGAGGGAGACATGCATGCAGAGAGAAATGTTGAAATAGAGAATAGTAAAATGCGGTTTCCTTGTGTAGCATCTCAGGTTCTTATATACCGTGCATTTTCTAGAGGAGAAAGATTCAAGACCTTTTTATCTTGAAGTTCACTTCCAGAGAAGATTTTTCTTAGCTGGTATACAAGTGCAGCACTTCAATTACCCTTAGCTACATGAATACAGTGAACCACAAAATACACAGTGTCATCTTCATGCATCAGACAGTTTGCTTGTAGTACCTACTTCATTGTTCTTCCCCCTTTTAGACGTCTCTTTACCAACTTGGTCCATAATTTTCCTGCCTATTATGATATTATGATGCAAAAGCTATATTTCACTTTTCAATATAGTTATCTTTTATTGCAATACACTTCTCATATCTTTGATTTTACATTTCAACCCCTCCTCCCAAAAAAATTACAAGTCTTGTCTGCAAAATGGACATAAACAGCATCCATCACTTCTTCGTCACACTTAAATTTCCTTTCCCGAAGTTCCTTCTTGAGTTTTGAGAGGAGAAAATAGTCACGGGGGGGGCTAGATCTGAACTGTAGGGTGGATGGTCAATCTCCTTGAAGTCACATTTCTTTACAGCTTCCTTTGCAACAAGAGTTGTGTGAACAGGCGCTTTATCGTGAAGAAGGCGCACACCACCACTCAGCTTTCCTCGCCTTTTCTCTTTAATGGAAGCACGTAGTCTGTACAGTAGGCCAGCATAGTACTCCCCATTTACTGTGGTGTTCTTCTCCTTGAAGTCAATGACACAGTTCCTTCACAGTTCCAAAAGATTGTGGTCATGATCGTTTTGACTGATTGAGTGACCTTGGATTTTAGAGGCAGTGCTTTGCTGGGTTTACTCCATTCCATTGCTCTTCTTTTGGACAAGGAATCATAGTAGAGGACCATAGTTTCATCTCCTGTAACAATGGTTTGCAGAACTTTTCTCTCGTTGTCACGGCAGAGCTCCAAAATGTCTGACACACAGTTCTTGTTGCAAAGGAAACTATGAAAAATTGTGGCTTCAAGGAGATAGATCACCCACCGTACAGCCAGATCTAGTTCCCAGTGACTATTTTCTCTTCTCAAAAACTCAAGAAGGACAGGCGCTATTATTATTATTATTATTATTATTATTATTATTATTATTATTATTATTATTATTATTATTATTATTATTTATAACTGATGCCCGCCATGAGATCCTATCAGTTTTAATTAAATGTTTTTATTTATACTTAAACTATTTTATGCACCTTTTAATTACCATAGTCAAATGCATTGGATACCCTTTCTCCTCTATTATAATCGTCGGTCCTGATTGTGTAGTAGTTTCCATACTTGCCTCCTGAACCCAAGATCGCGGGTTCGAACCCGGCCAGAACCGATGGATTTTTTCGGGCGTAAAAACCGTAAGTACGGCTTCCTTCGGAAGGGAAGTAAAGCCGTGGGTCCGGTGTCGTACATTTACGGCACAAAAAAGAACCTCAAGTCTGAAAGAGAGGCCTCTGAGCAAAATTTGTTGGCCGTTTCACGCCCTGAATTAAATGGGACGCTGATGACCTGAGATGTTAAAGAGCGTGCATAAATAAATCAATCGAAAAAAATCAATCTATTATAGTCCAAAATATGTACCTTAAACCTTACCAAAGGTTTTCACGTATTCAACAAATAGAATGAATGTTTGTGAACTGTATTTCCTTCTTTTCTCTATAAAGTTCTATATTATAAAAATACAATACGTACTGGGGCGTCGTATTCTAACTTCACATTGTTCTTCTCCGAGAATGCATTCGTTGACCTTTTCCATTTTGCGAAAGCATATTCTGTTATAAACCGTATAAGAACATTCAAAAAATTGATACCTCGAAAATGAGGTCAAAGCCAGTGCAGAACAATTATTAATATTAATCACGGCTTAAAACAAGGCTACCCAATATCTTTACTTCGTTTTTAATATGCATAGACGACACCATAAGTGCAGAAAAGTTTAAACAAAAAACTTTAATATAAATAACAACGAATGCTATGCGATCTTATTTGCAGAAGATCAATCTAAATCTTCAGATAGCAGCTTATAAAATAGATAAAATATGCAAAAAATATAACCCAATAATTTCGCATCTAAATCTAAATAATGATGTTTCAGGGGAAAAGTTACCTGAGATGCAAAACGAAATTTAAAATAAAGTTATAGAACAGATAACTAATTTAAATTATTTTAGTTTTAGTATTTCGCAAGATATTGCTATTTAATTCAATAAATGTTTAAGAATATATGGAACTACTGGAAGAACTATAGAACAAAATATGGAACTATTAAAAATTGCAGTGCTTTTACATTGCCGAGGTCGTTAAGGCGCGGACTCGTGAGCAGGAGGTCTGGGGTTCGAATCCCGCCAGGACCGTCCTACCTGACTGAGGTTTTTTCCAGGTTTTCCTCAGTCCTCATAAATGGCAAATGCCGGGGAGGTACCCTAAACTTAGGTCTGGAACGTTTCTTTCATTAAAAACATTCCTTCCCAATATATCATTTCATTTCATGTATCATCAGTGTCCATCGCCTGTGGTGCCTCTGTAGCAAAAACGGGCGTTAAACACTGCTTATTCATTAAAAAAAAAAAAGGAGGAAAATAGAAACTTCAGGAATGAAATTTCAAGTCGCAAGTAGGATATAAATAATTAGATCAGAAATGAAATCCAGACATAAGTTAAGATTAAACATTTACAGCTTGACAGAGCAGATATACAACATAACTGATACCAGCATCTAATAGAAGTGCTAGATTTCAAGCTTGCAAACTAGAGGGCATAGAGACAGTTTATATAGATATCAGGACCAATTTCAACATAATAATAGTCCAAAAAGTCTAATCCTTGTAGAAAAAGTAAACTTTTTAATATTAGAATTGATATATGAATAGACGCAGTGATATATTCTTTCAAAGAAAAGTCTGATACAAAATTTTCCATGGGGCACATTTTCCAATATTCTTAATTCATTGTTTAAATGAAGTTATTAACGCAAGAGCCATCCAGTCAGAAGGTGTTCATTTGAGATGCGCAGAAATGCTCGTTTTAGAGTTCTGCGCATTTCGTCATAAACTTAAAAATACATGTTTATTGGCTTCACATTATATATGGGTTTTGGTAATTTGGTTAGAATTCTCTTTGAGTAAATAGAGACTAGATAGTTGAACAATCATTTAGCGAGTCAAATAGTAAATGAATTAGTTGGATAATTGTGATGGAGTTTTCCTTAAATAGCGGCAATGTAACGCGTAAATAATACATCAAAGTGACTAGCAAACCGGCAAACTGCGCTGTAGCTCTATTTTAACACAAAAGAAGCAAACAGACAGATACACACAATTTTACCGAAGTATGGAGCTTCCACAATTACCCTAAAGACTTCCATGGCCGCTGATGGACGTGTGGTATATGTGCCCCAAGGGGTACTTTGAGAGGAAGAATATACCAGGCGACCAGACACTCGAGCAGGTAATAAATGGACGTAAGCGGGATTCCTAACGGTTCCGTCCGAGAAGGCCTGCAGACACAGCGTACAAGATGCTAGGACAGGAACTATTTCCCCAGCGCAAGCGACCGCCACACCGTAAGGCACCAGCCCGCCTCGTCTGAGATTCCGACCCTGTAACTGATGCTCTGATATGAAATGAAAGGAAATAGGACAGCGAAAATGTAAATGTTATGTAAATATTCATCCCTGCATTCGCCTTAATGACCAGATGAAACCGTTCTTAAAGAAATTGAACCTTGAACTTTCCGAATGCGAGCTTCAAAGGCCTGAGCCACTCCGCTGAGTCATAAGAAGACTTAAATTTATGTTTGTGAACCCAAGGGACTCATTCATTATAGTGTAGCAACATATTTAATAGAAAAATGACATTAAATAACAGCGAGTTCGAAAATGTGCATTGAGAACTCTCTGTCACCCCCTCCCCCGGTTGCTGTCGGTAATTCTCTTAATTAAAAGAATAAGTCCATAGCTTAAGTGTGCAAAATAAACGACTTAAAATTGAAATGTTGAAACTTAAATAAAGAAATTAATAATTGCATTGGCGTTAGGAAAAGCAAAGCACACCACAGTCATGCAGTATAAAAAATTAAAGAAGAGATAAAATAAAAAAAAATTCAAACTTCGGGATGAGTTTTCACTAATGAACCATTTACAATAAAAATTAGTTTTTATTACTTGCCAATTTTTCTATTATTGGTTCAAGCCGTTTATAGCTATACACAAAAGTAAATTATAGGCATAATATGAGGTTTTTGTTCCCACTGATATAATTTGTTTTATTAAATCATATATGCTGATTGCCAACTTGAACCAATGTGACGAATTTTAGAGTTTATAACCCGGCAATTTTCATTTATTATGATTACTTTATTGCTATATATATATATTGGGTTTTTTTTAAAAAAAAAACTTGATATGCTTTACTGACAACGGATTAAGTTACATAAAGCGAAAAAAATCGTTTTCTTTTCATGCTTGGTGTTATGTGATGTAAGAAGATATATTACGTATATCAGAAACAGAAGGGAAAATTAAATAACATGTAATTAATCTGCAAAATAATGATGCCCGTCATTTGTCTTTTTAGAAGTAAAATAAAATGAAGTTAAAGTATTTAATCGAATGGTCGTTTCTACCGTAAGTAGACTGTAAAGTTCTTAGTCATTTTTTGACCAATGAACAACCTATTTGTGCTTCTATACTCAATGTCCACTGCATCTATTGGTAGTTACTCCTGTAAAGAGCGAAATATTTAGCAATTCCTTACGTTATGAAAGAAAACTTCCAGACTACGACCGAACACACAGAAAAATATGAAAATATGCTCCATTCACGTTTATTTGCGCCCTTTAAAATTAACCACGCTTTCCATACGATACAATTTCGAATTATACATAAAAATTAACCCTTAGTTTACTGAAACATAAGCTTTAAAAACGCAAAAACTAAACAATGTTTTTTTAATTACAAAAATGGCTCAGAATTACTAAAGTATCATATATATAGCAATTCATTAACAATTCATCTAAATGTAATACTTGTGTCATACTTTAAAATTTGAATGCTCTTGTTCTCTAAAAAAATTCTGAAGCGACAAAAAACTAAGCTGCTAGGAAAAATAATAAATAATGCATCCTGTGCTTATATCATTAAAACTTTTATTAAAATGTGTGATTGGCTATAAAATTCTTCGAGCATTTCAGATTAGTAAATAAGTACATTAATGACATGGAGGTAGAATATATAGGGCTCGGCATAAAGTTTCCATACATTTTCATGAAATTTTCTCACAAATGAAATTTATATGGCATGTAGACAGGGTGTGTATATGTGTATTTTATCTTATTACTACACGACAGCCATCCATTTCAAATTATTGTGTCATAAAGCAATAATATCCTGAAAACACTGATTGATTCCTATCATCTAGGGGTAACGCGCTCTCCTATGGATCCAAAATTCACGGGTTCAAACCCGGTCTAAGTTCGGGGCGTAAGCAAGTCCTCCGGAAGAAACGTAAAGCCGTGGGTCCCATATCGTAGTTTACCGGCACGCTAAAGAACTCCATACCTGAAAAAATGGGTCGCTAGACAAACTTGATGCAGTTTCATATCACTTGGTGTCACTTGAAGCGATGGGTTGACACCTATCCTGTAGATATCGGTAGATCTAAGCGTAACCAAATTCAAATGGTTCATTTGATCCATTAGGACCCAGCACAGGCCTTAGAAAGTCTTGTAAGTCGAAGATGGTTTCAAACTATCCTGACAGAATACTGTTTGTAGAGGAAAGAGTGGTTGGGTGGTTGACAGGCAAACTGCAGAGGTGTAACAAAAGCTTACTGAAAAGTTCAGATGGCATGTATGGCGTTGTGGAATTGTCGTCTTTCAAAAAGCTGGAGGACACACTCATTTTGCGTTGGATGTGAGAGAATTTCTTAGCCGACTATTTCCCCAAAAAATGGATAGACAGAGGTTTACCTGAATATAGCCATCATGTATACCGATTGTGATGTGTCCTTTTACATTTTGCTTGGGGTTTATCAACTCACGAATGCACAGAATCAAAGTAAGAGTTTACAGGACCTGTAAAATCGAGAAACGTGGGCAATGATACCAGGCGACATGTTTACAAACTTATTTGGGTTGCATCATTCAAACGTTGCACACATTGCTTTGAAATGCCTGATGGTCATAGTGAACTAAGATAAAAATTGCAAAATTAAGATAAAAATATTTATACACAATATTATAGGCCACATAATTTTTTTAATCGTGTTTAACGCCCGTTTTTACTGCTGAGGCACCACAGGCGGTGGACAATAATGATACATAAGATGAAATCATATACTGGGAAATTATTTTTTATAAAAGAAATGTTCCAGGCCTAAGTTTAGGGTACCTCCCCGGTATGAGGTCTGAGGAAAACCTGGAAAAACCATTGTCAGGGAGGACGGTCCTGGTGGGAATCGAACCCCAGACGTCCCACACTCGAGTCGGCGCCTTAACGATCTCGGCCACCCGTGGCGATAAATTTCATTTATGATAAAGCATTATTGCATGAAAATAGATCGACTTAATGTCCATAAGTATATAATGTTCAATGAAATAGACAATATATTCACTAGTTCTTAAATATCACGTAACTTTCACTGCTATCATTACGACATGTCTCACTGTAGGCGCGTAAACAAAGAAAGGGCAGCATAAAGTCAGTGACCTCTGGTGAAAGTGCTGGCGTGAAGGCTTCGTGTTGTCTAAATAAAGAACGGAATCACATGGTTTCTCCCACACTACAAGAAAAGCAATCCAAACTTGTGGTCGTTTTTATACCCATTTTTGTTTCTGAAGCAGCATACATTTATTGAGAAAAGCGTTACTGTAAGAAGTAGAGTTGTAAACAGAAGATTTAACGGCAGTTCAACGGACTCTTGAGGAATGTATTGCACAATCTCGGGCTGATATTCGCAAGTTCTTTGCCCTCTGTATGCATGCTATCAGTTTCTTTTATCCTGGGAGAAGTTAACTGACCTTGTAGCGCCTCTTCCTGCTGTACATAGTATCTTGGATTCGATTCCCGGTCTGAATACCTTTTCTTTGATTAAGAAGATTTCTTGTTAAGACTAGAGTCTGCTGAACTGTTAACAAGCTATTTGCTCATTTTGGGACTACCTATGGAAAATACTATCTATTATTTATGTGTATGAATTAATAAAAACGAGCACAACAAATAAAAGTGCCGCAAAGTTCATTTAAAAAATTGAAAGAAATGGTCAGCGCTAGTAACCATGGCACCAAGAAAATTGTTTGTAAATATTCACAAATCCTAGCTTTCTATCGCTGCGAAATTTCTTTGTTGAGCAAATTCCACCTGCTGATAATAAAGAATTAAATATTCTGGATTTGGGCGAACTACAATTAAAAATAATGTTGGTCATGAACACTAGGAATTGTAACAAAGAACTGTGGTAGGCCTTTATTAATAATGCCACAGTATTTACGTAGATTTGTAGGCTTTTATGAAATATGCACAGCATGTCCCTTCACATTCGGTTCCACATACATTCTCTCTTTCCCCCTCCCCCTTCCTCCCCCCTCCCTCCCCCTCCCTCTCCGGTTTCCCCTTTGTCGCTAAGGTGAATACCAGGATAGATCCTTTTATTTACTTTCCATGAATTTTTTGCTCTCCCATTTCACATCATTTCGTTGTTCTGTTACGGGGTCGAAAGTGACAATCGAGGTGAGATAGTGCAATGTGACGGTGGCTTGCTCTTTGAGAAGGTTTCTGCCCTGGCTTCACGTATGGAAGGGGCCCTTCTGAGGGGCTCCGCCGGCAACGGCATCTGGAAACAATGTTAAGGGCTTCGTCTTTGCCCTTACTTCACCGCCGGGTGTTTTCCTCATCTCATCCCTTCCTCCCTGAAGTAACGCCCACTGGGGGCGTAGACACAAACGGTCAGTCATTGAGCAAAGGTTGAAGTATCGAAATCCTCCGACTAGTCCACTGTAGTAAAATAAATCTAGGTTTTTTTTAGCAACTGCAATTGCAGGTTTACTAACATAGGCATGAGTTTAACCTGGTTTTAATTCGACGATGTATACATATATACTCGGGGCGTTCTTAAAGCTCTCGGCCTGGCTAAGAAAACACAATATTTATGAAAAACATTTATTTATTATTTTTCAACATAGTCACCTTATAAATCAGAGCATTTTGTCCAACGATTTTCCACCTTATTAATACCCTCAGTAAAATAAAATTAGTCGAACTGTGAAAAATAAGCGTCTGTCTCACTTCAGCCTCATCATTTGATGGGAATCTTCGTCAACCCAGCCATTTCTTCAGGTTTGGGAACAAAAAGTAATCGCTAGGAGTCAAATCTGGTGGATAAGGCGGATGTGGAAGAACTTGGAAGCGAAGATCATGCAGTTTTGCAGCAACAATCCCAAACATGAATGAAGGGGCATTATCGTGATGAAAATTAACTTTATTTTTAACGTTTAGCCTGAATAGTATCCTCAGTTGGTCCAGTAGTGAAGGTCAATACTCCCTGGTGATGGTTATACTTTTCTTGCATTTGGAACCGTTTTGCTTTCTTTGGTGCACTGTTTGGACTGCTCCTTCGCCTCTGGCGTGTAGTGATGCATTTATAGTTTATCTGCTGTTTTGAAACGTTGGAGAAACCCATTAGAATTGCATTTTAAAAAGTCTAAACACTCTTGGAAATGTTTATTCAAATGTGATTTTGTTCCATTGTTAACAAACGCAGAAAGCTTTCTCATACTCAAAACCTCTAAAATAAAATAAAATATAGTGGACACTACCTATCGAAGTCTTTAATATATAAGCCATCTCGTGTACCTCCAGTCGGCGAACATTGTGAATTTTTGTCACAATCTCGTAGTTCATAGCAGTTTTGTGATGCCCTGAGCGCTCATCATGAATGGATGTACGACCGTGCTTAAATTCATCAGCCCACTTTTTAACTATCGTAAATGAAGGGGAAGAATTTATTGTAGAATCTAATTCGTATTTATTTCTGTGGGGATTAAATCCTTCAAAATATCAAAGCTCATATTTCAGTTTATCCATTTTGTAGAAAATGTTAACAATAGTTTGTTTACACGATCATCACAAATAAGTGACTACACTTACATGTCTGAAACTTTTCAGCGCGGCATCTAAAGGATGATACTTAACTACTATCATAGTAATTTGGTCATCTTTACGAAGTCTCTGAATCAGGCCCAGAGTTTTTACAACACCCTCGTATTAAATACTGTTTCGATTATTGAGTTATGCACAGTATTAAAGTAAAATCGATGCGTAATGAGCAGACAATTAATTGTAGCAAAACAAATTAAATATGGCAGTTACTAATACGTTACAGTTATTGATTCTATAGGTACACGAACTTTTAAAAAAAATCTTTGAAGTTTATCTGTATCGAAAGAGTATTAGATTATTAATTGTATACATTTGTGCGGTGGTTTTAATTTTATCCAACATATTTTCCACTTCTTTGCACTAAATTTCGAGAATATTCCTTCAGTAAAGATTTTATACGGATGTCCATGCAGATTAGATATGGGCTTGTCTTGTATTATCTTTGTTAGTTACTTTATAAGTACACTGAGATTAAGTTACAGGCCGCCAGGGCGCGCTGGCGTATTGGAAGAAGCCAGTTATCCAAGTGTTGTAATGCACGTGCAGATATCAGCTTGTAGCTACCGCCACGAGTGGCCGAGGTCGTTAAGGTGCGAACTCGTTCGTGGGAGATCTGGGGTTAGACTCCCACCACTGAGGTTTTCTCCAGGTTTTCTCATTCCTCATAAATGCCAAATGCCAGGGAGGTACCCCTAACTTAGGCCTGCAACGCTTGCTTCTTTAAAAAAAATAATAATTTCATATTCCGTCAGTGTTCACCCCTATGATTGATCGCCACGGGTGCCGAGGTTGTTAAGGCTCGGACACGTGAGCGGGAGATCTGGGGTTCGAATCCTGCCAGGGCTGTCCTCCCTGACTGGGGCGTTTTTCAGGTTTTCCTCAGTCCTCATAACTGGCAAATGCCGAGGAGGCACCCTAAAATTAGGCCTGGAACGTTTCCTTCCTTAAAAAATATCCTTTCCCAATTTATCATTTCATCTCATGTATCATCAGTGCCCACCGCCTGTGGTGCCTCAGTAGCAGTAAACACTACTCAAAAAAAACTGTGATGCCTCAGTGTTTAACATTCATGACTACAGTTTACATCAAACAACTAAAGAAACTAAAACCAGAAAACTTTTGTTGTACATAGCAGCTTGAATCAGCAATTTTATTAACAAAAGATGCTGATTCAAGCTGCTACAGTAAGTTCTTTGATGTAAACTATGGTCTTGATGTTACTTCATAATAACCGGAATATGTTTGTTTCTGTCATTATAAAGTCTTTATTTGCTCTATAAGAATATTCTCCGAGAATTATACAAGCATTTTTATACTTATACTCCAATAGAATGAACGATGTACATACGTGTACCCATGAGAAAATTCAATTAAATAAACAACAAAGCAAAATGACTGTGTTTCATGGGGAAACCTACCGCCACGGGTGGCCGAGGTCGTTAAGGCACGGACTCGTGAGCGGGAGGTCTGCGGTTCGAATCCCGCCAGGACCGTCCTCCCTGACTGGGGTTTTTTCCAGGTTTTCCTCAGTCTTCATAACTGGCAAATGCCGGGGAGGTACCTAAACTTAGGCCTGGAACGCTTCCTTCCTTAAAAAAAAATATCCTTTCCCAATTTATCATTTCATCTCATGTATCACCAGTGTCCACCGCCTGTGGTGCCTCAGTAGTAAAAACGGGCGTTAAACACTACTCAAAAAAAAAAAAAAAAATGGGGAAACCTAAATAGCGGTTTATAAACCCATTAGCAAGGGAGATCATTCAGATAAATTTCATCCGGGAGATCCCGGGTTCAAATCCCTTGGGACCGACCATCCTGGCTTGGTTTGTTTGCTTGTGGTTTGCCCTGGTCACTTAATAGAATGCTTTCCAATATTTTCCCCTCTCTCATTTCATATAATTTCATTCCCAAGTTCCAAGATAGAACGCACCGGACGAGGGTGTTGGTGCTGTGCGGCGTAGCGATGGCTTGCTTTGGAAGAAATTCCTTTTCTGAGATCTATTCTGCTTGGGGGCTCTCTCGGGACGCTTTCAGTGATACCGACTGGGACCCGCCTATTTCCGTGTACGGCCGCCAGGTGTGTTTCTCATTTCATCGTTTCCTCCCGGATGTACGTAGGCGCAATAGGTGCCATCAGATTAGCCATACAAATTAGCCTTTTCCCTACTCTATTCTCCTATCAGGCACTTGTTGCATTGCTAGAGCGCTGCTATATAATCTCTTTCACTGTGGTCCATTGTCTCTTAACTACCGCCGCTAACATTGAGCGAATCTCTAATTATAGTGCATGCGCATTACTCGTTCTAGAACCAGTGATTCAGACAAAACTAATTGCTTCACGTGACCGAATCCGTTTGTTCCACTGGTTCATCCATCCTTGTAAGGAACATGGAAATGGCGATCGCATTGATCGAATAATACAATAAATGTCTTTCCTTCTCTACAGCTGGGACAGAAGATTTTTATGTATTCGTTTAAAAGCTTAAATTAAAACTAAATGCCTAATATCGAGGTTTCACGAAAAATTATGTCATTATTTCGATATTTCTTTGTCATTTGTAATGTTATGCCATACATAATAAAGGAACCTTTTCCAAACAAATGTTTTTTATTATGTGTAGCTTTTTGTAGCATACATATATTTTTTTGGGAAAAATGTTTCATTGTTAGCCTTGTAACTTCTTTAAAGTTCCATTTTTTGTGAAATCAAAACTTTTTTTGCAATTCGGTAAATATTTATTCCCTCTGGGCAATTGTTTATGCATAAAATACATCTTGAAACACAAAAACAAATATACCGAGAGTGCCAAAAAAAAGTATACACACTTTCACATTAGATAATGTGAACAGATGTGACTCACATTACGTTTTGCTACAACAAACTAGAGCCAAGATTATCGTTTGAACAGCGGAAAGCAGTTTTGAATTGGCAATGGAAAACCGAGAATGTTGTTGAAGTTCAAAGGCAATGGAGACGTGTGTACAGAACAGAACTGCCAACGCGAGTAACAAATGCACGTATTCGAGACAAATTTGAGACTCATGGTACGGTATGCGATGTTCAGAAGGGCAGATCTGGGAGACCTTGCCCAGCAACAACTACCACCGAGATGTAAGTGCTTACCTTGAAGACAATCTTCCAAGACACTGGAAAGGACGAAGAGGTCCGATTGAGTTTCTACCGTGTTCTCCGGATGTAGTTCCGCTGGACTTCTACCTATGGGAAACTCTTAAGGATGATGTATACCGTAGAAAACCAGTCACACTGACAGCACTTCGGGAAGAAATTGAAACGGCATGTGCTGCAATCGCTGAGAACACTTTCGCAAACGTTGCTCAATCAGTAGTTCAACGTACTCAGAAGCGTATCTACGCTGATGATGGGTATTTTAAGCAACTGTTGTAACTGTAAAAGTCTAAGATGATTAGTGCTCATCATTTTCTGTTTGTGTGAATTCAGTTTTGTTATGTAACACAGTTTTTTCTTTGCTTGAAGTGTGTATACATTTTTGGGCACACTCCGATTATTATATTCTAACAGGTAAGAGGGGACTTTTACTGTTTATATATAAGAACAACAGAATTCGTTTGTTTTCATTGTGTTTGCAGCACACTGAGCCAATATTACGGTACCGGGGGCGGTTTCCTGGTGTGGTTTATCTAACAGATGGTCCCCTTTGCAGTACACGTAACAGCAGCCTGTGTAATCTTATCAACGTGACTGTTAACACAGCCATGCGAATACTGAACAAGGCTTAAGTCATGTTTCTGTTTGCTAACACAGCACGTCCATCTTGTGGTATTCGAATATTGGCAGACGGGTATAACAGGATGATTTCATAGTAGAAAAAGCTATATCTCGGTTTAGTACATCGGTGGAAGCTAATAGCGTCCCATGTGTCAATCTTGTTTGTGTATAACCGTTTACCTTTCATGGCAACAACTCCACATTACTAGCTCATAGTGTTTCCGAAATAGTAACTTTAATCCGCAGTTTCAAATTAACCATTTTTATAATCATCAATCTTTATGTATTAGACATTTCTAAACATGATCAGTCCAACGTTTACCAAAGTCTGGTGGTGTCCATTTTTCACAAATGTAATTTCCAGTTGTTATTTTTTTAATAGTGTTTAACGCCCGTTTTTACTTCTGGGGCACCACAGGCGAAGGGCACTGATGATACATGAGACGAAATGATAAATTAGGAAAGGGTTTTTTAAGGAAGGAAACGTTTCAGGCCTAAGTTTAGGGTACCTCCCCGGCATTTGCCATTTATGAGGACTGAGGAAAACCTAGAAAAAACCTCAGACATGGAGGACGGTGCCGGCGGGATTTCGAACCCCAGAACTCCCGCTCACGAGTCCGCGCCTTAACGGCCTCGGCCACCCGAGGCGGTTAGTTGTTATTGTATATATATTTTTTTCATTTATTTAAAAAAAGTTTAGCTCTGTGCCAGGCGTCTTCATTTATTTTACTTCTTTATATAATTTTAGGTTTGCATATTTTCGTACTTTAAAACAATTGATTCTTCTAATGGTACAATAAATATAATTAAATCATTCTGGTTTTTTTGTGCTAAATATTTCCTAAATATGTCATTGTTGATCCGAGAAAATTTAATATGTCAAATTGTTCAAATTTTTGCTCTCGATAGTTTAGATCAAATTGCATTTTTGCCTTGAATGGCTATTGTTTTACCTTATTTTGGGGGGAGGCAAATTTTTCCTATTGCATTGAGTGGATTGTTTATATAGTTCATGCAGTTCTTCCTGTATGTTATCCTCATTACTTAAGACAATACTTGACCATCAGCAAATATCATTGTCATTATGCAGTTCCACTTATTTAAATTATGTGACTAATATTTATGTTTATTTATCTACTGCCTAATCCTTTCACCTAGTGGCGGTTGCTGGTCCCTGTAGAAGGGTGGGCCAGGGGCACAATTATATAATTACATATTATTTAGGTGTTAAGATACACCTTAAGGCGTCTCCAGTCAATTCAAAAACAGCGATGAATTTTATGAATCTTTCAATCTGTTTACTCCCACTGATGTATCGTAATATCACAACAATTTGTGACATGCTTGTAATATCTGCCTTTCGTCGGCTTGTACAGAAACGAAATCTAATCTCGTTCCTATAGACAAGGTATGTTTCTCACTTCACACGCTGTCAGTCAACATGCTTCTTTTTTTTTTTTTCAAACCATAAAAAAATCATCAAAATTTTGTGGCGTCTATAGCTTTCGGTTGATGAGATCCAAATCGTTTCCCTTCCAACTTAATAGTTAAACTTAAAGCACGAAAATGAAGTCTTCAATAAAATGTCCACTATATTCATTGTCCCAAAACAGATACGCTTTTTTGTAACTTAACATAACCGTCAACTTCTCACTGACAAACAATGAGGAAGCTACCCAATTTCAAAGTGCGAAAACAATCCCTAGTTAGTTATGCGTTCCCAATGCTCATTGAACTCAGTCATCTCCTAGATAAGAGATTGCTGACAATGAGTTAGTTGCTCCTCAAAAGGATATCTGCGTGGTAACCCAACAACATCTGGTTCCTAAAAAAAGAGAGAATACCAAGCGCTGGCCATGGGCCGTCTTCCTGCTGGCCCAAGAGAACGCAGAGATAAGCAGAAGAAAATGCTAATCCACCTTGTAGGAAAACAAATATAAGTCCTTGTAAATATTTGCTGGTCCATGAAGACAAAAGTTTAATGCATAAACATTTTCGGTCTGGCCCATAAGCTTCCCTCGCTAACGGAGGACCCGCATGCTACAGCTACCAAGTAGAGAGGCAATGCACAAGACACTATTAAGAACTAATGGATTATACATCGCTGTTTTGATGCAGCAGAATAGAAAATAGTAAATATTTATGGCATTTTCTTTCGAGGGGGGCACATCTGGCCCTTATTGATGGGCACCCCTGCTTTCACTTATATGAGTTATATTGAATAATATTGGTGATATGCTGCAACGCTGCTGACGCCTAGATTCATTAATTAATTTGTTCTTTTCGGGTGATGCCAGAGTTGTAGATATTTGAGTTTTGGTACATGCTTTTAATTACTTCAATTGACTGCTATAAACTTTTTAAATTTTTCTATTTAGTTTAGCAAATGCTTTGATGTAGCCTATATATGAAAATGGTGTTTCTTTGTTGAATTCTTCATGTTTTTCTATAATTTATTGTAATGCACAATACATAAGCTATTTTAAAATGTGGGAATACATAAACTGTTTATTACTTTCGTAAATAGCACAAATTTAAATATTATTAAAGAAGTACGTAAAAGTAGTTTGCACTACATTTATTACTTCACTTTATTTTGTTTATAGCAATATTATACTAATTGTATTATCTATAGAGTCCAAGAGGTCTTATCGATCTTAAGTCTACTGCCACGAGTTGCCGAGGTCATTAAGGCGCGAAACCGCCACAGGTGGCCTAGGTCGTTAAGGCACGGACTCGTGAGCGAGAGGTCTGCGGTTCGAATCCCGCCAGGACCGTCCTCCCTGACTGGGGTTTTTTCCAGGTTTTCCTCAGTCTTCATAACTGGCAAATGTCGGGCAGGTACCTAAACTTAGGCCTGGAACGCTTCCTTCCTTAAAAAAAAAAAATCCTTTCCCAATATATCATTTCATGTATCATCAGTGTCCACCGCCTGTGGTGCCTCAGTTGTAAAAACGGGCGTTAAACATTACTCAAAAAAAATTAAGACGCAGACTCGTGAGCGGGAGGTCTGGGGTTCGATTCCCATCAGGACCGTCCTCCCTGATTGAGGGTTTTTTTCAGATTTTCCTCAGTCCTCATAAAAATGGCAAATGCCGGGGAGGTACTCTAAACACAGGCCTGGAACGTTTCCTTCCTTTAAATAAAATTATTTCCCATTTCATCTTTTCATCTCATGTATCATCAGTGTCCACAGCCTGTGGTGCCCCAGTAGTAAAAACGGGCGTTAAACACTATAAAAAAAGTATGGTTTTTATGTTTTTATTGTATTAAAATATGCATATTTTGAAACTCTTCCATTCTATCGAAAGAGTAAAGGATAGTCTGGAGGTATATGAGTTTTCTAAGTAATCGATATATCCGATTCGACCTCCAGTCATTGTAGAATGCTCGGTGCTGTCATGTGGACAAAATACAGAGCGCGGCAGAAACATTACCCATTTTAAATCGTGCGCTATTGTTGATCAAGGCTTCTTAGAGAGATGTTTGCATCTTTGCGAGTGCAGTTCAAAGCATTTTCTGTACGCCAAATTACATGACCTTAGCCGCTCGCTCCACTGCACTACTTGACAGTCAGTATGGAAGGCAGATCGAATGAGCATTGTGCGTTTGCAACGCTTTGAAACGCGGTTTTAAAATGCGGTGATTGAGTCGTAAGAACGCAGATTTTGTTTCTTCAACAAACAAGAAGCCAACTGGCAGGTCATCTATGGTTCGTACTCCATAAACATGGCAACAGTAAGAGCTGCTTTAGAAAAAAGCCCAACTCGATCAGTTCGTCGGCTTTCATCCGACGCACACTACTATCCGATGTCTTCAGGATTTGCGAATGCCGACGAACTGATCGCGTTAAACTTTGCTCCAAAGGAGCTCTTACTATCGCCATGTTTATGGAATACGAACCATAGGTGACCTGCCAGTTGGCTTCTTGTTTCAAGCAGAGTTGTCATGGACTGCCTGATCCATCTCGTAACCGCGTTCCGTGACGGAGCTTGTCCATTCCGACCGACATCGAAATGTTGCTGAAACAAAGGCTGCATTCTTATAACACAGTCACCACATTTGAAAAACGTTTCAATTGCAAACGCACCATTCAAACTGCACCCCATACTGACTGCCAAGTATGTGCAGCGGATCGAGCGGCCAAGGGCATGTAATATGGCGTATAGAAAATGCTTTGAAAAGCACTGCGCAATGATACAAACATCAGCCCTCTAAAAAGCCGTGACTAACAATAGCGCACGATTTAAAAGGGGTTATTGTTTCTGCCGCACTCAGTACTAGTACATCGCTTTCTGCAGCACATACGAGCATCAGTCCACTTGTACTCCAAGAACGCAGTTTACTTTCTCCAGTGTACCCTGCATTTTCAACATCCGTGTTCCCCTTTCTGAAGTTCCTTTGCATTTACGAGGCTAAACATTTTTCAACCTCTATTGTATGTAGCACTATTGTCGATACTTCACAGCACTCCTTGTAACACCTCGCCTCATCAGAGTTGGGCCTGTAGACACTGAATCTATATCACTAGAGATAGAGCAACGTTGTGACTCATGTATTATATTGCAAATATATTAGTTATTGTTTCTAAAAGCTAAAGCTACTGAAAAACATAGCAGTTTTGAATACATTACAAATGTTATTTGTTTTTATTTACATTACAGGATAACAAAAGTCAAACATTATAGGTAAGATCATGAGTTATTCACTAATTATTATTCACTTAAAATATGAGATGATATTTGGGTGGATAAAATTTATTCTTCTGAAAGTTTAAATTCAACATGAAATGTATTATAGTTTTTTCTCTATGGAGTGAAGTCTGCATAAATATGTACAGCATTAAAAGCAAGCTTCATATAATAATGACATTTTAAGTGTAAAAATTGTTTTTAATGTAATGATAATAAAAATTTGTTATTGCCTTTAGAAACATGCAATGTCATGTTTCTAGAAGCTTCCCAGAAAGTTTCAGGCCCTTGTAACACCTAATATGATTGCTACTTTTAAACTTTTGCGCTCTTTAAATTCGCTTTTTAAATGTCCATTGCCGTTTAAGTTAATTTATTTAGCTTTATGTTGAGTGAGTAATCATATTCGGTCGCAAATTGAGTTTTAGGAGAAAACTAACGAACGGCAGTCCATCTTTACGTTAAGTGATGCAGGAGTGTGTGTTAAAAGTTGGTTATGTATTTTCTGTTTGCAAACATTTCAGCAAGCACTATTCATAATTGTTTGGATTAGTGCTTTGCTTACTATTTCTTGTTCTATATTTATCAGCGATTTAGTTACGAATCTGGTTGTTGTTTACTGTAGAAGTTCCTATTGTCAAATGGTTGTCTGTACGTAACTTTCGCCATTTCTACGGCTACGCACACGAGATCTGTTTAAAAAGTTTATGGACCTTTTAAATAACGCGACATGGTGGGGCACTACGAGCTTGGCACTTACGAGGTGGTATCCAGAATATTCGGAACTGGTGCTGCCATCTGGTCAAAAACTTACTTTGAGACTAATGACCGCCGTCACCCTCGAAGTAGTTCCCTTCCACACGTATACACCGGTCCCAGCGATTCTGCCATTTTCCAAGTGCACCTTGGGAGTCATGTTCTTTGAGGGTGTTTAGCACAGACAGCCAGCGCTTCTTCTTGAATTCTCTCAATTGTGTCGAACCGGCGTCCTTTCAATTTGATTTTCAGTTTGGGGAATAGAGCAAAGTCGCTGGGTGCCAAATCAGGCGAGTATGGTGGGTGGGGGACAACCGTCATGTTGTTTTTCGTCAAAAAGCTCCTAGTGAACAAGGAATTGTGACAGGGCGCATTATGTGATGCAACAGACAGTTCCCTTGTCGCCTAAGTTCGGGCCGTCGTCTCTGCACATTTTCACGGAACCATCGCAAAACGTCACAGTAGTATGTGGAATTCACTGTCTGATTGGGTGGGACGAATTCTTTGTGCACAATCTCCTTGGTATCAAAGAAAACGAGGAGCATGCTCTTGCTCTTCACTTGTCTCGCTTTTTTGGTCTTGGTGAGTTCGGGCTCTTCCACTGGGAGGATTGTTGTTTTGTCTCAGGGTCATAAGCGTACATCCAGCTCTTGTCGCCGGTGATGACCTTGGACAAGAAGGTTGGGTCATCGGAAACGGCCTGACGAAGCTCCGTGCAAACTTCAACACACTGCGCCTTCTTATCAGCCGTCAGGATCCTTGGCACAGATTTTGCGGCGACACTTACATGCCCAATTCATCAGTTAAAATTCGTTGGCATGTCCCATAACCAATTCCTACTTCATGAGCAAGGTCTTCAATGGTTGACGTCGATCTTCACGAACGAAGTGTTGAACTTTGGCAACAATGTCGGGCGTTGTGCAGCTGACAGGCCTACCGGTGTGAGCATCGTCTTGAATAGTTGTACGGCCGGTCCTGAACCGAGCATTCCACTCAAACACACTGTATGGCTCATGCTTTGCCCCCCCAAATACTTGTTGAATCATTTCGAGGGCCTCTGTAGCATTTTCCCCGAGATTTGCACAGAACTTGATGCACACTGTCTGTTCTAATCTTGGATCCATCGTAAAACCGCCACACACTACACACAGAGTGTCATGAAAAGTACTATAGAATCTCAACACATCTACCCAGCTGCATGAAACTTTAAACACTCATTCATCAAATGTGCTAGTGTTGCCACCTAGCGGTACAAAACTGTACTGCAACTACTGTTGAGATGGCAGCACCAGTCCCGAATAGTGGATACCACCTCGTATATGGGGCATAAATAAATTCACACCTGTCACCCTTATTCTGAAAAATAGTGTGAATAATTTCCTCGCCGTTGTCGCTGGGTAAGACATTCGTTCTGAAAATGAATTTAAACAAGGAAAGTTGCGTAATATGTATTACCGGATATCAGTCTAAAAAGAACTCTCGGGGAATGGATGATTACTATGGTTAGCTTTTACCATTATTTCCAAAAACCAGTTGCTTTCGTTTCTCTTAGCGTCAGTTGGCGTATCCTTCTGCCATCAGAATGACAAATTTCCTAAAGATAATGGAGACATACGAGTGTGTCGCATGCCAGCTGGGCCAGCAGGCATTTATGGAAGCCATGTGTACCTACCGTGCGTGATGTACTATAACCCAAACGAACAGGTTTCATGTTCGCTTAATTGTAACTTGACCCTGTATTCACTTTAACGAAAAGTCAGTTTCGTGAAAATAGATCCGCGGTATTGGTAGCAAGTAACTTATAGTTTGTCGATAACTGAACGTCATCATTCTTGAGACAAGATAACTTTAGCATCAAGCATTACCTATTTATTTGTCCACACTGTTAATCTCGTGTAAACAAGACTTGAGAGTATTCTGAATTAGTCATAATGGACTATACTGTGATATCTATAGCTTTAGTGCCCTGTAAAAAATGATTATTCAAAATATTTTCTTGAAAATAACATTCTCAGTTTGGTCTTATTTTATATTCGTCGAAACTTTCATGTCTAATAAATGTTTTTATTCTACATAGTTTTAATTGATACATTTCCACATTAACTAAAACAGTTAAAAATATCCTTGCGATTTTTAAAATTTAAGTGCATAAGTACTAATGATCAGAGCCTGGAAGTTAGACAAGAGCCTTTTCCATCTGGGTGGATTTAATTAAGAGTCAGATAGAAATGAACATGTTTCCGTACATTTCAGGTCGGCAGAACCAATTTTTATTTTGACTTGTTTGCCTATTTTGACTTCTGTTGCGTATATTAAGGATCGTTATCTTTATTTTCTGCAATTATTTACGCATTTTTAAAAATTAATTAAAGAATTTCATATATCAAAAGGGAAAAAAACAATAAAAATCAATGGCATTTTCACTTCTCAAAAATGTCAATTGAAAATCTTGTCATACATTTGTTTCTTTTCAAGCAGGCAAAAACTTTTCCCCTCAGCCCATTCACTTATGCTCTTTAATGTCAAACCATTAGTGAAAGCAACGCATAGTTACCTCGGGCATACGAATACCAGGAAACAGAGGATGAGGAAACTACTGTAGTTTGAATGGTCCCGGCGAATGACCTTGTATCTATCTGCGCGAGACAATTTTAAGAAAACTTGGGGGTGTAACGTTTCAACTATACAAACATAACAAACAATTGCAAGCGAGAAAGAGAGAGGGTACAACATGCAATAAACCGCCCCTACAATGTGTTCAGTACGAAAGTAAAGAGCGATACTAACCTGATTCCACTATAAACGCATAAACAAAATGAACTCGAACAGAAACCACTGCGCATCTTTTGCTCACTCTCCAGGACTATTCAAAGCTGCTTAATTTTGTCTTGATCAACATTTTCATGATGTCCTAAAAGGCGAATGTTATGTTGTAACTGATACGAGTCCTTCCGAAATAGCTTGTTTTAAATATGCTCCAATCACTTCAGTGGAATTAGAACGTTCTTTATCCATGATGAAAAATGTTCCATTTGACAAGCGGCTGACTATGATGGTTGATACCTTGAAAAAAAAATCTTGTTGTTGCTTGTAACCAAGAAAAGTAAGCTTAAGTACTTTAATTATACGATAAGGAAATCATTTAATACCTTAAATGCCTATTTTCATTAATAATGAGCGATATTACTCTTTTTTCACTTTTAATAAATGCCTATTTTAATTATATTATTGGCTATTTTCAATATTTTAAGTGCATTTTTGCCTGCCTATTTTAACCAAAATAAATTCCTGAGCTTCCGGACTCTGCTAATGAAGCTATCATGACAAAGTAAGCACTCACAGACACCGCAACTGTAAAAATGTTTGTTTATTTATTTTAAAGATATTGAATGTGGATTTTTATGGCTAAGTTGGTACTATTGTTGCACACAATTCACGTCGACTGCAGGTGTACTGGCGCATGGTTGATTTCTCTTTCAACAAACAACCAGAATCTTTAAATTGCGCAAACTACCCCATGAATGTATTTATCTGTTCGAGAGTTCCTCCCGTATTCTGTTCGGGAATGACGTTGAACTAGTGTAGAATTCCAGCATATTAAATGCTTTCTTTGCCATTTTTACAAAATCTGGTTGTCAAAAAGTTGAATTGTAAGGTTTGGAAAAAAGGTAGTGGCAACACTGGTGGCATATGACGACTATGAGTCAGGTAGGCGTGGGATTGTGGAGCTGTAAACGAAAGATTACACCGCCTAGTGCAGCCACTGAATGTCGTGAGCAACCCATTGTTAAAATTCAAATTCCAACAATGTAACAGAAATGACTGCAGGGTCATAATCTACAGACACATGTTGCCATATTGTGACGTCATTTTCGTCTATCACGTTTGTTAAAGAGCGTCCATAAATAAATAAATTCTATCACGTAGCCACAGGCAGTATTTCCAAAATGGCGGACATCAATGTTTCGTTTCGACAGCGAATTGTCATTGAATTCCTTGTTAAAGAGGGAAACTGCTGCTGAAATTCACCTCAGACTTCAACGTGCCTATGAAGATGTTTGCATGGGTACTAGCAGTGTTAGGAGATGGGTGAAACATATCAAAGATGGGAAAAAAGAGTATCCAAGACGAGCCTCATAACGGTCGCCCGCGAACTGCCTCCACAGAACGCGACAAGGAAAAAGTTGATGAGCTCAATAGAGAAGATAGGCGTATCACTGTGGATGAAATCGCTGCAAAACTTGCAGCAGGACATAGTGCAGTGCAAGAAATGATAAAAAGCTTAGGTTATGAAAAGTTTGTGCCCTTTGGGTCCCACGTTTATTGACCGAAGACCACAAACTTCAGAGAATAACCTTCAGCCAAAATCATCTTCAGAGATTTCAAAATGAATCATTTTTGACGAATCATTTTCACTGGCGATGAAAGCTGGTTCCATCATTACGAGCCTGAAACAAAACGCCAGAGTATGGAATGGCACCATTTGGATTAGCCATCGAAGAAGAAAGCGAAGACAGTGCGATCTGCTGGGAAGGTTATGTGTAGCGTCTTCTGGGATGCACATGGTTGCATTCTGGTTGATTCTCTTAAACCTGAACAAACCATAAATGTTGGCCGCTAAATCCAAACAATTTGGAAGCTCCGTCGTGTATTGCGCGATAAGCGCCCTGGAAAGAAGCTCATCCTGCAACAGGATAATACCCGTCCTCACATGGCCCATGTCACAATGGAGAAGATTAGAACATTTGGGTGGGAAACTCTTCCACGTCCTCTCTACAGTCCCGATTTGGCACCCTTCGGCTACCATCTTTTTGGTTCTGTTAAGGAGCAGATGCGAGGTCAACACTGCGAGACGGTGAAGGATATTCGGAAAGCAGTGCGTCAGTGTCTTCGTGCAGCTGGGACACAGTTCTATTGTAAGGGTATTTTCAAACTTGCAGAACGATAATGTAAGCAAAGAAATGGAGACTGTGGAGAAACGTCTGAATATTATGATGTTGTACTTGCTTTATCTAAAAAATGAATATTAAGGGGTTTAAAATTTGTTGCTCACTACTTTCAGTATGGCCCTCATAATTGTTGGAATGTTATTTAGTCAAATTCTGTGGTGCATTGAAGCACAGAAGGAGAATGCAAGAAATCTAACACATGTTCATGTGGAACAACGTTAGTGGGTCAAAATTGAAGCTGCTCGCGGTCACCTTACACAGTGCTCAAGAACAGCGTTGCCACATCGTACAGTGAAGCAGATAGTGAACATGTTTCATGAAGGCAGTAACAGGTGATCTCAAATTGACAGCGGGTTCGAACCCGGTCAGGACCCATGGATTTTTTCGGGGCGTAAAAATCCTAAGTATGGCTTCCTTCGGAAGGGAAGTAAAGCCGTGAGTCCCGTGTCGTACATTTACGGCACGAAAAAGAACCTCAAGTCTGAAAGAGAGGCCTCTGAGCAAAATTTGTCGGCCGTTTCACGCCCTGAGTTGAATGGGACGCTGATGACCTGAGCTGCTAAAGAGCGTCCATAAATAAATCAATCCAAAAAAAAATCAAATTGACAGCCACATAATTGAATGCATTGTCTCCCGCTTCGCCAAAATGAAAGAACTAATTCGAGGAGAGCATTGGGTTACAAGAGACGCCATTTTGTTGTCTATTCGGGAGACTAACAAGAGATGGGTGCACGGGTGGTGTACCTACAGTGTGTGCAAGTGTGGCAGATAGACATGGAGAAGATTATGTTGAAGGAATGTAAATATTTTTCCTCTGATAATAAATTTATATCTCTGTTGTCATTACAATCTCTGTACGTTAATCAATGCAGTATAAATATAAATTGCAATGGTGTTTTGTGATGCTATGCTAAGTGTACCAAGAGCAAGTAATTATTTAAAGTCCGGAAATTTTGTAGACTAAGCCTGTATAAATTAGCGCTGAATGTGTTTGTATTTCTCAAACTTTTTCTGGCAATGCACCAATTAGTACATTAACCACTGGTGCTCGATATATGTGGAAGCAGGAAATGCTTATGCTTAATCACCATAATTAATGCAATATCCCCTGCTTAAGCCTTTAGAATCATTACAAAAGAAAAAGCGATGAATGAACTCTACAGCTACCTGAGCTACCTGTCATTCGCTCTATTGAGCTAAAGAAACCCCGCCTGCGCTTTTTGCATACGCATATGGTTAAACTGATCTACTGTGGCGTGGTGAGATACTATCACTGCTATTACTAGTGCGCCAGTCAAACAGTGCGAGCCTTTACTTAATTGCAAGCTCTACTCCTGTCGCCATCGTTCAAATGAAAATATAGTTTTACATGAACAGAAGGTATTTTATTCACTTTACAAAGCATGTTCTTTTGTTACTTACCTACTGAGTAACAATCCCCACTGCTTAACCAATTTCTTTACTTAAGCTCTCTAAGGAGTTCCGTTGGTTACTGCCACAGCAGTTCTTCCACCTCATGATGGACCTCTTGATCGGAGATGCCCAAAATCCTTCAGGGTGAGAGATTCTGTCCACACAGAAAATAGTCAAGAAATGTCTTGTAAAATCTTCCAGGATGTTTACCGTTAAATGCGCAGTGTTGAGGTTATGTGCTGTCATCCAGAAAAACAACGCCACCAGACGCTTTTGATGGTTCTGTGAACTTGCTGACCGTTGAGACAGTTGATTGTTTCAACCATAGATCCCAGTTATAAAAACATCGGCCTTGTTGTAGACGGCACTTCCGGCTGTATTCCCAGATGCAGCCCATGACTCAAGAGTTGTGAATTATCTTCAGAAAATCACATTTGTAAACGGTCATCTTGATTTACCTTTGTCTGAAGAAATATCTCAAATGATTACATGACATTATACTTACGAGAATAGGTCCATAAATTTCCGGCCTAATCATTTTCTAGGTATGATAAAGAAAATTACTATATTTCACTTTTCAATATAGTTACCCTTTATTGCAACACACTTCTCACATCTTTAAATTCACATTTTAACCTCTCCCCTAAAATAGTCAAAAGTCTTGTCTGCAAAAAGGGTATAAACAGCGAAAATCACTTCTTCGTCACACTTAAATTTTCTTCCTCGAAGGTCGTTCTTGAATTTTGAACAGAGGAAATAGTCACTGGGAGCTAGATTTGGGCTGCAGGGTGGATGGTCGCTCTCCTTGAAGCCACATTTCTTCACAGTTTCCTTTGCAATAAGAGATAACTGAACAGGCGCGTTGTCTTGAAGAAGGCGCACAGAACCACTCAGTTTTCATGTAGTCTGTGCAATAGGGCAGCAAGTATTCCCCATTTACTGTGGTGTTCCTCTCCTTAAGTCAATGAAGAGTATTCCTTCACAGTCCCAAAAGATTGTGGCCATGATCTTCTTGGTTGACTGAGTGACCTCGACCTTTATAGGCGGTATTTCGCCAGATTTACGGCCACTCCATTGATTTTCTTTTGGACAAGGGATCATAGTAGGGGAACATAGTTTCATCTCTTGTAACAATAGTTTGCAGAACTTCTCGCTCGTTACCACGGCAGAGCCCCAGATGACTCGTTGCTGCTTTTGGACTGAGGAAAGAAGTCTAGGTACCATCTTGCACTAACCTTATTCATATTTAAATGTTCATGAATAATTCGAAGGACTGTTGTTTAAGAAAGGCCCAGCTTTGCTGCTACTTCTGTAATTTTCTGCCGCCAGTCTTCCATAATTTCTCCTTCCACAAGAACGATGTTTGCAGAAGTGAGCCCCTCCAAGGACTGCACGCTCTTCGTCTTCAATGCTTTCTCGACCTATTCGAAAAAGTTTGGTCCATTCTTTTACTGTAGAATATGAGGGGGGTGTTTCCCCATATACACCGTCCAATCGCTGTTTAATTTCATTTGGAGTAAGTCCTTCTTTTGAGAAGAACAGCTGGATACTCCATTTTGAACATGTCACAATCTTCTACATATAGCCCTCTTTATGCAACTATATCTGAGCAACTGAACACAACGGAGTGGAAGTTGCAGCTGCAATGATTTACTTAACAGATAAGGCATGACACCAGATAAGGATTCTGTGAAGGCGATAAGCCTTGTCGGTGAGACCGGAAACTTATACTCTTGTATTTCCGTTATGCAGTGCGGCACTCAAAAAGTTCCCTAATATGTTCAGCACTAAATATAATTTGAAACTTGCCAGATACAGCTCAAAGTATTTATTTATTCATTTATTTATTCTGGAGTTAAGGCCATGGAGGCTTTTTCTTCCACTGCATCAGGCGAACACCAGCGAAATACAAATTACAATATAGGTAGTTATATAATATACAGAGATAACAGAGACAAACTACATATGCTTAATGTAAATATGACATGTTTATAATAAAGTTAGAGCGTTGACAAGATAGTATTAGAATTCCACTTGTTCAGTAGTTTTTCTTAGTACAAGGGGAAGAAGAAGAGAAGTGAAAGACTATTTTAATTCCTAGAGAGAGATGGTATTCCCCTGATATGTTCCTTGAAATCCACATTGAATGCAATGGTGCCATTTATTGTCCTTAATGGGCTTAGGTCCTCTTTGTGTGCTGCTACAACGTCTTCTACACTTGTAAATCGCTTGCCCCGCAGTAGATTTCTTCACCAAAGGGAACAGAAAGAAATATAGGATGCCAGATCAACACTGTATGGAGGATGGATAGCACACTTCAAGGGAGCACACTCCAGGGAGTTAAGTGAGGCATTGTGTGGGTCTCGTGATGTTTCTAATTTTTAGTTTTGGGCTCTTTATTGTTTGTTTACTTTAGAAAACTATTCGGAGACTGCGGCGGTATTTGTAATTTAAATACTTTGGGACTGGATTTGAATTAGTTGAGTATTTATGGATTAATTAATTTAGTTAAGGTTCTATGGATCAGGTGTTTATAAGGAGGTGATGGGAGTTCATAAATCGATTGGTGTCTCAGGGATGATTGGTCGAACCTGCATTCAGTACTGCAATTTTGTAATGTTTAGTCCTGGGCTATAAGCTCAATTTACCAGCTGAACGTTTTTTGTGATACACTATCACAGGGAAAGGAGATACTAAACGAGCAATAGGGAAGTAGCACTGGAAATTCTAGTTTTTATCGTTTATTAACACGTATTTGTATATAAATATGTTTCCAGTCAGATCACATTAGAATGAAAAAGTTTCGGTTACAAAAACTGATTAGCTTTAACTAACCGAATATATATCCGTGTGTCCTATACTCGCTTTACTACTCACTTAAACTGTCTTGAATTCGTTTTAAACTCTGCCCTGAATAATCTGATTAACTCGAAGTACATGCTTTAACTTAAACTGCCATAACTTCGGTAACTTCGCAACTTGTGTAACTTTTTAACTCCTGGTGTAACTCACGTCTTCGCGCACAACGTGTAATCTCTAATACCTTATTGAAAATACTTTAGTAATCTAATCTCAATCTCCAACACCTTTTTCTCCTTTTCCCTTCTAATTTCCAACTTACATCTGCTTTTATTAATTCGACCGTCCTTCAACATAACTTTCTAAATGTCACATCATATGATTTTCTTACACCCATCTTACTGGTGGTGGGATTCTGTTCTATTTTATTATCCTTTAATTCTCATAGGCTATCTTCTAAGCTTTTATTCGGGTCCTCACACAACAAAGTCTTAGTTTCTTGACTTAAGTAATATTTTAAAAGAGTAAACAGAGGTTTTACGATTGTACTCATTGTCTGAGTTTTCCCTGCACTGTTAACAAAAGTACACTTCACTTTTCCACATTCCTGGGATCGCGTTTTGTTCAATATCCGGTTGTTTTCAAAGTTCTTGTTGACCTCAAGTAAATATTACAAAGAGACCCAAACAAAGTACAATGCTAGCCCCTTTCCTGGCAAACTTCCTATTATATTTTCAGCGTGCGGATGTACTTGTTTTCTGTAAATACATATGCAAACATATCTAAAGCTCTATATTCCACTATTAGAGGTACTGTAGAAACAATGCGGGACACTGCTGAAGTCACTTGAGGCACTGTACAACACGACTGAAGTTACGTCAATTAACTTGGTAATATAATCGTCTAGTGACTTAAGTTTGTTGCAGATGCGCTGTCCTCGGAGTGATAAAGAAAAGGGAATAGCTTTTTTTGGTATGGGAAGGGTGGCAACTGTCAAAATGTAAATACTGCTGCAAGTTGGTTGGTTTAATGTCAACAGACGTTAGAAAGTTTTTGTTAACCAACTGAATATCTGTATCTAAAAAAATAGCTTGAGATCGAGAGACTGTGGAGGTAAAAGTAACTGAGTAATTGGTATTTAACCCAGCAAAAAAAGCATCGAAGGAAGCGCTGCCATGGTTCCAAATGATGAAAATGTCATCAATAAATCTACGCCATACCAGAGGGGCTAGGGGTTCTGAATGAAGAAACTTTTCTTCCAATCAAGCCATGAATAAATTGGCGTAGGAAGGTGTCATTCTAGTGCCCATTGCTGTCCCTTTATAAAATTTATAAACGGGCCTGGGATTGATGATAGACAAACTGGTGTGTAACTTCTTTCGATGTGCAAGGGAAATTCTTGCTACATGACCGCTAATGGAGAAGAATGCCCAAACTCATTGTTCCACAAGTGGCCTGTTTCCTTCACGAGGTGTGAGGTATCCGGGGAGAAGACATTTTCTTGACTTGCAATCATGACAGAGCAGACCTGACAGAGATCGATGTATTTTAGGGTCTAAAAATCCCAAGTATTATGATGCCCTTAGGAAGGAACGTAAAGCCTTTTGTCCCGTGTACGTATAAGAATATCAAGCCTGAGAGAAGAGGCCTCAAAGCAAAACTTCACGCCCTGAATTGAATGGAATGCTAATGACCAAAGATGTGAAAGAACTTCCTTAAGTAAATCTAATAATAATATTAAAATCTCCACAGCAGCAATGTTTTCTTCAGTCACTGCAGCAGGTATTCCGCTTCTGCTCTTAAATTCCGCAAGCCAACTGAAGACCGTTAGGCAAAGCAACAGGATGTGCAATTCTTACAAGACACCGTTTTTCCCCTTAAGCCGCTTTTAAAATCATAATAAATCATTTTCGCTCCAGATCCATAGCGCGACACTCAATTACTGGCACTAGTGCACATTTCAACCCACATTGCTGAGCCTGCAAGTGTATCATCTGTCGGAAGTTTGTGATTTACAGATAGAAGTATAGGCTACCACATGGCTAGAGATGGAAGAATTCCTTCGGGATAACCTGACTCGAGTTAGGGTACAATATGTCACAAGGTGGGTGTTACAGTTTGTGGCTGCAATGAAGCCACCTGCTGCTATTTTCATCGGGACGCTAGGGAGAGTTCAGGGTTAGCTACACTGTATGGTTGATGCTAAGTCAACTGCATGCCCATGTTAATAACTGTTTCACACTACAAGACATATATACCGAGGGTGCCAGAAAAGTATACACACTTTCACAGTAGACATCTATTTAATATATTTCAAAATTGCACCGAAAAACAACAGTAATGTGTTCTGTAAACAGATGTGACTCACATATATTATTATAGCGTTGCTACAACAAAATGAAGCAAGATTATCGTTTGAACAGCGGAAAGCAATTTTGAAGTGGTATTGGAAAACCAAGAATGTAGTTGAAGTTCAAAGGCAATGAAGAAGTGTGTACAGAACAGAATCGCCACCGCGAGTAACAATTGCACGCATTCGAGACAAATTTGAGACTCATGGTACCGTATGCCATGTTTACAAAAGCAGATCTGGGAGACCTCGCACAGCAACAAGCCCCGCGTTCAAGGCACTGGAATAGGACGAAGAGATCCCATTGAGTTTCCACCGCGTTCTCCGGATCTAACCCCGTTGGACTGCTACCTATGGGCAACTCTTAAGGATGTTGTATACCGTAGAAAACCAGCTACACTGACAGCACTTCGGGAAGAAATTGAAATGGCATGTGCTGCAATCGCTGAGGACATTTTCGCAAACTTGCTCAATCAGTAGTTCAACGTACTCAAAAGTGTATCGACGCCTATGGTGGACATCTTGAGCAACTGTTGTAACTGTAAAAGTCTAAGATGATTAGTACTTATCATTTTCTGTTTGTGTGAATTCAGTTTTGTTATGTGAACATAGTTTTTCTTTGCTTTAAGCGTGTATACATTTTTGGCGCTTTTTTGTAAACAATTTATTCTTGTTCGGAAACTTTCTGAATGTCCCTCGTCAGATGCATAAGAAAAGCAGCATTTTCCTCAAATAGGATGCTGAATGACAACGTTATATTATCACAAGTAATAGCACGAAAGCATCTGAGAAGCTCAGAGCCTCGAGTGATATTTTTAAGAGTATTTCACGAATAAAATAAGAATTTAAATATAATTCCTCTACTCTAAACTTAGCATAAAAATTATAATAATTGTATTTTTGTACTTAACTTTTTCAAACAATTCTGCAACAGAAGAATGCCGATTGTCAGTAATACCAATAGAGAAGAGCAAAATACGGGATTAGGGCTATTTCATGAATAATGAATGAATAGTGTTTAAAGCCCGTTTTTTTCTACAGAGGCACCACAGGCGATGGACACTGATGATACATGAGATGAAATGATAAATTGGGAAAGGATTTTATTTTTAAGGAAGGAATCGTTCCAGACCTAAGTTTAGGGTACCTCCCCGGCATTTGCCATTTATGAGGACTGAGGAAAACCTGGAAAAAACCTCATGAGTCCGCGACTTAACGACCTCGGCCACCCGTGGCGGTATTTCATGAATAGAATAAGAATAAAGGTGATATATATTTGAAATTCGCGCACAGAATATTAACACTTGTATAAAATGTTATACTTATGAATATGTGTTCTATTCAAAAACAGTGAGACTGTAATGGACAAAAGTGGACTATTACAATCGCTACCGTTCGATTTTCTAATGCCAACTGAGGTAAAAAGAAACACACACACAAAAATAGCATACGAGGTCTGTTCATAAATGTATCGCGAATTTTGTGTTTTTTCATAGAGTATTTATTTATTCATGAATATCTATTTTGTCCCCTTCCAATTAATCCCCACCAGATATTATACACTTGTGCCAACGTTTTTTCCAATCCTCGAAACACTTTAAAAAATCGTTTTTTGTGGTCTTGTTAAGCTTTCCTTCGATGCCGTCTTTATCTCCTCAATCGTGGCGTAGCGTCGTCCTTTCATGGGCCTCTTCATTTTTGGGAACAAAAAAGGGGGGCCAGGTCTGGGGAGTACAGTGGCTGCGGCATCATAAGTGTGTTGTTTTTGCCCCAAAATTCGCGCACAAGCAGCGATGTGTGAGCAGGGCGTTATCATGGTGCAAAAGCCAATTTTTGTTCTTCCACAAATTCGGGCGTTTCTGGCGAATTGCTTCGCGCAAATTGTCTATAACTTGCAGGTAATATTCCTTATTGACCGTTCTACCCTGTGGCAAGAACTCCTGATGCACCACGCCCCTGCAATCATAGAAAACTGTAAGCGAAACCTTCGACCTTACATTCGACCGAACTTGGCGCGCTTTTTTCGGTCTTGGCTCGTGTGGCAGCATCCATTGGGATAATTGAGCTTTAGTTTCCACGTCATAACCATAAACCCATGATTCGTCACCAGTTATGACCCTCTGGAACAAATATGGGTCGTCGCGAACAGAGTTCAACAGCTCATTAGCAACGTTAATGCGATGGCGTTTTTGGTCGAAATTGAGCAACTTTGGTACGAATTTTGCGGCGACCCGTCTCATGCCCAAATCATTGGTAAAAATCGAATGGCACGAGCCAATCGATATGTTTAGGTCCTCAGCAACTTCTCTACCGGTGATTCGACGATTGGCCAATACTATTTTCTTCACTTCTTCAATGTTTTCGTCTGTTGTTGACGAGCTCGGGCGTCCGGGACGCTCTTCGTCGTTCACATCTTCTCGACCCTCTGAGAACATTTTGTACCACCGATAAACGTTGCATTGGTCCATGGTAGCTTCACCATATGCCACAGTCAACATTCGGAATGCATCCGCGCACTTAATTTTGTTTTTCATACAAAATTTGATACAGATTCTTTGTTCCATTTTTTGGAATAGGCAAAAATTGAAGACGAGCCAAAACCCGTCCAAACAAAATAACTGCCAACAATTAACTGAATATTCAAAATGGCCGAGCTTGTCAAGATAAGTAAGGGACATGAGTACCAACATAACGCCACAAAACAATCGAAAATCGAATATACGTAGCCCGCGGAACTTCAAATTCGGAATACTTTTTGAAGAGACCTCGTACAGTGACTCCATTTTTCTTTGTATTCTGTGTTTTGCTATTTCTAATGATAATATTAGTTTGCACATTTGGCACATAACCAAAACGCTTGTAAAAACCCTTCATTTTGCCTTATGATTGTCGATTGTCTATGCTTTCGTTTTATCAATAGTTCCCCACCGCCTCTAGCAAAAGTAGTCAGTGATGCGTGTTCAGGAATTATATAGTGGAGGAGCTGGTTACGCTATCACAAGACAAATACACGTCGTTAGATAAAATGCATTTATATATATATTCCCCCATTAGTTTCACTCCGTAATCCGGCTGGCTGTGATTGGTCAAAATTCAACATTTTGTTTCGTTTCATTAGTCGATTTTAAGATGATGTCACATGAGTGAAATAGTTAAACATGATAACATATCGGCATGTATGGCCGAGGTCGTTAAGGCGCGGACTCGTGAGCGAGAAGTGTGGGGTTCAGTTTCGATCAAGACCGTCCTCCCTGACTGAGGTTTTTCCAGGTTTACCTGTCCTCATAAATGGCAAATGCCGGGGAGACACCCTAAACCTGGGCCTGTAACTTTCCTTCATTTAAAAAATCCTTTCCCATTTCATCATTTCATAGTTCATTTCATATATCGTTAGTAAGGCCTGGATTCTTAGGTTTTAAACTATTTTGTTCCCTGCTAGCTAACTGTGATATGTTAACATAAATATCAGTTTCTTTATTTATCTGGGAGTCACATAGTTGAATCTTATGAAACCTAAAAATGGCTAAAACTATATTTTAAAAAATTAAATTTAAATTAATTGAAATGTAATTAATTTTAAAATATTAACTTTAAATTCAATAATATTTACGATAAAATTATTTTTAAAACATGAGCCAATAGTATTCATCTTTAACTTCAAAAACAAATCATTGCATTTAATTTTTGTAATAATGTTGTTATCATGTTGTGTTATAAGAATTGTGGAGATTAGTTTATTTTTAGAAACAAACTGAATTTAATTTCGTAATACCATTGTTGTCAGTCACGTTCAACGCTATTTTTCTCAAATGACTATCGAACGGACGTCTTCTGCTGCTTTATTGTCAGTCAGGTTCTGTTAAAGAAAAATTTCGGATATAACTCTTATTTAGAAGCAAACTGAATGCATTATTAAGAAGCTTACACTTCCAGTTTAATAACAGGTACAGCAAAATACCAAAAGAAAATATTTCTAAAAATTGGTTGGTTAGACAGTGGGTTGGCAACGATTCCAATTTTACCACAAATGCAAAATCGTACTCTAAGGAATTGAAAATTTAAAGTAAGTATAGTGCTTTGCAACTTAAAAAATGGCGTCATGACATAAAGATTTGTAAATATTAATTTCATATAGTTTTGTGTTTCAGAACAATGGAAAATACAAAAAAAATTAAATTAAAATAAAGTTATATGATGATATATTTAGCAATGTGTGTGTGTGTGTGTGTGACCAAACATAACTAAGAAAATCAAATTCCAGACGCTCGAAACATTTGTGTACCTTGTATTACTATACGTGTCAGACATGACCATTGACAGAAAATCAAAAGAACAAAGTTCAAATATGTCAAAGAAACATGCAACGCAAAATCCTGGGATAACTTTGAAGGACAAAATACTTATAGTATTAATAAATCAGTTATCTCAGACAACAGACATCACAAAAATAGCTACCAGAGGCAAATGGCAATGGGGCGGTCACGTCGCAAGAATGCAGGACTTACAAGATCTCCATGTGGGATCCCCGGATAGGAAAAAGGACACAAAGCAGACCCAGAAGAAGATGGACAGAACTCTTCAAGGAACATGCAGGTCAAGAGTAGCAAGAGGAAGAGAAAAATGGAAATGTCTCGAAAAGCAACTAGTGCAGTGAGAAATGGAGTAACCAAAGAACAAATCAGTCAGTGTCTTAAACAGCATACGAACAACTAGCGTGGAATAGCTAACCACGTTAGGAAAGGCGAGCTTTCCCTACTTTTTAGGAGGCCTTTGCCCTTAAGGGACAGAATAGGCTATGTTTATCTTTATCTTATATTTGTTTCAATGTCTTTATTCTACTTTACCAAGATAAACTTAAATGACTACCCTAAACGTTTAAAACTATCTTAACATGTTAAACTAATTCAGGGTTTATAAAAACCTAAAAATCTAGGTCCTAATCATCAGTGTCCACCGCCTGTGAGGCATCAGTAGTTAAAACGGGCGTTAAACTCTGTAAAGTTGTTTTATCATCAGGCTATTCTTGATTTGCTTCACCTTTAACAAATAATATTTAATGTATTATAGAAGAATTCACTGGAATTCTATTATATTTGCATTTTTAAAACTTGTTCTAAATGTTTGGGCATTGCAACCAGTTTATGGCATTCCCTTTCCTAATTTCTCTCCTCTATTTAAAAATGTTCTTGTGCTATTCAGTGTCTTCTCTGTCATGCTCTGTTTATGCAAATATCGACATTAATTTTACATTCTAATATGATCATTTTACTGTAGCATTGAATTATATATATATATATATATATATATATATATATATATATATATATATATATATTCAAGTAAAGAAAAAACTGTGTAAACAAAACTGAACTAACACAAACAGAAAATGATGAGCACTAAACATCTTAGATTTTCACAGTTACAACAATTGCTCAAAATGCCTACTATCGGCGTCGATACATTTCTAGATTACGTTGAACTACTGATTGAGCAACGTTTGCGAAAGTGTCCTCAGCGATTGCAGCACATGTCGTTTCAATTTCTTCCCGAATGCTGCCAGTGTAGCTGATTTTCTACCCTTGAGAGTTCCCCATAGGTAGAAGTCCAACGGCGGTTCTGTTCTGTACACGCGTCTCCATTGCCTTTGAACTTCAACAACATTCTCCGTTTTCCAATATCACTTCAAAATTGCTTTTCGCTGTTCAAACGATAATCTAGGCTCCATTTTGTTTTAGCAACGTTAGCAAAACGTAATGTGAGGCGCATCTGTTTATGGAATTTCATACTACACATTACTGTTGTTTTTCGGTCCAACTTTGAAATATATTAAATAGATATCTACTGTGAACGTGTGTGTACATTTTGGCACCCTATATATGTATTGAAATAAATGCACTGCTGTTTCTTCCATAAGATGAATAAAACGATTGATATATCTGTTTTCTTGAATGAATACCTCTTTGTTGAATAAAATGCAACTAAAGCTAATAAGTGCCATTTTATGAACTTTTGTTATGAGAATTTATAAAAGGATATTAATGTATTTATTGCTTCATTTATCAATATTTTAATTTCCCCACTCGCCGTATCTTCCTCAGCTTACGTTTTCTGTTTGTGTATGCGGCGTTGTCTTTTACTGGCCCGAGGCAAACTGCACGACAAATGATAAGACACTATTGTCTAGATAGAAGTGCGTATGAGCGGGGTGTAACATTGTCTTGTAGTCAGAAGGGCAGCTGAAGAGAGGATTACACCTGTGGGTCTTCCCCCCTGCCAAATGAAAGGTTTCTCTGTTGTCTTCGACACTAATCGAGTTCCGACCTACATCACCCAAGTCCACCAGGTTCTCGCCAACCCTCAGCTCTCGCCATCCCCTCAAAGGAAACAGTTGCACTGTACAAACCGTCCTCCTTAAAACAAATCCACTGAGTGCTTGATGATCGATCTGTGAAAACTCATGGAGCAGAAGCTGGCCTTCCGGGACATTTTTAAAGGTAGGTGGAACAATCGCATTGCATCTTCAATTGTTTATTCTGTTTGAGCGGTTTGTTTACTGGGTAACGTTGCTACCTTCATTGTCTTTTCTGCATTAGCTATTCCTTAGTTATAAAAACTGGAACGAGAGTTTAGACAGTTAATAAGCACCAACTTCCTTCTGCGTTCACATACACCTAATAATAGAATTGTTTTGAAGACTTTTGGAACTTCATTAGCTCTAAAGATTATAAAGTTATTCCAAAATAAAAAGCATCAATCCTTTATCAATCATAACTGCTCGTTAAAAGACACATTTTCAGGTCAACTAA
This sequence comes from Metallyticus violacea, assembly GCA_030762175.1. Taxonomy (NCBI): domain Eukaryota; kingdom Metazoa; phylum Arthropoda; class Insecta; order Mantodea; family Metallyticidae; genus Metallyticus; species Metallyticus violacea. The sequence goes on along the minus strand of CM060838.1, from coordinate 62,753,796 downwards.
AGTTAACAGTATCGTAAAACTTTGATTGATATCGATTTGTGTGTGTACCGATTTCTCCCCTTAAAAAATCGATCCTGGTGGTAATTTACTTGCCTCGTAAACCCATGATCGCGGGTTTAGTCCCGGCTAGGATCGTGGATTTTTCGGGCGTAAAAATCCTAAGTATGGCAACCTTCGGAAGGGAAGTAAAGCTATGGGTCCCGTGTCGTACATTTACGGCACGAAAAACAACCTCAAGCCTGGAAGAAGAGGCCTCTGAGCAAAATTTATCGGCTGTTTCAGGCCCGTAATTGCATGGGATGCTGATGACCTGAGATGTTAAAGAGCGTCCGTAAATAAATCAACTAACCAATCAAACAAACTCTCCCTCCCATTATATCTATCTGGTGTATTATATAAGCAACGATTTTTAAACTATCCAATTTCCCCAAATATTTTTGTACTTATTTCTGTCTAGTTTCTATTAAATAATAACGCATTTATTTTAAATACTTATTTACACCTACTATGGTTCCTACAGGCACCCGTTGGTTCTGAAGGTGTAATGGCCTTCTAAACCCAAGATCGCGGGTCCAATCCCGATCGATGGATTTTAGGACGTAAAAATCCTAAGTACGGCTTCCTTCAGAAGGAGAGTAAGCAATGTCGTAGATTTACGGCACGTAAAAGAAACTCAAGCCTGAGAAAAGAGACTTCTGAGCAAAATTAATTGGCCGTTTCACGCCCTGAATTGAATGGGACGCTGAAGACCTGAGATGTTAAACAGCATCCGTAAATAAACCAAATCAACAAACACCTAAAAGGAATATGTTCATCTTCCGCTCTTCGTTTTATTATTATCAGATCTTAAGCAGAAACTCCCCTTTCAACTGCCACCCCGCGATCTGTTAGTTCATTCCATCTTCACAGCGTATTATGTTATTCGTTTTTTTTTTCAATTTATCTATTTTTTACTTTATTGATTGAGTCTTGCATTTGTGTTTTTAAATATAATGGCCACTATTAAATAAAAACCTAGTATTTGTATGGCTTTATAGCATATTAAAGTGCATATTTTTATTGCGCCTCACTTCCAGTTTTATGTAATAGTAGTTTTTATTTTGTCATGTTGCTAACTTGCTCGGTTCTTTGCAATTTATTGCACAGGAAAAAGCTGTTTGATTGCATTTGTTTGTGGTAATAGCTGTATTAGAACAGCTGACAGTCGGTCATGTTGTGTAATGCGTATTGCCTGTTAGGAGATTTGTGCTTCGACCAGACAGCTAATTTACAGACTCCATGATCCATTTGGGTTTAACGGTATCCGTTTCCACAATGAGAGGTTTGGGCAGCATGCGTACTCGCAGTTTTGTCCTTTTATGAACAGGGAAGAGGGAAACCAACTTCCCGCACCATAAATTCTCCCGTGTAAAGTGTTGTTGGAAGTAAAAGCATGCATAGAGAATCGATAAGAAAAAAATTTAAGGGCTCTTCGTATAGTATGCAATGACTGATGAAGATAGCACAAAGCAAAAACGGAGTATGAAACTCTATGGGGAATGAAACAAATCAAATGACAATGTTATAAAACGACAAAAAATCGTCACTAATGGGGAAAGTATTGGACAAGAATTATCTGCACGACTAGATTAGTTTTAATTATTTAATATTTGTATTTAATAATTAACTTATACTAATATTTAATCACTCCTACAAAGATGTGTTTAGTAGAGAAATAATATTTTTAGAATAGATTTGAGAGTATATTAACATTTTCAAAAAAGTTTAAACTTGCATAAATTTAATTAACTTAAAAATGTCCACCACTAAAACTAAAATAATGTCATTCCACATAAAACAAGAAATGAGATTAAAAAATCGTCAATTAAAAAGTCCCCAAAATTTGAAACACGAAAACTAACACTAAATAGATAACAAAAGAGAAACAGTTGAAGATGTATGAAATCTTAGCAATACCAACATTAATTTATTGTTCGAAAGCTTGGATATTAAAAACAAGCAATATACCTAAGAAAAACAATTGCGACTGAAATAATATTTTTACGGTTTTTAAGGGTTTGCGGAAAAATAGTCAGAAATAATATAGAATCTTGGAATAATCGCAATAATAGATAAAATAGAGATACAAAGGCAACATGGAAAGAAGGTATAGAGAAAACGAATGTAAAAATACCTAAAATAAATATTAGGCTACAAAATAAAAGCAAAACGAGATGAGGAAAGATCTGAGATGGAGCTAAGGTCATAACAAATGTGAGAACCTAAATCATGAATGAAGACGATTATGATTACAGTCTTATGTCATTAGTGACTCCTATTTCATAAAATGATAGGGTATTATCTTTCTCTGCACCACAATTGCTGAGATTGATATTACCGTTTTAAATGTTTTTCTCAAGTAATTACTTTTTTCTGCTAATATTTTAAACAAGCGTTTATATTCTGTGATCTTTAAGAGTCATTTCTGGATAAATACACTTTTATTCAATAACAAGTTGAAAATTGTTGAAATAAGATTGTTGCCTTCTTGTTTTAAGTTTATTTTACCTTTTTTTCTTCTTCTTCTTCTTCTTCTTCTAAAGCGATGAAGGTAAGAATATTTCTTTTTTTAATAAACGATTGGTTTTCGATCATGTTCCATAGTTAAAACCTTTTAAAGCTACAATTTTTAAAAGAGGGGCATAATTTCAATTAAAATTACCGGGTGCGTTGAAAATAACTGTTTCAAAGCAGCTGATATATTATAAAACCATTTGGCTTTCATAAGCTTTATTTTCAAAGGCATTTCATAGAAAATAAAAAGGCACAAACAAATGTTTCAGTAAAATTGTGTTAGATATGATTCAGAAAGGAGTTTAGAAGTAATTTATTTTTCGTTATCAAGCCCAGTGTTTTGTTTTAAAGTATTAACATATTATTAGTCCAAAAAACATGTTACATTTTTTGTCATTGATATTATCAGACCAGTCCTAGACACTGCGATATTGGTACAATATTGACGTATGTTTTGTAATTTTAGAAAATTGGCAAATTTTTGTTGATGTTTGCATTTCTGCAATTTAATGACGATAGTAGATATTGGTGCAAGGATTAGATTAAATAACTACGGGAGTTGTAGGACCATCTTTGGAATGTAAAAACGGCCTGAATGCTCTAGGAATGGAAGCATACATATTTTGGGTGATAGCAGGATGTTCCAAGAGAGATAAATTGACTGCACAGCCTCTGTAACGTTAAAAAATATGGTCATGTGTCCTGTCATTCTCAGCTGTGAGCGTTATCCTTTTGGAAATCCATCTTCTGTCTTTGTCAGTGATTGACATTTTCGCCGAAAATGCTTTTTAGCGCTTCTAATGGGACCTGCTGAAAATGGAGATATGACCTTGGCGGGCGGAACTTGCACCATTCTCTTTGTTGGCTATTCGCTTCCTCGGGTGTTTTTCACGTATAAACAAGTCCTGCACTGAGGAACAAGTGTGAAAATTGATCCGATCAGGTTACACATTTCTTTTCATTAGTAGTCCAAGATTATGACACGATGTCATTCCTTTTTCAAACGTTTTTATTAACTCGTTTTCTTTGTCTGTTCGGGTGGAATTTTGTAATTAAATTTTCATGCACTTCTAAATGAGATAGAGACTTGAAAATTTGCACATAGGTGAGAAATGAATGACAATGCAATATAATACGGTAATTATCATGGTTCAATGGTTCCACTGTTCAAAAATGTGGTTCCGCAGTTTTGAAAGTAAAGCTGCGCAATATCAAACACGAAGGTTTTAAAAAATGTAACATTGAATAGTAAGAACACATTTCTGTAGTTTCGTTAATAGCGCATAAAAATATAAAATTTATAATAATCTTTATTTAAAAATAAGAACAGTTGCTATGATGATTGTATTATATTTATCAATACAATAAATAAATTATAGTGTAACTTGATTTATATTTAATTTCAACGTTTTATTTGAATCTAAAATGATTAGAATTCTTTTTGTTATATTTTTATAAAATACAGTCGCCATGGCAACTATTCAAATAAACAGCGCGATGTCGAACACGCAAATTCCAAGAGAAACAAGGCTCAAGCGCGATCAACTGAGACGATGGAAAAACGTTCTTCTCGACTCGCTAATGACACGCAACGACATGCTAAATATTTGGATAACAATACAGTCACCATGGAAACGTTTCAAATAAAAACATCAAATTTAAATCCTTACAAATAACGTTTAATAAATCTGATTTCTATTACACAAATTCGTGTGCGCTAGTGTTAATGTGTAACATGTAACATTGTACATGCAATAGATAAAATGAATAACTGTTAAGGGTATTTATAGTTTAAATTAATCACACAAAAGGTTCAGACAAACTATTGCATGCGCCCCACGTTTTTCCTTTGGAAGATTTTTTCTAAAAGAGTTAATGAGATTATGAATTTGCATGGGGTTATAAATCTGCATTTGGCTAGAATGAATTATTTTATACTTTTTAGTTCATTTATAATTAAGAAAATAAAAATGTGGTTTTTAAAATATTTTATTTAAATTATTGCATTCACCTGAATTAAAATAATAGTACCTAAGTCGTGAATATTTTGTAATGTTTTGATAATAAAAAGTTCTGTAGTCACAGATTGAGTTCAGCAGCCACTTTCACACCACCGATTCTTACTAGAGGTAGCAATTCCTTTGAGGCCCTCGTATCTCGTTTGTTTAGTATTCCAGTCGCTGTTGTGTTTAGCACACGGTGTTTTCTCATGAGCTCTAAATGTTGACGCTAGACACAGCGGCTCTGAAAATCCTGGCGACCATAGTCACGAACTCACCAACAAGCCAGCACACTTTGCCGTCTTTGGAAGTCTGTAAGGTTCTGACTAATGACAGTTGTGACATCTCGGCGAGGTTTAGGCATGTAAATTAGACATTGTTAGCAAGAGGTATTCATATTATTTTGTCTAACATCTGTTCATGGCAATTACAAGTTCTTTGGTTACCGGCAACGTGGATTGACGAGCGCTCCAGACAGCTTGCAAATAGCTGTTCTGTTTCTTTGCGACGTGGTCATAATGAGAGTGTCTTGCAAAAGTTTGCACAGGTGTATCTAAATAAACACAACACCAAAAGTCCGCGTGATGAAACATGACTATGGTGATAATAATACCTGGTACAGAAGCCGTAGTGCCCAACATCATATGAAAGGAGTTAACGTGCGTAGTAGTCAAACACCTTCTCCCTAGTCGGTCTTGGTGGTGTAGTGGTTACCATACTTCTTGTCTCCTAAACCCAAGAACCCGGCCAGGACCAATGGATTTTTTCGGGCGTAAAAATCCTAAGTATGGCTTCCTTCGGAAGGGAAGTAAAGCCATGGGTCCCATGTCGTACATTTACGGCACGATAAAGAACCTCAAGCCTGAAAGAGAGGCCTCTGGGCAAAATTTGTCGGCCGTTTCATGCCCTGGGTTGAATGGGACGCTGATGACCTGAGATGTTAAACAGCATCCATAAATAAATCAACCCCCCCCCAAAAAAACACCTTCTCCCTACTCGTTTTCTAAGAGTGGTTCAAATCTTTCATCTCGTCTGTATTGTTTATTCAGTTCGCAGCATATTTTATGTATTGTATGTGCAGTAGAGCGAAAAAATTGTAAACTATATTAGAGGCTTTTAGTGTGCATATATAAATTTGAGATCCTAGTATTCGGCACAAGTTATAATACACATTTCCTGAATTGTATTAGTATAAGTATTGTACTGTCGCTAGCATAGCATACTTAGTGATAACTCTAGGATTAAACGCGAACAAAGTATATTACAGCTTACAATTAGTCTTAGCCTCGATATTGAGATTACAGTGAAACGCATGGAAAAGTTTTCTTCTTCTTTTATACCGAGAGTACCAAAAAATGTATATACACTTTCACAGTAGATATCTATATTTCAAAGTTGGACCGAAAAACAACAGTAATGTGTAGTATGATGTTCTGTAAACAGATGTGACTCATATACATTATGATAGCGTTGCTACGTGACAGGTAAATCAACAATGTGATGTTTTGTAAACAGATGTGAACATTACGTTATGCTAGCTTTGCTACAACAAAATGGAGTCAAGATTATCATTTGAAAAGCGGAAAGCAATTTTGAAGTGATATTGGAAAACCGAGAATGTTGTTGAAGTTCAAAGGCAATGGAGACGTGTGTACGGAACAGAACTGCCAACGCGAGTAACAAATGCACACATTCGAGATAAAGTTGAGACTCGTGATACCGTATGCGATGTTCACAAGGACAGATTTGAGAAATCTGCCAACAGGATGGTGCACCATCACATTACCACCGAGATATACGTGCATACCTTGATGACAATCTTCCAAGGCACTGGATAGGACGAAGGGGTTGAGTTTCTACCGCGTTCTCCGGATCTAACTCCATCGGACTTCTACCTATGGGGAACTCTTAAGGATGTTGTATACCGTAGAAAATCAGCTACACTGGCAGCACTTCGGGAAGAAATTGAAACGGCATGTGCTGCAATCGCTGAGGACACTTTCGCAAAAGTTGCCCAATCAGTAGTTCAACGTACCTAGAAGTGTATCGACGCCGATGGTGGGCATTTTGAGCAACTTTGTAACTGTAAAAGTCTAAGATGATTAGTGCCCATCATTTTCTGTCTGTATGAATTCAGTTTTTTTATGTAACGCAGTTTATTCTTTGCTTTAAGTGTGTACACATTTTGGGCACCTTCTGTATTACTCAAGCTGTTTAAACACATTAACAAAATATTACATGTCAAATGTAAGGCTTTTTTAAGATCTTTTTTCTTAACAGGAAAGTGCTAGGGTAGTCAGAATTATTGTTGCTCTTGGTTAAGTGATGCAGGTACAGGTTTTTTAAAAAATCACCTTTAGACATATACATACTCTAAGTCCGATAGAAAACTAGAGAAGCAAAAATTAGTAAAACACTGAAAAGTCACACAAAACGCAAAATGTTTTGAAGAATTCCCAACAATTTCTGCATATGTTACTCAGTAATTGATTTGTCTTCTGCCTTTAAAGAAGAAACAAGCGATTCGAAACATTAATTCAGTGTTTTATTGATTTCTGCTTTTTAGTTCCTATTATTTTGGCAATAGTGTTGTTTATGAGTTATTTTATTAATTATTCTTAGTGTATATACGCATTTATAGAATATAAATATAAACTTTGCTGCCGTGTAGGTGCAATATAGTTGTGCTCATTTTACTTATATATTTGTCGTATACCTGTAAGACAATCTGGTTTCAGAAAAGTGGTATGAACAGAAAATGCAGTTTTTAAACTTACAAATGACATTCTGACAGCTTAGAATAATAAATTGCACATTAGTGAGATATTTGCGACCCAGTTAAAGTTTTGACTGCTTTAATTATGAAATTCTAGTGAATAAATCGACTTCTAAGGAATAAAAAATTAAAGCCTTAAATAGTTCATTGCATATCTCAATAGTAGGAAATAATATGTCCAAATAAATTCATCATATAGAAGTACTTTTATGCTTAATCAAGCGGTTTAAGCGCATTAATAAAATATTACACGTGAATTGTAAGTTTTTTTAAGAATTTTTTTCTCAAAAAGAAAGTTATATGTATTCAGAAGTATTGTTGCTATTGGTTAAGCGATGCAGGTATAGGTTTTAAAAAATCATCATTAGTTACATGAATTATTCTCAGTCCGATAGAACTGAAAACTAAGAAAAGTCACATAAAACGCGAAATATTTCGAAAAATTCCTAGCAATTTCTGTGTATAATATCCAATAATTGATTTGTCTTCTTCCTTTGAGGAATAAACAATCCTTTCAAAATATTAATGCAGTGTTTTATTAATTTCTACTTCTCTGGTTCCTATATTATCGTTATTTTGTTATTTATACCTACGTATTTAGAATATTAACTTTGCGGCACTTATAGGTGCAATGTAACTGTCCCCATTTTACTTATATATTTGTCATATATATATATATATAAGCCTAATCTGGTTTCTGGAAAAAGGTACAGCCACAAGGGTGCGGGCTCGTGAGCGGGAGGTCTGGGGCTTTATTTCCGCTTGAACCTTCCTCCCTGACTGAAGTTTTTTCCAGGTTTACCTTTCCCAGCTTATCATTTCATTTCATGTACCGCCAGTGTCCGCAGTTTGTGATGCCTCAGTAGTTGGAAGGAGGTTTAAACACTGTGAATGGATATGCAAGGTTATGAACAGAAAATGTAACTTTTAAACTTACAAATGACGTTCTGATAGCACAGAATAATAAAATGCACATCGGTGCAATGTTTGTGATCTAACTAAAAATTTTGACTGCGTTAATTATGAAAATCTAATTAATGAATCAGTTTCTAAGGAATAAAAAATGAAAGCATTAAATAGTTCATCACATGTCTATTAGAAAATAAAATGTCAAAATAAATGCACCATATAAAATAATTGTAATATTTCATATTGGGGAAATACTAAACATGTAATCCCACAAGGGTCAAACCTGGGTCCATTGCTGTTTTCAGTTTGCATTAATTAGCTAACACCAAAACTGAACTACATGATCAAATGTCTGACAAATTATACATATCATTAAATATTTATAAAATGTAATATCATATAACTCCCAGTTTACATGTAAGAATTAATAATCAACTATTAGAACAGTGCACAGATATCAAGTTTCTAGACTTCTAAGTTGATAAATGGGTAAATTGGAAAATAGATGTCGGATATATTGCCCTAAGATCTGCTGTCTGTGCTCTCAGATAACTGTCTCATTTCAGCTTCAGATCTGCACTAAAAAGTGTTTATTAGGTATATCTGTTTAATTCTACTTATTTATGGACTGTGCATTAATATTTTGGGAGTCATTCCGTTGAAAGCATGGCATTTTTTGTAATATAAAAGAGAACAATTCGAATAATTTGTGATACTTGATATCAAAAGAGCCTGTTTCAAAAAAATAATATTTTGACATTTACTTGTGAAAATGCACTTCCTATCGTGAATTTTATGATAAAATTCAAGAATACTTTAAGGAAAGTATGTAAATACGTTATATGAATACTAGACCAGAAAATATTCACAGACCCATTCCTAATTTATCTTGCTCATTATGAATCTGTAAGAATATTTGTTCCTCGCCCAAAATTTTCAAACCAGTATTATCCCTCAAATAACAAAAAAAAAATCCTCTTACAGAAAATCTATGTAATAAGGTTTATTACTTTGCAGAGGAATTTATAAATCAACATTTTTTTTTTCCTTGATAACAAATTAACTGCGACTTACAAAATATATTTCATGTTCTTTCACAAGGTACTGCATATAATAAATATTTGAATAGATATAACTTGAATTTACGCATGAATGGGTATTTTATAATTTCTTACATTAAAATGTGACCAAATATTTCATGTATTACAATACATACGAGCGTAGTTTCTTGTCTAACCATTTTCTAGGTATGATAAAGACAAAAACTATATTTCACTTTTCAACATAGATACCCTTTATTGCAATACACTTCTCACGTCTTTGAATTAACATTTCAATCCCCCCTCCCCCAAATAGTCAGAAGTCTTGTCTGCAAAATGAGCATAAGCAGCATCCATCACTTCTTCGCCACACTTAAATTTCCTTCCTCGAAGGTCCTTCTTGAGTTTTCAGTAGAGGAAATAGTCACTGGGAGCTATATCTGGGATGATCTGGATGATGATCGATGGGTGGATGATCGATCTCCTTGAAGCCACATTTCTTCACAGCTTCTTTTGCAACAAGAGCTGTGTATACAGGCGCGTTGTCGTGAAGAAGGCGCACTCCACCGCTCACCTTTCCTCTCCTTTTCGTTTTGATGGAAGCACGTAGTCTGTGAAGTAGGTCAGCATAGTACTCCCCAATTACTGTGGTGTTCCTCTGCTTGAAGTCAATGAAAGTATTCCTTCACAGTCCCAAAATATTGTGGCCATGATCTTCTTGGTTGACTGAGTGACCTCGGCGGTTATAGCCGATGCTTCGCCGGTTTACACCACTCCATTGATTCGCTTTTGAACAAGGGATCATAGTACAGAACCATAGTTTGCTCTCCTGTAACAATGGTTTGCAGAACTTCTCTCTTGTTGCCATGGCAGAGCTGCAAAAATGCCTAATGACTGTTTGCTGCTTTTGAATTGAGGAAAGAAGTGTAGGCGTCCATCTTGCACTTACCTTATTCATGTTTAAATGTTCATGAATAATTCGAGGGCTGTTGTTTTAGAACAGTCTAACCTTGCTGCTGTTTCTCTAACTTTAAGCCGCCGGTCTTCCATAATTTCTCCTTCCACATGAGCGAGCGATATTTTCAGGATTGAGCACTTCGAAGGGCCAACCTGCACCTCTTCGTCTTCAATGCTTTCTCCACCCATTCGAAAAAGTTTGGCCCATTCTCTTACGGTAGTATTTGAGGGGAATGCTTCCCCATATACACCGTCCAATCGCTGTTTAATTTCATTTCATTTCGCTGCTTAAGTTCTTTTGTGAAGAACTTAATAACAGCTCCATACTCCATTTTGAACATATCACAATCTTCTACACATAGCCTTCTTTATGCAACTATATATGAACACCGGAACACAGCAGAGCGGAAGTTACAGCTGCAATTATTTACTTAACAGATAAGATATGACACCAGATAAGAGTTTTGTGAAGGCGATAATCCTTATCGGTGAGGCCGGAAACTTATGGACCTACCCTCGTATATATTTAAATAATTATTCTATGGAGTACATATAATTTTAAACAATTTATGCTATGTAATGCAAAACTGACATTTTCTGTATGTTCACCAGTGCTCAAAAATTGACTGGAAAAAGTAAACATGCCATCAAATGTCTATGACATGCAGCAGGCAACTACTGTACATAAACACACAGTGTCGAATCCTTCATAACATAATGAAAGTGAATAACCTTAAATCATATAAAAGGAACATTAATTAAATAAGTATTATTTATTCACTGGGATGACAGAAAGCTAAAATTTTAAATTATTACGTTAAAAACCATCTTCAAGATAGAGTGAAACATTTTGGTTCGTCATTGAGATGCAGTAGTAACTAATGATAATCCAGTGTAATATTTTTATCCATTCTTATTATAACAGGAAAATAAATATAATCATTTACTATAACATAATATTTCTGTATGTTGTTGTTTTAACTCAGAGTTGTTAACTTATTACAGAGACATGTTGTACATACAGTTTCATTTATTACTAAAGGAAGTTAACATGGTTGTGGCTCAAAATAGAAAAATGATACTCTATAAAACATAACATGGTATTTCATTTCCAATCTACTCATTCGCTCACTCTAAAATCCCACAAATTAATCACCGTATCTAAAACAAGTTTAAACAACGTGACACTGAATTCGTTAGGTTTTCAAGGGCACGTTTGTACCGAAGCTCTTCACAAACTCGATGAAAATGATGCTGAAGAGTTCTGTTGATCTTTCCTGACTAGGAATCCATACATTCACCATTGTAGTCCAGACATTCTCAATTTGGTTTAATTTGCTGGGCAGTCAATAATAATAATAATAATAATGATATCAGGCTGTTCGACTGAAAAATGCCGTATCGGCTTTGCAATGCACACTGTTATCACCGACTAATCTGTGAAAAAGCACTTCATTTTATTCTTTCACTTATAATCACAATGAATTTCCACATAATCTATATTGTCCATATTGGTAGTAGTAATAACCAATTCTCCTGGTCCATCGATTGTAATGCAACCAAGCATACCGCAGGAAATTCGTCTGATGACTGGATCAAAACTCGTGTTGTTGTGTTTCCAGCATATGAGTTTTCTTCTACAGTCAGATGAAAATAACTTCTCAACTAACCGGATACTTTATCCGAATGGCAGCTCCTTTAGTGCAAAGCCTATTCTCGCCTCTGTATATGGGAAGCAAAATAGCCCGACGATGATAGAGGCCTCAACACGAAGTCTGTAAGTGTATTTATAGGCTATCCCAGCTCCGGGGCCACAGTGTTCAATGCGTGGAAAGGATTTTATTTTAATGTTGTCAAAAAGGATAATATATGTTCTGGAGTGTGCAGCGGTATTAATAAGGCAATGCAATTTTTATTAAATATATACCGGAGTGGATGCAGGGAAAGATTTTGGAAGAAGGAAATTTGATTTGATAGGTTTTGCATGTAACCTCAGGGATAAATAATTTTTTCCTCTCCGACAATGGTTACCGCTGACTTACAGTTTTGGCACGACTGTTGAGACTCTGCTGCTGGATATGTTTATGGTCCTGTGACCATAGGGGAAGGAGTCTTAGAGGTTAATAATATTTACCTTTATGGAAGATGGAACAGAATCTGAATGCATAAACTATTGCACTACTGCACGCAACTAATAAAGCTTAATGTTCTTAATGTTCTTTCAAAACTAACTCCGCTTTCCACTAACTGAATGGAACAGAGAAAGCCCTTTCACTGATATTGCCCCACTAAATACTCTTGCATAACTGACTGCGGTCACAAAATTACAAACTAAATAAAAATGGTCTACGTGACTTTTTTCATGTAGAATCAACTCCAGCGGTTGACTTCTTCCCTTGAAGAGGTTATCGGTCTGTCTTTTCAACCCTGCAGTCGCCAAATGCTTTATGGTGCCTATCCTGCTTAAGAATTTTTCTAACAGAATAGCAATAAACATCTTGCTCAAGGGACAGCTCACTGTCTAAAGTAGTCACTCTTTACCTGTGATTCTGTTTCCCGTGATCTTGGAGTCCAGCATTTCTTCGTTCCTGCCAAGTTTCTATACATTTAAATATTCTAATTTGCAGGAGATGGTTAACGCTATGTGTTAAGGTGGCATACGTGCTTCGCACATCCCTATGATTCGTTTTCTGTTGATAAAGACTTATTGCTTAACCCTACATTATTTACTGTGCATACTCTGCCTCGAAAACTATTTACCCCACCCCCTTCGAGCTGCATCTACACCTCTCAGATGCTGATTATGGACACAATTAAATGTTATATTATGTAATGTTATGTTATAACTAAGCATGAAACCTCGCCTTCCATGGACGCGAGTTGCCGAAGCTTCAACCATAGTATAAATAACTCTGAACGTTGCACTGCGGTCCAAGGTAAACAGTCGGTCCTGGTGGTGTAGTGGTTACCATACTTGCCTCCTACACCCAAGATCGCGGGTTCGAACCCGACCAGGACCGATGGATTTTTTCGGGCGTAAAAATCCTAAGTATGGCTTCCTTCGGAAGGGAAGTAAAGCCGCGGGTCCCGTGTCGTACATTTACGGCACGATAAAGAACCTCAAGCCTGAAAGAAGAGATCTCTGAGCAAAATTTGTCGGCCGTTTCACGCCCCGAGTTGAATGGGACGCTAATGACCTGAGATGTTAAAGAGCGTCCATAAATAAATCAATCAAAAAAAAACAAGGTAAACACTTCACTACAGGTTACCAATCAACTCGATCATTTACGGCACTGTTGTTGTGACCAGACTGTACGAAATCCGGTTCTAACTCCCCTCCCTCTGCCGTCATGTGCAATACTCGCATCAACCATACGCTGATATCTTGAGTACGAAAGCACTGTTTTCGTCTGTAATTATCAATAGACACATGGAATCTGCCCAATGGTAGTAATAAAATGGACAAACTGGTTATTAATAACGGACACACCACACTCACACACACACACACACACAAGCAGGCTTCGTAACTATACACACGACAAAGAAACTTCCTAATCAAAGAACAGTTTCCTGCATCAGCCGGGAATCGAACCCGGAATCCTAAGTACAGTAGGCAGGTGCGGTACCGACTATGCTATGAGAACAGTCAAATTACATACATTGTTCAATTAAAGGCATTTTTATTAGTACTGTAAAAACATGCTTGTTATTCGAAGAAGTTTTACTAAGGTTCATGAAGGCTTTGGAATGCACTTAAATCATCACTTTAGATATTCATGAACGTCATGTAAAGCTCTAGTGTATGGGTATCGCGGCTTTCAACACGTCTGCTAGTAATTGGCACATTATTATGCATTAGCGAAACAATTAATGTTGGCAATTGAGCCATTAGGGTCACAAAATCGATATATTGAACACTTAGCAGCACTGATCAGGGTACTTAGTGGAGAAGCGCTATATCAGCTACGTGTGCATTATAGAGAATAATAAAACATAGTTGAATTGATAGCAGGTTTTATTTTAAAACCGTTTGCTAAAACAGAAGAAGCAAAGAAGTTGTATGCATGAAAATATCTGGAATATTTGCCCTTGTATAACAGCAAAAATTTATAAAAATTCAAGAGAAAGGTGGGCTACTTTGGTGAATTATAGCAATAGGCTGATCCCTAACCGAGAAATTGCTATCCTAGCAAAGAATTGTAACTTATTTTCCATATTTCCACTGCAAAATCCATACACATCATGGTAAAATAATGCTAAATGGGTCAATAGGTTAAAATGTACATATTTTGCCACAGTTCCCACATACTTCTGCATCCTTTTATTTATCGTTGAACGCTTCCATGCATTTATGAACTTTCATAGTGATGAACTGGGGATTTGACATTGTTGGAAATTTGGATTATAGATGTATTGTACCTTATTCCTTTTGTTTGACAGGCTGGGATATGCTATGGGGATAATAATCAGAGTCAGAATCTGCAGACGCCCATTACTTTTTAGTTCTTATTAAAGCATACGATATTATACTCGGTTTTTAAAAATAAAACATAATTTGTTTTACAGGTAGATGGAACATTCTACAAAAAAAAATGCATAGACACGTCAAATCGTATTTCTTAAAAGGATTTATTTTATAAATGCGAAACTTCAGTAGTCATTGCATGAGTTATGATGTCATCAAATAAAAATTTAAATTAGAGTCAGTGATTTTTTTTCTTGCCACATTTTCTGATACAGCGCCGTCGTTTTTATCACTCTGCATCTTCATTGTTTTATACAGAATCTTAATTTGTTTTATACAGAATCTTAATTTGTTTTATACACAAGTGTAATTCAATAACATAAGACTAACAAATTTATATTAGCGTATGTGATTATGACAGCATACGCTTCTGTATAAACAAATGAAGGTTCTATATATAACAAATAAGGTGCAGAGCGCGGAGGGGAAAAATCGAAGGCGCGCTATCAGAATATGTGAAAAATATATATGTTCAAATTTAAACTAGCGTATGTTATTATAACAGCACACGCTTATGTATAAACAAATGATGTTTCTATATGTAACAAATAAGGTGCATAGCGAGGAAAAAGAAAAACGAAGGCGTCTATCAAAGTATGTGAAAAATATATATGTTCAAATTTAAACTATCATATGTTATTATGACAGCGTACGCTTCTGTATGAAACAAATGAAGATTCTATATACAATAAATGAAGGTGTAAATTGATGAAAACGAAGGCGTTCTATCAGAAAATGTGCTAAATACATGGGTTCAAATTTAAACTAGCATGATACTATGACAGCATTCGCTTCTGTATGAAACAAACAAAGGTTCTATATACAACAAATGAAGGTATGGAGTGATAAAAACGAAGGCGCTCTAACAGAAAATGTAAAAAATACATGGATTCAAATTTAAGAAGTTCTTAGATAACATCATAGCTCATGCAACTTGACTACAGAAATGTTTCGCATTTATAAAATGAAATCTTTTAAGAAATAAAATTTGACACGATTTCTACATTTCTTTTTAAAATTATCCATCTACCCGTTAAAAAAAAAAGTATGCTATACTTTTGAAAAAACCCTGTCCGTTTATCACAATTAGAGCTGGATTATTGATATCAGCATAAGCATAACGTGAGTTAGAGTACATGACATTAAAGGTGTTAGAGCTTGTTGTCTATAACGGAATGATATGCAGAGTCATAATTGAAACATCAGGAGAGGAAGAACAGGACTAGTCATTCAGAGTTGAATTTAAAATAA
Organism: Metallyticus violacea; assembly: GCA_030762175.1. NCBI lineage: Eukaryota > Metazoa > Arthropoda > Insecta > Mantodea > Metallyticidae > Metallyticus > Metallyticus violacea. Next base: position 62,737,782 of record CM060838.1, on the reverse strand, counting down.
AAAATGAGAAATTTGCCTTTTATTGTCTTAACTAAATTCAGAAAATATTTTTTCTGGAAGATTTCAAGGATTTTTGGCATTATCACAACAAAATATGTAAATAATTTACCATCTAATATTGTTAAAAATATATAAATTTGGAAAAAGTCTTTTTTATCTCGACGAACTCGTGTGCACAAAAAGATGCAATACATTGTTAGTAATTTTTATTAAAAAATTTACTGTATATTTTTGTTTTTATATTTGATTATTGGAAGTCCTGTAATAGATAATAATCAAAATATCTTTAAAATATAAATTGCATAGTTTTGCATGTTTTAAGTATTTTTCACTCACAGCCTTCCCATATTTCACTTCCGGAATTAGAATTCCCATGATTATCTTGGTTTCCTACAGCAGTCTGTTGATTGTGGTTTCATAATTCTGCCGATAATTAGCTGGTATATGACATAACATTTTTAAAGCATTCTACCTTTGCTGGGTTAACAGATAGCATATCACTGTATTCATGAGGAACTTCAAGTAATGTTAGGGCGATCCAGTTTTCACTAATGAAAAATCATTAGTCACAATACCACTATCTATTTCTGAAACAGTAACACATTTTAATTGTGCTTTGAACTCAAAAAATTTTTCATAATGTATTTTATCACTTGTGGTCTTTAGACGTTGTCTTTTTGAAATACCTCCTAAAGTTAATAAACATTTCTTGGCTCACTATTTTACATGAAAATTTTCCACTTCGATGACATTGTTCCGTTGTATAAACTGTATTTGCTTTTCTTTTTCGAATCTCTAATAAAACAAAGTATCAGCCACAAGCTACGTGTTGGGGACCTGTGCCGAATGGAAAAGAAACGACCAATGTGCCAAAATTTCATCATTGTACGATTGGCCTTTGGCCAGTACGTGCCTCTGAAAGTGCATATATTTTCTTCATTCCTTCAGCATCTTGGTGTGTGTTTTGTTTTTTAAACAACGTTTAACGCTTGTTTTTACTTCTGAGGCACCACAGGCAGCGGACATTGATGATACATGAAATGAAATGATTTTTTTTAAGGAAAGAAGCGTTCTAGGCACAAGTTTAGGATACCTACCCGGCATTTGCCATATATAAGGACTGAAGAAAACCTAAAATAAAAAAAAAAAAAAAGCCAGCAAGGACGGCCCTGGTGAGAACAGAAACCTAGACCTCCCACTCACGAGTACGCGCCCTAACGACCTCGGCCACCCGTAGCGGTATCTTGGTTTTCAATGAAGTTAAGGAATAAAGAAATGCTTTTTTCAATGTTTTTGCCTATAGTTTCCTCATAGAAGACTTTTCATCTGACAGCTCGTAAATTAAACCATAATACGTGTCGACTGACAAACCTTGTTCTAACACGAAATGAGAAAAATATTTTCTTGATCATTTTGTACCAGAAAATGTCTTGAAACCCCAGTGTAGTTAATTTATGTGTCTCCAAAATGTTCACTAGTCCCTTTTTTGATCTCAACGTTTCGGTTTTTAGTATTAATAATTCCATTAACTAAGCATTTCTGCTGTTAACATTAATACCAATTAATCTAACGATGGCGTTATTCTTAAAAATTACCCTTCTAGAGTAAAGGGACATGCTCATGAGCCACAGTTTTTTCTTTTTTTACGGATGCTCTTTAACATCTCAGGTCATCAGCGTCCCATTCAAATCAGGGCGAGAAACGGCCAACAAATTTTGCTCAGAGGCCTCTCTTTTCAGGCTTGAAGTTCTTTATCGTGCTGTAAATGTACGACACAGGACCCATGGCTTTACCTCCTTTCCGAAGGAAGCCATACTTAGGATTTTTACGCCCAAAAAATCCATCGGCCTTGGCGGGGATCGAACCCGCAATCTTGGGTTTAGCAGGCAAGTATGGTTACCACTACACCGCCAGGACCGATTGAGTTAGTGTGTATATGGATGATGTTTTAATGAGCAGATCATTACAGTAAAATTTGGGTAGCTCTAATGCCTTTAATCCCCGGATTAATGTAAATTAAAATTAAAATGAATTAAACAATACGAACTTCATAAGCAGTGACGAAAATCCTCTCCAGCAGCCACGCATTGTAATTCAGTCAACAAGACCCTTGCGCATTATGCAACCACACAACTGTAGATAAAATTAACTGCCGGCTTTGAGAACCGCGTCATCTTTCTACCAGACACACGCCGTGCCCAGAAGCTCATTGTCTATGCAGTAATACGTCAGTGTATTTTACCCTTGCTCCGCAGAAGATAAAAATGGCGTTGACTTCTTGCCACCATCGTCAGGGATAAGCAGACGAAAGACAACAGCTGATGGAAACAATTCAGCATCTACGATCAGATTAAACATAAAAATTCAATAAAAACCTCAGTTGAAAGTAACATGAATAAAATATTAAAATATAAAAATAAAACTTAATGCATTGATTACTATAACATAAATATTCCTAATATTGCTGTCAGTAATCTATATCATCTTTGTGCGTTAGTTATGTAAATAATGGTAGTATCATCCGTGCCCCTTAGGGTATTATTATTATTATTATTATTATTATTATTATTATTATTATTATTATTGAAGTAAATCCATTGATAGTGAGATAGAACACCTTCCATAAATTTTATGAGGCTATGGTCATAGTTGCGATGTGATCTTATATTTTAAATCATTGCAATTGATATTTTTTTACACTCTTTGTGGAATTTGTATTTTATTTTCTCTTTAATGCAGCTACCCTGCAAAATTGGCTTTCCGTGATTTTTACAGATAATTTTATTATATCACAATGTTTATATAAGATTCATTAAAAAACTGCCATCTTATCTTGTTATCTGTCTGAAATATATGGCGGGACCTCCCACCGAGGCTGTCCGGGTTCCAATGAGCTGGAGGAAGCGGCCTAATCCGGTTTCCCCTGCCATTCATTCCACCATTGCTCCATCTTCATCTCATCTCCAACTTCACCTTCATCATTCAGCATAATGTAATAAGCAAATTCTTGGTGCGCACATCCAAATGAACTACGCTACTGCCCTCTGCTGTCTGTGTGCACAACTCCAATGCCTGACCGACAAGTGAGCTGGCATTTGAAAGCATTGCCAACCTCAGTGCATTTCCAGCCACGTGTGTGCGAAATTCCAGATATGTACTTTGTTCTAAAACCGTTTTGTATCTTTAGGAATATTTCCAACCTTTCTGTGTTAAAATGTGCTACAACTGATAATAATAATAATAATAATAATAATAATAATAATAATAATAATAATTGTTGCTCCTACAAAAAAAAACTGTTTATCTTTGAAGATGGCATCCTGCTTCCACTCGATCTTAAACTTCAGTCTTTAGCTTTGATTCGCCATGAATTAATCTCTTTTTCTCGGGAGTCTCTGTAGTTTTCTTCCTATGGGAGAATTTACTTTCACTCTCCTATAAATTCATACTTCAACAATTCAAACACTAACATGTTAGTAAATTGACATAGAACTTAAGACAAAGACAAAAACTAGACCTAGACTGACAGTTGAGAGCCGTGTAATAAACTGAACTGACTTTTAGAAATATTAGAGGCAGAGAAAAATTATTTCCATTTTCAAAAGTGGAAAAATTCTTAAACTTGGTTTAAAAAATTGAAAATAAAATGTTCAAGAAAACAAGTTAAAAATATATTAATAGAGACTTAAAAAGTGTCATAAAGTGAACTTCCATTAAAAAGACGGGCCCCTTTTTAAAGCCATTAGTTTATCGTGTTGCGAAGACTATTCTTTGTTATCTAATACAACTTGAGCTGTCAATGGGGTTTTAATATGAAACTGTTGAAGATTCGGAGCTAGGTTTAGAAAGTTAGGGTTGACCGTGAAACTCTGTTTCCAGCTTGAATTCTTTTAAATTCTCCCTCCCTTTTGTAACTCTGCTTCTCTGAAGAGGATCTCTGACAGCATGTTTTGTTAAATATCTAAGATAACATCTTTTACTCCAATGAATCTGGAAACGGCTATTTTTTGACATCCAGTTACAGCTATCCATCTAGCGGCTACGGGACCTTACATCCAGCTACGGTTGGATGAATTTAGAGCAAACTACATACCTGCTCCTTTATAGCGCGACAGTAATATTGGGCTTCGATCAGCCCCAGTGACCGCTGCACTTTCTAAATCCGTCTTGCGATATCATTGATAGAGGGCAGTGTTTGTTGCAGGGAAGCATTAGATCAGCATGCCGGCACCACCTCCAATCATCTGTCTTCGAAATAGAAGGACGCCATCTCTTTATCAGGCAGCTTCCCAATTGACCTCATGAGGTTGGGTGAACCCGTTCCAAACCTTTCTAACTTAGAAAATTTCTACCGGAGATCGAACTCGGGACCTCCATCAAGCAATCAGCAACGCTAACCACAGATTACGGTGAAGGCGAGCCACATATACTCATTACAAAAACAGATGATATAATAATATACCATGATAGTTTATAATGTAATAACTGTATAACATTATAAACGATTTTTATACTTTTTTGTATACCAAAATTACAAAAGGATATTAATAAAATAAAATTAATAATAATGTTCACTTTCTAATGAATTACTCTAAAGTAAACGCCGTCTTTTATCATACTTATGACTTCACTGTATCGTTGGAGATCATTTAGTTCGTTTGTTTATTGTATTTAGTGAAGATAGCTTTACCTTTAAAAAGTTTAATCAAGTTGGAAAGACTGAATTGTTGTTGCATTTGAGAAAATCTTATGGTAGGTATCAGAAAAGAAAACGACATATTCATTGATTAAGTGAACAGTAAAAATATTAAGGACATTTCAGAAACTTGTGTTTCAAAGCAGGTTATAATTATCAAATTCTACTAATTCATTTGGTGGATAATATTAACGTATTAATTTTATTAATTATGCAATTACCTATATATTCTACAATGAAAGTGAATTATTGTTATTGTTTTCAGTAATACTTAAAAATTTCCTTAGAATGTCGTAATATTCAGTAGATGGCAGTATTTAGCAACAAAAACTATTTAATGACAGTTGTTATTATAGTAATTTTATCAACTTTCCTCATAACGTAGCATTTTATTAACGATTTTGACTCACAGTAGAGACTGTTTATAACTGACATAAAAAAAATTCTGATATCACCTTGAACTTGTATTATTGTTATTAAACATCCCTTGCTTGAATGACTGTCTAGGGAATGTTTATTAAGGAAGTAAATTGGATTTATTTATTAACTCGAACAAAAGCAGTCCAAAAGGCGTTCTTCTTCATAATGGAACCTAGCCTGCTTTAGTGTACATTGCTCACTCAGCATTCCTAAGAGAAACTTAAGAAGTAAACACGAGTATAATGAACAGAAGTGATGCAAGTGTTGTGGTCTGAAGATGAATATTTTATTAGGACTACAAGCAGAGTATAGTAAATGTTTTTACTTTTGAATTGAATAACATAAACAAGTAAAAAAATACCTATGTACTGAGTAGTTACAGATTGACTAGAAAAAAATACTCCATTTTGTAAACAAAAAGCTACCAAATCTACCTTCATTTACTGACAAACAATTCCTCGTTTACCACTTAATTTGTCAGGGTTTAGCACAAAGTACCTTGTTTATATTATCTAAGAAAATAATGAAGGAAGGCATTTAGACAACTAAAAAATTCAAAAACTACATTATGAACGGCAATTTTTGGGGGTGGAGTTGTAGCGTGTTTTGTCTGTAGTTCATGGTAAACAGCACAAATTTCGGCCATTACAAGTCGCTCTTTTGGTGGTAGAAGCCATACCTTACAATTAGAAGGTTTTTTTTTTTTTTTTTTTTTTTTTTTTTTTTTTTTTTTTTTTTTTTTGGAAGAGAGCAAAAATATTTGTTTATCTTTCATAAACATTTTCTTGTGTTTTAAGGTTACAATTTCGAAGGTTGTACCTATCACTAATATGGAATAGGCCGCTGAAACTTCGTTCTTGGTAGCTACCTTTTCAGTTTGCAATCGTACTGATTAACAAAACTGGCCCATACACACAGCACCGAAATCAAGTGCAACTCAGCAACTCTTGCTGCTAGCTGCTGCAAGTCCCGAGCTACAGCGGAGAGGGCCGAACTTATTCACACTCCACGCACTTGTAACTCAGTTGTAACATGTTGTAAGTGGATTACACGAAAGGAAATGGGGAACTATAAAGTAGCAATGTAACACGTAAAGGAAATGATAATTTCGAAGTTGATCACACGAAAGAAAATTTGAAAATTATATTAAATAATAGAAGAAATATAGATTTTAAGATCCTGGGAAAAGTCTTTGGTAAAGTGGGAGAAAAATACTAAGGAAAATAAGAATGGAGGTAGAGTAATTCAGAAAATATTTTCCAAGAATAAATTTAGACTATTTTTGTAAATAGGCTCTAATACATCTGTAACCTTGATGATAAGGTGTAACAGGATCTGAATAGGAAAAATGAAATTATAAATGAGTTAAGAAGCAAGTTTATGATTAATAAGGGGAGATAAAAATAGAGAGTATAGGGAATCGGAGGAGAATATTTATTCTTGTAAGATTGGAGCTAGTGCCTTTTGCAAGAACCAAAGACCCTAGATCCACTAATACTAGTGCATAAAGTGAGTAGATTAATTATTTATATTAATTATATGATTTTAATTTCATGAATTTGGAGGCACTTATGTGTTACGTATATTTTATTATTTTTTTTTTTTTTTATTCCTTATGCATACTAAAAATTTTATAACTTTTTAAACCTGCAGTGTATTAAATGCAATGTTAAAAACAATACTTTTTGCATTAAATTTGGCTCCAAATCCTACCAATTACAAACCAGATTACATTTTTTTGAACTGGTGCTATTTAACATAATGTGTGAACAATCCCTTGAACTTATTATTATTATTATTATTATTATTATTATTATTATTATTATTATTATTATTATTATTATTACCATCTATTCACATTTGTACTGGAATATCATAAATTTCTGTTTGGGCGAACGCTTACAGATTTTGGTTAATGTAAACATGGTATTTCAGATTCTGCAATTAAAGCAATTTAAACAGAAAATACTATATGCATATTGCATTTACTTTGCTATTTATTTTTGAATGGGCGCGATAACTTTAAACTTTCAAAAGCATGCTGTCTTAGATTTCTATTGTAGTTATACTCCAGGCATACGAACTGTTTTGATGCACTCATTATTACATTGTCTCATTCACAGTGCACGCAATAATTGTCTTATTCAAATTGCATGCAACTCGTTCGGGACTGGGGAGTTCGGCTCTCTCCGCCGTCGCTCGGGACTTGCAGCAACCAGCAGCTATGTTGTACTTGATTTCGGTGCTGCGCGTATGGGCAATTATTAACAAATGAGGAATGCTATCCGTTGCACCTTCTGAGCCAATTACAATTATCGGTCATTTAGTCGTGACGTAAAAGCTGCTGTGTTGCTGGTTTCTTATTGTGCGTATAGCTGATTTCTATCATATGTTCCAATTGACTTATGATGATTAATTGAAATTATTCATTTGTAGTAATTAGAAGGTGTTCAAAAGAAGTCATTCACAGAGTTTGTGTCGAGGTGTAATGCCAACGCAAAATGATGGCAGAGATCCCACATGTGGTAGCGGCTCGAAGCATTTTCCTACTTAAAATCATGCGCAAATATCTACACGGTAGATTTCTCACTGTCGAAGGTTTGTTCTTTATTATGCTTACATTACTATGCAGCAATTTAATTGAGGTTATAAATAGTTCTGGAGCGAAGTGATTCATTATTAATATACGTTTAGGAGGTAATGTTTAGGAGGCAATCTTGAAAACTTTACAATGCCAGCCGTTAGACAGTGGTGGCAACATTACACGAACTGACGCTATCAAATGCAAAGTTTATTTGACGTTACTAAGAGACAACAAATGCTGCTGCTGCTCCTAGCGCCGGAGCATTGAGAGAAAAGGGGAATGGGTTTCCTAGGGGGAGGTCAGTTCGAGCGACAGCGGAGAAAGAGGGAACGTATTAGCTAGATAATACCACCTTAGTTTTAACAACGCATCAGCGTAGATCGTAAAGGCACTGCACTGGACGTATGTAAATTACAACCCGGGTTCAAATTCCATCACGGTTGGTTTGTTTTGTTTTGTTTTTTTTTTTTTTTTTTTTTGGGGGGGGGCACCAGTTAGGATTAGCCTTAGGTTAGTGTGTGTGTATATGAATTAGTTGGGAATTGGAAAAGATTTTTTTAACTTGCTCACATATTCAGTCTCATTTAAAATCGCCATTCTGACCTCATAAACCTTATCTTACTCCTTAGCGAATTGGAATTACAGCAGTTCGTCACTTCAAAATGCAATAATCATTCCCTTTTCCTCTCAATGCTCCGGCACTAGGAGCAGCAGCAGCAACATTTGTGGTCTCCTTGTAACGGCGAGTGCAAAGTTTCAGCGGTCCGGGTGTACGTGCTAGCAATTGCACTCCGGGGATTACACGTGATGCAAAAGTATTAAAACAAGTAAGAGAAATAAAGATAGGCTTCCTTAAAGCATCGAAAATATTTAGTGACAAAAATTTAGGTTGGCAAATAAAAACATGTCAGCAAGTGTGACTACTCTAAAAAAAATTTGGCCAAAAACAGTGGTTCCTTCTAAAATGAAATAATAATTAAAGGCCATAGTACTTTCATGTAAGAAGTTATTATCCATTGTAAGAGCATATTGAAGTAATTATTATTCCATTTTAGAAGGAACCACTGTTTTTGGCCAAATTTTTTGTAGAGTAGTCACACTTGCTGACATGTGTTTATTTGCCAACCTAAATCTGTGGATCACTTGATTGTGCTGTTTCCCGCCAAATTGTTTCAAAACCACTCTTAGGTTTTGACAGCAAAATTTTCTTTTAAGTTATTAGTTAAGCTACTGATTTGCTTTTAGCAGCAAGTAATGTCTAAAACTTATCTTATAAACTGTTAAGCATTTAGTTGAAGGTTTAGATACGTGTTTCATTTTTATAGCTCTAACGGTGTTATTTCGACAATGGAAGTTGCCGCGTGGGAAAAAAAAACTCAGCACCAGATAATGGGACAAGGTCATTGAAGTTTCCCATTTTTCCAGTATGTGGCGTGGCAGTAATTTTTACCGATTGATGTGGCAGGTGCCGCTATCTTAGCACAATTATGAATGCAGTTTTGAACTTGCATTCAGGATGGCTTATCCCCGTGCATTTCCTCTGTAAAACATAGCAACCATAGTACAAATGACCACACTGAATAAAGCCGAGAGCGTCGAGCCTTATTGAAACTAATAATATCTGGTACTTTGATTTGGAATTTGATCTAGATTTGAGCGATCACACATTTTTCTATTAAATTGTATAATCGGCCTCTCAGATTGAAATCAAACAGCATGCAATGCTTGTCTTGTATCCAAAAAAAAAAAAAAAAAAAAAAAAAAAAAAAAACTCCTTGCAACTGTCACAAAGCATAAACCGTAGAGCTTGGAATACCACCTATGAAGCATTTGCGACAGTGCCTTGTAGTTCTGTGAATTTTGTAATAGAAGACAGTAAAAATATTTTACGTAAGATTCCATAAAAATGTTCCCTCATCGGGCATATGGGGATTTGCAAATTGCTGTTTCCTCCCACCCTGACTCTCATTGGTCTTTGGATCAATGATAACATTTAAAAAAATGTATTATACTTGGAATTGATCATGTAAAAGGTCATTTTATTTAAATAAATGATTTTAGCACTTAATATACGTTAAGTTAATAAATAACAATACATAAATGCAAATTAAAACATTAATTTTTTATATTGCGGCACAAAAGATCATTCGGTGGTAACTAATCCGGGCATTTACAAATTTGGCGGGCTTATTTGCCAGACCTCCATTAGTTTGATGTAGTACAGCTAACAATCGTGTAGAGAGAATGCTGAATGGTAATGAGAAGACATAAAATAGAACCAATAATGAAAAAAATAAAAGGCCGTGGGCTAAATATAATTGTATGTAAGTTTTCTTTACATTGTTGCTAAAATATAGCTATTTTGAATATTAGGAAATCGATAGCTTATTTATAGGTGCATGTATTACCTATGATTAGATTTCTTAACAATGCATTGTTGTTTTTCCATGACATTTTAAAAAAAACTTGTTTTTATTTCAATTCATTGTGATATTTGGCTACTTTCTGGCTACTCGTTAGTGTAAAGTTGGCGACAATGATCAAGAATCATCTGGCAGCTCTGTGTAGGATAGTTTGTGCAAGTGATAATCTGTATATGGGACAGTTTGAGCAAGGTGATAATCCGTTTATGTAAAATCAAGTGTTGGCTGACAACCGTAATTGAAGTTGGACCAATCCAAGTTTGAAACATAATATCTATGTTACGTGTATGTAGGGGCAGAAAGATTGTCACAGATTTTCAAGAGTTGTCAACAGTTTGCTTAGTTTTGAAGGTTGTGAAAAATATGTTTACTAATATCCTATGATTAATGCACTAAAATTAGCCAACATAAGAGAAAATTCGTTATTTTTCTTTCCTTTTTAAAAAACTATAAAATTGAATATAAATCTTTAAAAATACCATATTCGAGGGGGAAAATCTATAAAATGATTCTACATAACCATATAAAGTTACAACTTTTTCTATTCCAGAAAACAAAATAATACAAATGCTTTTATTTCACACATAATATTATGGAATCAAAACATTTGCCTGGTAATGTCAGAGAAACGTGCAAAGCCATCGAAATCCAATCCCTTATTATTTTACGAGATGAAAATTATGTGACTTTTAACTGAAATTTACTTTCTTCTTCTTCTTCTTCTTCTTCTTCTTCTTCTTCTTCTTTTCTGAAAAAATGGTATGCTTAATTAACGACAGCATAATGAAACACAGTTTCACTAAGTATTAGTAAATAATGTTCAAGTACCATATAAAATCTCATTATATTATTATGTATGATACAAGTGTTAAAAGAAGTGACATTTTATTTTGTGAATAGGGTGTTTAAGAAACAAAGCTGTAGCCCACGTATCAAAAACTATTTTTAGATATTATTTAATATTTATAAATGAAATGGTAATTATAATTATTCCGAAACGTTCCATGAAATATTTTGCCTATTTCTCACTAGCAGAAGCATGGAAGAAACTTTACCTAAATCTCTGGATAATGCTACCAATTCGCAGAGACTGTAACTGCCGGTTTTTAAATGTACTTTGACGTTGTTAAGTTACAAATTAAATTTTGTTAGTATTTTATATTTTCTTTATATTGCTGTTTAAAGCTGTAATTTTCTACGGCTGAAATAAGCTATAGTATGAGGATGTGTAATGATGGAATTAACTGATAATCGATTTTTTAAGCCTGACATGGTCTTAGGGTTGCAGTCTTATGCAAATAAATTTTACAAGAAATTAGTTGAATAGTTAAGCGATATCACTATTAACTGATTCCGAAATTTCGATGAGAAATCTATAAATTTAAAAATTACTTTATAAAATAAGTTATTTGTACCAGCTTAAATAGATTAACAATCATCACATTCCGAATTAAACCAAAGTTGTCAATATTGGAGTAGGTATAACAATGAGCAAATAACACTAGAACAACTTTTTGGTTTGTTACAGTTGTGTTGCCGGCGCTGCTTCTGACAGCAACTCCTATCCGAACAGCACCAGCGCCGACTGCCGAGTTGTTGAGCTACTCTTCGCCGCTACCGTCCCATGAGGAAGACACTGAAGCAGTCCATCCAGAAACTGAGGTATTGGAGGCAGCGGCGGTAGACGATGAAATCGGTGAAGAGCCTTTGGATGACATATCATGGCCGCAAGACACTTCACCCGACGCCACTGTCGGAGAGGTGATCAGAGATCTTGCCAGAGGCCACCATCACGTGGCTCCTTACGGTCAGCTCAGAAACGAGGAATTCACAACATATCTTCCTTCTCCCTCACCTTCCACGGATGTGAAACAGATAAGACTGGCGGATATTTACGACGCACCTACTGAAGGGGAAAGATCAATACTCGTAGCAGAAGATATTCCAGCGATCAGTGGCAGCGATGCAGATCACGCAGTGCCGAGCGTTGGGGATGTTGTTGAGAGTGAAGGTGTGGGTGGTGAGGCTGAAAATTTACCTGTACCTGTAGTAGCACACACAACAATCATCACTCCGGAGGACATCGGCGCCAGAGAGAACAATCAAGAGCCTTCTTTTCCACCTTCAACTGAACTTGGAACGTTGTCACCAGTGCCTTCAGTCGTATCCGAAGGCCCAAGTGTTGTTAACGGTGATGATGTGGTGAACTCACGAAGTCAGGGTATGGACAAGCCTCTTGTGAACATACCACAATCCATCACGAGAGACTTAAAGAACGTATCGGTTGACCCTGCGGACTCTACAGTGTTGCACAGTGACACGGAGCCTGTTGTAGCCGTAGGAGAAGAAGGTGCTCAGAGTAAACTGGCGAAGGCAGCTTTAACATTCCACTCCTCCCTGCATCCTCAGTCACCATTAGATGAGGAAGAACAAACTGCCCATTCTGACAGATCTGCAAAGGCTGCATTAATTTTTCACTCACCTCAACTCATGGTTGGTACTAGTACAACTGCGCTACCAGTTACGGACAAAGAAGAGGATTTTGACGGTTTGCTGAGGTCTAAAGACAGTGCTGATGTAATAAATGGCGATGTGAGCATACTGCCAGATTCCGCTGGACGGATAGGCAGTGAGGTGTTACAGCAACTGCAAGAACAGGTGTAGTATTCCCATGCAATATTTGAATAATGAGCAATGTAATTTTACGAAACGTATTTCCTATTGGGGAAACCTCGTGTATTCCGTTGCAAACATATACCTTAGTAATTCACTTATTATGGTATACAGTAAAATATAAACGTTTTATGATGATTGATGTCTTAATTTATGAGATAGTGATTTAAGCTTGCCAAACTAATGTTATGGAAAAATGCAAATCAAACTAGCAAATATTTGCTATTTTTGCACCGTCTAAAAGATTATGAACATCTGAACTATTAAAGACCAGCTGTATAAAGCGTTAACTTGACTTTAGGGCATAGAAAGTTTTAGTTGTATAAACACTAATCTTAGATTATTTCGTCTTAACCTCAAATCAATTCTAACTTGCGAAATTTCACAATTTAAAGCAATAACTAGATTAGTAATTGTTAAATAAACTATTTCTCAGAGTACAAAAGCATAATGACTTTATTTATAAATAAAATTGTTAGTTGTGTTTATTTTAATTTCGTAAAGATAAAGTTTCTTCAGTGTTTCAGTTTTTATTTCCGCATAACAACAGGTAGAGATGGATTCAATTGTAGGTTATGTTAGGTTAACCTTACAAGTGGTATATTGTACAGATTTCTGATTTCCGTCACCTCATCCGGGCCGCTCGTGTATTTCATGAGAGAAACAATTCGTTCCTAGAACAAAATGAAAAAAAAAAAAATAAATTTGGGATTCCGCTTAACAAAAGATGTCGAAGAACTGGAACAGATACTATGTCCCTGATTACAGTCACAAAATAAGCGAATTCATCCTTTGAATTAGATGTTCATGAGCTTTAAGATTCTATGCGACAGGAAGCTTCCAAAAAGTTATTGGAGGTATATTCAAAGTGAAGAAAGGAATGCCCAGTGGAACCATCCATAAAGTTACTAGAGCAATAGCAGCTCTATGAGCTCAGTTCTTTAAAATGCCAACCGAACAGGTGAGTAAAGAAATCGAATGTTAGGCTTCAATAACATTTGCAACTTTCTTAAAAGGGTTTTTTTTTTTTCCTCCCCTAATATTTTGGTACCAGATCAATAATAATACCTTTCTCAAGTTTGCTGACATTTGTAACTTACATTCACTTTGACTTTTCCTTATCCATTTTTGAACTCATATTAAGAAAAAATCCTTATGTCTAGGAGACAGAGAATCTGAATAATTATTGTTTTTCTTAGGTTTAACAATTGAACATGAATTTTCCTATTATTTTGCAATGTTGTCATAGGTTGCAAACTCGAGTTAGCGTAATCTGAGGTTATTTTTATGCAACAGAAATGATACTAGCCTCTGGTTACTTTTTAAATTACAGTTAAAAGTAATCTCCAGTTAGGAACCTTTATACAACTCGCCATAAGTGTTCCCAAATTAAAAAAAAACTTAGTTATGGAAACAGACAAAGGAATAAACCAGTGTGTTTTATGTTACGTACCAATACCTCAGAACATGAATAATATAATAATATATATAGGATCCTCTTCCCTTCATTAAGTTCTTCTTGTGAGAACTACTGTAGAATATTATTCTTATGAAAACTGACATATGTTTTGTAAAGCTAATAATTATTGTTCTATGACATAATTTTATATATGTGTACATATATCAGTTTTTAAGATTTATATTAAATCACTCTTAATAGATGGGATTATAAACATTAAAGAGAAAATCCTTAGTGTTATTACTTAATTATTTGTATTCCCAGCACATATTATGCACATGAAATATAATTTATTTTTGTTTTATGTTAAAATAAATCACATAAGGGCCAATTTTCAATTCCATTTAATAACTTTTTTATTATGTTTTTATTTGGGACTTTTATTTTTGAAAATGCTGTAATTAAATTTATTTCTGACAGCATATGCATTATCATTTTTACTGCAAAGTACTTTTTAGTTGTTAAAAGTGGTAAACATTACAAAAAAGGAAAGAATAATTGGATGCAGAATATATTTGTAGCTTTATTAATGTTTAATTAATCAACTTGCATTTTCTTTATTTGTTAAAAGCTGGAACTTTTATGATTTAACAGATGAAAGCTGGAGCTAGCAGTGACTCCCATTCTCCTGAGCAGGAGATGCACGACAGTCCTTTTTCGGATCATCATAGTAAAAGTTCAAATGCATCCATTTCACAGGTCCCTGCAGAGGCAGATCATCCCTCTGATGTGTTGATTCAGCCCTCTGATAGACCAGCATTTGAAGGAGACTCGGGTAAAGAATTTAAATTGCGAATAAATATTATAAATATAATGAATCTTTTTTCACCCAAGACCCAATGCTTAATATTTTTCTCATACCATTGTTCATGATATTCGGAATTCTTTCTTAATAAAATAAAAATATACAAAAGAATGGCAAGTACCCATAAAGAAAAAAATAAATAAACAGAAAGAATTAACAGTATAATATGAAGAATGTAGTTGTTTCTTCCCCTTTTGAAGTTTTTACATCCAATCTTAGAGAGCTGCAGTCCTGTATCTGACTCGTGATACTTTAATTCTATGGAAACATGTTGTTCTGCACTAATTACCAACACTCTCCTGCTAGTAGTGTGTTAACACATGGAAAGTGTTATGAAACTTACCAATATAACAATCTTTCAGGATTAAGTTGTAAAAGGATTATGTACAATATATTGCAGGAGAAGATTTTCAACAATATGCTCTCGCATTTATTTAACAAAAACTCCAAATGTTAACAATACCTATAACAATCAAGCACCTTTAGGCATTACGTTGAAATAGTACTCACAATTATCATTTTGGTGTTTGAAATTCTTAATTATTATGAAAATGTAACACATTAAGTTATCATTAAATAACAAGCATAGATGAAAACCCTAGATTCAAAATATAAGCATTACCTGATTCCAAAAGCATGTATCAAGGTTACCCAATCTGATGAAGGATGCCCATATTACAAAGCAATAATACCTGGGTCACTGGAGCATTAAAAACCAGAATTGACTAGTACCTGAAAGAAGAATTTTTTGGCAAGATGACCAAGGAAACACCGTCCTCTTAAAACATATTGGTGACAGGAAGCATATCACCCAATAACCAAGTCAAGAACCAAAATATCTATACTCTGCACAAGCCAAAAATCAACTCGCTAAACTCTCCGAAACCACCCGGGAAGTGAATGAAAAGGAATAATGACATCATAAATTACAATCGATCAATACTAAAGCCTTCCATATGTTCCATTCAATAAGCGATAACTACATTTTAAAGAATTTTCCAGAAACGTGCAAGTGCTAAGAGGAAGGGAACAAGGAGGGAAAAGTAAAGGAAAGATGGTTTACATAACATGACATATGATGACAGAGTTGAAAGATCTATCTTGCAAGATACATACTGACAAAGAGCAGATGTATTCATACACTTTCATTGTTATTGTTTCTTGGCCGTGAAGTAAAATTTGCCAATTACAGTTTTTCAAACATCGTCTATAGAGAGGTATCAGATCGATGAAATTTTTCTTATTCATCACTTCAAGTCAGGCTGCAAGCTTTATCTTTAACTGCAAATAATTTTAAAAATTTTAATAGTGGAATGTCAAGAGTGTTTTTAATGTGTTAACATGATTTTAAGTAGTTTTACTTTTAATCTAACTAGTATGAAAGAACTAATTTCATAGGGAGTGAATTTTAACAATGAACTGAATAGTAGCAACTTCTGAGGTTTCAGTATCAACTGATTGCTATTGGGAAGTTTATTTGAAGGATAGAATCTTATTGTTAGAACAGAGGAGAATACTAGAATGTGTTATTTATTTTAATATGCAATTTTTGGTTATTCAGATATGTTAATGTTGATTCCACAACATTAAAGAAACTTACAACATTTATTATTTATTTAATATTTTTCCAAAAGGTATTATGCAGTTACAAAATCTTTGGAGCTTGATCATGAATTTTATGGAGGGGAAACTGAAGAAATAGGGAGTGAATTTTAACAATGAACTGAATAGTAGCAACTTCTGAGGTTTCAGTATCAACTGATTGCTATTGAGAAGTTTATTTGAAGGATAGAATCTTATTGTTAGAACAGAGGAGAATACTAGAATGTGTTATTTATTTTAATATGCAATTTTTGGTTATTCAGATATGTTAATGTTGATCCCACAACATTAAAGAAACTTACAACATTTATTATTTATTTAATATTTTTCCGAAAGGTATTATGCAGTTACAAAATCTTTGGAGCTTGATCATGAATTTTATGGAGGGGAAACTGAAGAAATACCTATAATAAACAAAAATATGTTCTTTTAAAACAGAGCCACAATACCACGATAAAATATTCATATTGAGATGCTTCTAATAACAATATATAATAATTATTACCTATGTTATTTTTTCCAGGTACAAGTAAAATCAAGGATGAAAGAGAGGGTCTTGTTCCATCACAAAAGAAAATCAAGGCTATCCCTCCACTTATGTCCAGAACAAATGCCAACACTTCAACATCACAAACGGGAAGAGTTGTCAGTGATAATGGACAAAATCGTGGCAATGGCTATACTCCACCGCTAATAACTGAAACAGGAGTAAATGTATTTTCTATAGCAAATGTAACTGATGATCCAGGGATTGTGAGTGCCACAACCATTGCTGGAAGTATTACTTCTGCTACAGGAAGAAAAGATACTTTAATTATCTCTCCATCTATCATTTCAGGTTGGTACCATGTTAATGTCTTTTCCAATATCTAGAGCATGTATTTCATATTTTAAACTTGTTGGCTAATGCTCAATTGTTGACAATGAAGCAATTACTATACTGATCTCCTATAGTAAAAATATAACAATTTTGAAAGGAGCACAATTTTTCTTTTGGCATTGTCTGCCCCCAAAATCTCCAGAATGCTTGAACTTTGCTTTCCATTGGTCAGCTCTCTCTCTCTCTCTGTCTCTCTCTCTCTGTGTATATATATATATATCTTTTTTTCTGTACATAAATTATTTGAGATTCATAAAATTACCCTTCATCTATAGGTAGAATATGTAAAATTTCTTAATGTGGAGCTACAGGAATTTAAACGTAAATCCAAAACCATTTAATATATCTATAAAGAATTTCAATACATAACTATTCATACAATATAGTGAAATGACAAGAGTTTACGTATAGAACAAAAAGTATGAAAGAATAGTACCATCTACTCTAGAAGTAATCAAAGACACTACAACATATTGCAAATTCACATATAACCCACAACTGCACTACAAATTCGAAAAGGTTTTCAAAAAATGTAATATAAAGCTAGCCCTGATCAACAGATACAATATCAAGAACTTCTTAAGTTCAAATTAAAAGACAAGAAACCCATAGAAAAGAAATCAGGAATATACACCATAGAATGTTTAAGACTGTAATTTGAAATACATAGGGAAAACCAAGAGAAATCTGACAATCCAGAAGAAAGAACATTTTAGAAACATCAAATTTAAATAGACAGAAAAATCGGCAGTGGCACATCATTATTGGAGCCAAAATCACGAAATAAACTCAAAGATAAAACTTCTAAAAGAAATAAAGAATCCATTTGAAATGGCCACCTGGGAGAATATTTTCATCTTAAAATATCATAAAATCACTATGAATTTTGACCTTCCACCGTGGGATCACCTTTCTAGATTAATTTCAGATCCACCAGAGGTCACCACAGTTCATACAACAACTTGCAAGGGACCAACACAAGCATTAGAAACCAATGGGTCAACTACTGAGGATGGGAACACTGGTTCCCGAAACATTGTTCCAACTTAAGAAAATATAGTAAGTGAAGAGTGTAAATAAGTTACCCATGTGTATCATTTTAAATATAATGACCACTGTAAACAGTTTAAAAAATTATACATATAAATTATAAAAGTATCTTGAATTGAATCTGTCATCTTAACACTCTTCATGCTTCACTAATCTTAAATATATACGGAACCGGTTTCAAAGATATGTTATCTCCATCTTCGGCCGTGGACAACTGGTGTGAACGGTTGTTGTTGCGTAGTATCAGAAGCAATGTTCTGCTCTGGTGAAACTTTTATGAACTTAAAATTTACATTTTCTTCTTTCGGAATGTCAAAATTCATCAAATGATCCTTATGTTTGTAGATGTAAATCTTTTCCCAAATATCCAATTCTACTGGTCCCTGTACAGCTCTCAATAATTCAACCTTTTTCTTTATATCATGATTTTCGGTCCAAAAGTGATATGCCACCGCTGATTTTTCTATTTGTTTGTATTTTAAATTCCTCATATGTTCTTTAAGACGTATCCCCACATTCCTCTTGGTTTTTCCTATGTAGATCTTATCACATTCAGCACATGAAATCTTGTACATTCCTGATTTTTTCTCCTTTGAAGTATTATCTGTAGTATTGTCTTTCAAAATGTTGTTTAGACTAAATTTATTTGTGGGAGCCAATTTTATATCAACATCTTTAAATATTTTTTGAAATTTATACCTCACTGTTGGGTTATATGTGAATTTTTAAAGGACATTTTTTCTTTAACTGTTGATAATGTAGTGCAATTTTCAATTCTTTTCTTCTTCAGGAATTTTTTTAATCTTATTACGTATTAAGTCTTCATTAAAACCATTTAAAATTGCTATTTCTTTAATTTTCTTATATTCCATGTTATATTCTTCTTTACTGATTGGCAAATTGATCATTCTGCATATCAGACTATTAAAAATAGCATGTTTGTGAGCCATAGGATTAAAACCATTTTCTTTTTTATAATTATCTGCATGTCTGTCCTTTCTATATATGCCATGTTTAAGATTTTCTTTACTTTTTAAAATTTTTATATCCAAAAAAGGCAGCATATTGTCTGTTTCTATGTCATGTGTGAATCTTTATCTTGAATATTCAAAATTCTTTAGTGCATCTTCAATTAACTTTTCATTAACTATGGCAAAAACATCATCAACATATCTGTACCAACACTTAAAGAAGTGTGGAAAGGCTGAAGTAATGTGTGTTTCATTTACTCATGTAAAGATTTGCCAGAAAAGGAGATAGAGGACTGCCCATGGTCAAGCCTGTTTGTTGTTTATAAAAATGTTTATCAAATGTAAAATATGACTGATTAATACAAATATTTGTCAGATATATGTACTCTTTTCTGTGTGTTTCATTGATCCCTATTTCTTTTAACCATTTTTGTAAAATGATTAAAATCTTTTCTCTAGGTATACTGGGGAACAATGAAATCACATCAAACGACACTAGTGTATCTGTAGGTAATAATCTAATATTTTTTATTTCTTCAATTAATTGAATAGAATTATTTATGCTTCTGCTTTTGAACTGTGGTAATTCATTGAATCTGTCTGATAGCCATTTTGCTAGGAAATATGTGGGGGTGTTAATATTGTTTATAATTGGTCTCATGCTCATTATTGGTTTGTGAATTTTTGGTAAGCCATATATACTTGCTATTTTTGGATTACTTGTGATTAAGTTATATTTACTTGTGTCTGGAATAATTGTAATTTTTCTTATGGCTTCATACATGCAGATAATTATATCAAAGAAAATGGTTTTAATCCTATGGCTCACAAACATGCAATTTTTAATAGTCTGATATGCAGAATGATCAATTTGCCAATCAGTAAAGAAGAATATAACATGGAATATAAGAAAATTAAAGAAATAGCAATTTTAAATGGTTTTAATGAAGACTTAATACGTAATAAGATTAAAAAAATTCCTGAAGAAGAAAAGAATTGAAAATTGCACTACATTATCAACAGTTAAAGAAAAAATGTCCTTTAAAAATTCACATATAACCCAACAGTGAGGTATAAATTTCAAAAAATATTTAAAGATGTTGATATAAAATTGGCTCCCACAAATAAATTTAGTCTAAACAACATTTTGAAAGACAATACTACAGATAATACTTCAAAGGAGAAAAAATCAGGAATGTACAAGATTTCATGTGCTGAATGTGATAAGATCTACATAGGAAAAACCAAGAGGAATGTGGGGATACGTCTTAAAGAACATATGAGGAATTTAAAATACAAACAAATAGAAAAATCAGCGGTGGCATATCACTTTTGGACCGAAAATCATGATATAAAGAAAAAGGTTGAATTATTGAGAGCTGTACCGGGGACCAGTAGAATTGGATATTTGGGAAAAGATTTGCATCTACATACATAAGGATCATTTGATGAATTTTGACATTCCGAAAGAAGAAAATATAAATTTTAAGTTCATAAAAGTTTCACCAGAGCGGAACATTGCTTCTGATACTATGCAACAACAACCGTTCACACCAGTCGTCCACGGCCGAAGATGGAGATAACATCTTTGAAACCGGTTCCGTATATATTTAAGATTAGTGAAGCATGAAGAGTGTTAAGATGATAGATTCAATTCACATGAGCTTCACTGGGTTAGTTCCATATGAAAACTTTTTTAAAGATTTGCAATTTTTAAAAAATTTTGATATAAAAGTACTTCTTTAAATTTGTTCTAAATAGTTTCATGTTTTTATTTTGTCTTTTGATGCCCAAAAACTCATTTACTGAACATTTTTATTGCCACATGATGCATCCGTTTTGATAACAGGATTGACTTTGTGATGGCATATGAAATAGTTTTTATGTATATTTATACCATGCATTCCAGTCAACCCATCTGCAATCATGCATACAATGGCCAGCTGGTTGGCCATCCAGCTGCTGACTGAACAAGTCCTAACATTATCAATTCACTTAAAATGGTTGAATGGAATATACATACTATGTAGCACAGATCATATGTTCCTATAATTTGTCCTGACAGTTCCCCATATTGCTTTAGATGAATGGTAGTTTAGATCAGTTCACTTAAGTTACAACAGGTGCAAAGGCCCAATGTTGTACTTGTTGTGAATTTAGGTACACTTCCTGAACATCAATAGACAGTTAATATGCTGCATAGCTGCTTGCTTGGTCTCCGTATCACTCTCAACATTTCTCCTCATCTCTACTTTTTCATACCAATGAACTGTTTCCTCTTAATATATGAATAGCTGACTAACATAATAGTAACAAAGTTTTCACAATTACAGTGGTTATATTTGCAGTCTCTTGAATAAAGGATCTACAAGATTCTTAGATTTGGCTTCTATTATAATTTTAATTTAGTAGTATATTTTTCATAGCTTAAACATTCTGTTATTGTATGTAGATTTTCCTAAAACAGTATTCCAAAGCTGGAGGATAGATTTTCTACGGGACATACATTTCAAGTTTTGTAAGGTCTGCCAGTTAAACCTAAAAATATGCATTTTTAGCAGATATTTGTTTCTTTGTTTTAATGTGATAAAATGAACAGAAATGTAGCAAAACATGTCCAGATCAATCTTACATTTATGTCAAACACCAGCCATGTTCAATTATACATTTTAACATGCCAGGCTGGCACATTGCTTCTTTATTGGGTAATGTTTCCTTAATCAAAAAGCAGTATTCGAGAAGCTCATGTGCAAGTTACAACTAAGTTCTATTGTTTTTGGATCATGCATTCAAAATCACATTATTGTAAGATATTTGGATTAGGCATTTGCTGGTTAAGTTGACATTTATTATTATTATTATTATTATTATTATTATTATTATTATTATTTAGACATGCAAGGTTTAGATATTGTCTACAGCACTTTCCCTCCGTCTAACGAATACCAGCCTTTTAATTTCCCTATTTTATACATAATTACATCATTTCATAGTAATAATTACTAATATTAATTTTTATTAACATAGCTAGGACTGCTCTTTCCATTTAAAGTGTAGTATTCTATAAATATTCTTATTGACAATGGGTAGTACAGGTTGCTAAAGGATGGATACTGGAACAAGAGATCTGGAGTTTAATTCCCACCAGGACCATCTTCCATGACTGAAGTTTCCTCCAGGTCTTTCCTCAGTCCTGCTCACTGGCAAATTCCAGAGTTGTAACCTGCCTGGAACACTTTATTCCCAAATTTCATAACCCAACTCAACATTTCATCTCATTGTTCACTACCTGTGAAGTAACAGCAGTATAAACTGGTGCTTTCTTTTGCTATCTTTTGCATTTTATTGTTAAATAGCTGGATGCAGTTTTCAAAGATAATTTCAATTACATGATGGTACAAGGTAATTATAAATAATAATAATAGGATTTTTAAAGTTTAATTTCCAGATTATGGATCTTATTCTTTCATGCAACTCAAGTGAAGAAATACTTAAGTTTACACAATTCCCATGCAGATTTTCTTGTGGTGCACCAGGCAGTAGCTTGAGCTGCCAGTTACCAAATATTTACGACAGAGAAAAAAACTTCATTGTGTTGGAATTTGCAAAGTGTTTATTCGTGACTGCAGTACAGTCTAGATTCAGAAGACAATACCAAATAGAGGGTCACTGGAGTATTTTGCAATGCCAAAAGATATGGCTTCAAAGCATTAAGAACCTCCAGTTGGATGAAAAAGAGAAAGAGAATGAAAGGTTACAAATTATACCAATAGAAAAGTGAGTAACCTGGCACAAAGAATTATGAGTTACAAGGGTACACATACAATTTTCTCATAAATCAGTGGGATGCAATAACAAGGGGCGAATTAAATCTAGTACTGACAAAACTTCAAAATAAAAAAGTCCCAGAATGTGATAGAGTAAATGCAGAACTCTTTAAATTTGAAAGGCAGAACCTTAAAAATTGGTTAACTCAGCTAATGAACAAAATATGGAATGCCAGTCCCAGATGAATGTAAAGTGACCATTATGAATAATATTCATAAAGCAGGAGATAGAAGTGTTTGTGGAAATCATAGGGGGATAACTTTAATGAATTCTCCATATAAAATATTTATAATAATTGTTTAAATTAGATTATAACTTATAATTAAAAAGATAGTCTTGAAGTCGCAACAGGTATTAGAGAAGAGCATACAGTATGTATTCTATTTCTGGATTTTGTTGAAGCACTAATAGAGTTAAAAGAATTATTTTACATCCCATTTAAATTAAAATTAATCAATGCCATTAAGTCACTATATGATCAAAATAGTACAACCTTTATCAAGGATAAGAAATTGAGTAATCTGCCATCAGTGAACCAGGGTCTTATATAGGTTCAGTCTGTCAGCTCTATTGTTTAATTTATACATAAACAGAACTCTAAAAATGACTAAGAATGAATTTAACTGCAAATAATGTCTAAAAAATTAAAGGTATAAAAAATATTCATCTTAATAAATAATATTAATTTATATAACTGCAATCTTGCTTGCTGATTATCCAGTGCTAGTTGCTAAATCTGAATAATTTACCTTAAACCAGTTTCTAATAGAGTATAACATGAAAGCATTAACATCTAAAGCTTAAGTGATGGCTATATAGGGTGATCACTTAAACAACTAAAATATTGATTTGAAAATAATAGAGTGATTGAATGAATGATCTAGTATGTATACTATTAGTTCAAATTTACAGGAAAATATTCAGAAATGTAATGCACTCAAACAGTTTATAAATAGATATTTAGGGAAAGCCATGAAGAGTGAAACTACTAATTAGAATGCACAGTATTATATCTATACCAGCACTGTCACGCAGCAGTGAAACCTGGATAATAGAAGAATAGAAACATGCAAAATAAGCTCAATTAATGATCCGACAGTTGAACTTTAGCCTGGCTGAAGATGGGAACTAAATGTTCTCAAAACCGGTTCCATACATTTATGAAAAGTAAGTG
This sequence comes from Metallyticus violacea, assembly GCA_030762175.1. Taxonomy (NCBI): domain Eukaryota; kingdom Metazoa; phylum Arthropoda; class Insecta; order Mantodea; family Metallyticidae; genus Metallyticus; species Metallyticus violacea. The sequence goes on along the minus strand of CM060838.1, from coordinate 62,713,217 downwards.
AAGCTTTAAGAGTGTGTAGTTCAACTGAATCATACAATGATATCAATTAAAATGCAAAATAAGGTTTCTTTGGCAGACAAAGAGAATCACTAGAATAGATTAACTGTGCAAATTCATAAATAACTGCAACTAAAGCCAATGATGAAAGAAATACACAGAACTATGAGAAACACTGGTTCTTACACATTAGCAAATGTCTCATATTCAAATTCCATTGTCTAGCTTATTTTTATCTACCACAGAGAAGACAAGATGTTGGTCAACCCCTTATAAGATGAAAATAATAATTCTTGTACTCATAGTTCAGAATGTGACTACACCCAGTCTTGATGTGGTTGGATATATTATTATTATTATTATTATTATTATTATTATTATTATTATTATTATAGTTGTTTTTGTAGTTATTATTTTTTTGTCATAGAAAAACTCCTCAACAACTGCTATTAATCTTTCATCTGTCAAAAATTGTGTACCAGCCAGAAATTTCCTCATTTTTGCAAAGGGATGAACCTTATGGAATCATAATAGGGAATAAGCACCAACATGGATGACAAGGATGTTAAGGGACAAACTTGTGAGCAGGAGGTCTAGAATTCAATTCCTGCCAGGTCTGTCATTCCTTATTGAGGTTTACCTGAATTTTTTTGTATTTAAAAAAATATCTAGAAGCAGTTTACATTTTGCTTTCAACTGATGCATTCTCATTAAACATCATCGGTACATTTATGTTTCCAGTCTATCCTGTAGTGATCTATTTTGGAATTCAATGAAAATAGACTGCTGAATGAGACAATGTAACTGTCTTACTGTCATGGAAGAATATGCCAAATAGATTGTATTCATTATTCTATCCACTACCTGATGTACTTCAGCAGTGAAAACTGGCCTTAAACACTATTAAAAAAAGTGAATAAGATAGCTCAGATAGCAACAAATATTAATGTTTTCATTTCATTAACTTTTGCCATTACAATGTTATTTCACAAAAACAAATCACAAGACATATTATCTAAACCAAGAAAAGACACATATTCAGATATAAGCTTGTATTGATTTAAGGTAGCTTTCTTTTTTGATAAATTGAGAGGCAGTGGAGAGATTCAACCCAGAAAGTGTGTAATGATATTTATTTATTTGTATATTTCAATTCTTTATGCTCCATTCACATATTCATGATTTAGTATATTCTCTCTTCCTGCATACCATATTGCCATACCTACTTTATATTAAATTGTATTCCATCTCTTCACCACAGACAGTATTATTGGATGGGTTTTGTGGTTATGTTACCTGTGTAAAGTAAAAGTAGACTCTTATGTTCATTTCTAACAGAGAAGTTTGCATCTGATGTTAGTTATTTCTCCAGTTTAAACACTCTATAGTACAATGTATAATTTCTATATATTAATTATTGATTGTTTTATAGATGAAGTGAATATGGTACCAACAGTATTAAATGATGAAAATGAAACCAATATTGAAGTGACCGCTGTACCAAGTGTGATACCAGTCAGCAAAGGAAGAGTAGCAGCTGCAGTTCCAACTGGTTCTCATAATGGTCTAGATGCTGCTTCCATCACTGGTATATCATTGGGCATTCTTGTATTTGCAGCCCTTATAGGTAGGTAATTTTGTCTCAGTTTTCAATAATTATGGTCAAAAAGAGAAATATAGTTATAATGTAAATTTGAATAGTTTGGGATTTTCACAGTGAAATATAGTATCATATAACAAGTTTATGAGGAAGTCACTCAAATTTCACTAGTTTTATTCCACTTACTTGGACATGTTTCAAAGGCAAATTTCCTTTGTCGGCACGGTTCCACTGTCAGCTTTCCAGCGTGGTATTAAGATGTCGCTCTTTGGATTTTATACATTTTTTATAAGGTTGCTGTTGTTTGGAAGATCAAAATTAACTAAATGTTCTTTCATTTAAGAACTTTCGAAAAATAAGACATTTTTAAAAAATTCTGTTGGAACTCATACAGTGAAGCTTGTTAAATGTAAATTATATCTAATCTGTTGTCTACACACTCTTGTGCTTCACTTACTTTTAAATACGGTGGGACCGGTTTCAAAGAGACATCCTCTCCAACTTGATGAGTCAGAGGTGGAGAGATGGAGATGGAGAGGATGTCTCTTCATCTCTCCATCTCCGACTCATCAAGTTGGAGAGGATGTCTCTTTGAAACCGGTCCCACTGTATTTAACGTAAGTGAAGCATAAGAGTGTGTAGATGACAGATTAGATATAATTTAAATTTTCTTTGTTTTCGTTCAAGAATATATTTTCCCACATAAATAATTCTATGAGTTTTGAAGAGCTTTAAGAGTTTTGGTTCATTTTGAACTCATGGTTTTTTTTGCCAGAAATGGTATGCTACTGCTGATTTTTCCATATGTTTATATTTTATACTTCTCATGTGTTCCTTAAATCGTATGATGATGTTCGTTTTTGTTTACCTATATATTTATTATTGCAGCCTTTGCAACTGATTACGTAAATGACTGATTGTTTTTCTGGTGGAATTTTGTCCTTTGTGTTGGGTTTTAGGAGGTTTTTCATACTGCATTTATTGACTGGAGCCAAAATGGTGTTGGATCTTTAAAAATCTTTTGAAATTTTTGTTGTGCCCATGGATGGAATGTAAATTTTTTATATATCTGCTCTCCTTTGTAACCTTTCAGTATGATGATTTCTTTTATTTGGTTTTTTTTTCTTTCTTTCTCTATTTTTCCCCCCCTTTTCTTTCCCCCCCTTTATTCTCTTTTTTCCCCCTTTTTTCCCCTTTTTTTTCTTCCCCCGCTTGACCAGATATTTTGTGTAGCCATTTTTCTATGCTATATCTATGGTTTTTTGGTACTCCAATTTGTATTGTGTCTCGTTTACTGGTAGATAAAACTAATGAAATTTGAGCGACTTTCTCATAAATAATTTGTTATATGATAGTTATAATGGTTTATACACACAGATAAACAAACTTACAGATAGATCCATTCAGAAGATAAGTTGCAATTTGGCCAAGCATTGAATCAAAGGCTATCAAAATGAAAAATACTATATGGTATTTATGGATTATGCAGAGACTTTCAACTTCATAAACCAAAAGAAGCTAATCCAAAAGTTAGAAGAAATAATAGAGCATGAGCACCTAATTAAAATATTAATAAGAGGCCATACAGAATTTAAAAATATGCAGATAACTAATGGAATTGCTACATTAAAACACACCAGGCAAATCAGTGAAGTAATGCAAGAAAATCTAATTAGCCCACTGTTGTTTAATATAATCACTGCCAATGCTGAGAACATTACAAATAAAACAAAATTAATACTGTATGCAGATGATATGGTTCTGGAACCACCCAATAAACAAAATATTCAAACAACTTCCAACAAATATTGTACTTACGAAGCTTCCAACAACCTTCAAGAATGGGTGAATGAGAATGATTCTCAATAGATACAGAGAAAACTACAGTTTTCAGGAAAGGAAGAAGTCTATTACAAACAATACTCAATGCTAAAGCGTAAAGCACTAAAAACAGAAATAAATTTAAATACCTGTGGGAATTATGCCACAAACATATATATCATCATTCAGTGCAAAGATGTTAGCAGCAATAAGAGCAATATTTATCTGGCTTCAAGAGTTAGTCAGCAATGAAGTTATAAAAACCATGTAAGAGCAATATTTATCTGGCTTCAAGAGTTTGTCAGCAATGAAGTTATAAAAACCATGAAACCTTTAGAAACAGTAATAATCCCAATTGCTTCTTTTAGGTTAACCTAATATAAGACTAAGCAATATGAGTCAGAAAAAATTGAAAATATGATATCAAGATTCCTGAAAAAGCATTAGAAACAGACAAATTTGCACCGAACAGAAGATCAAAACCCTGAATAATTCCTTCTTAGAGGAACTGAGAATTGGACTGCAACTGCCATCTAACCAATCATATAATCAGGCAAGAAGAAAGAGAAAGCAAAAGCAAATCAACAATACCTCATCATGGATCATTCAGAATTAAGCACTCAGGCACACTATCTCAAATTGGCAATCCATGGATACAAACTGTTTATGGATGTGAAGTTTCATCAGGCAAATGATAATTGCATGTGCTAACTTTGTGAGCAGAAATGTGAGAAATATCCCTCACATATGCCTCCCCCCCCAAAAAGGACAAAACGATAAATCAGCAGTAGCAGCTCACTTTTGGACCAAAAATCATGAAATAAAACTGGGAATTAAATTGCTGAAACATCTTCACAACCCATTGGAGTTATCCACTTGGAAAAAATTTTCATATTAAAAAATAGAGAAAACCTAATGAATTTCCAGTTTCCTCCTATGGATGAACTCGGCAACTTCCTACTTCAACCAACAGAGGCCACCACAGGAGTATCTGGTTGTCTAGCCATCATTTCGAGTAACGGCGGTTCAGTGAGCAACTAAAGATGGGAGAGATTCTCCCAAAAGCGTCATACTTTTATGTAAGCAGGTGGAGTTTAGAAAATTAATACCTAAGTTTAGGATATGTTATGCATTTCATTTATGAACAGCCAAATACTAGATATATTTAAGAAATAGTATAGTTTTATGCCGTAGAATGTCATGCATTCTCTATACATTCAAGAGACCTGTTTTAGACTTTTCAATTTCTTTCATATTTTTATACTCTTCTTTGTACTCCACCATTTACTTAGTTTCAGTCCATATTATGATTTTTCTTTGTGGCCTCTTGCTTGCACAAGATGAAAAATGATGGTCATTTCACATACACACATTTGGAGGGAGGAGAGAGAACAACGACATTATTGTAACAGTTACTATGGTAAACATTATCTTAATTAATTAATTACAACTTTATCACACCACCACCAGAGCAGAATACACATTTCCACAACTTAACAAATTATTGGACAGTTTACATATAGCTTAGCTGATGATGAAACGATATGTTCTAGAAATCAGTTCTATCTAATTATGACAAGTAAATGAAGCATCAAGAGTATGTAATTCAACTAAATCATATAATAATATCAATTATAAACATTATATCTGCAGAGCCTATGACAGCAACTGGCCCTTACACTGTGCAACATGTTGACACCAACCACAAAGAAAAAAATGAACTGTATATTCTTTATTGTTGCTTGCTAACTTCTTAGCGGGAGTAATTTCATCTCCTTTGCTCCATGTTATTTGGTACATTAATCCCATTATGATCTTGGCCTTCCTGTTTTCCAATCTACAGATCTTGCTTTAAAAAAAAATTAATTTTTATTCCTCTATCTCACTGGTGACATTTCCATAACATTTTAAGTTGTTGTTTACTATTTGTGATATGTTAAAATAAAACTAATTTGTGCTTATGTTTCAGGTGCAGTAAGTTTTGTGCTGTATCGACGTAGGTTCCTGAACAAACCACAGACTCTGAATGACAAGTGTAGTAATCCTGACTCCAGTGGCTATATAGATGACAGCACACTGAGGGTGAGTGCTAGCAACTCCGCTCTGAGTCAAACAAGATACAAGGTATTGTGAAAGCCAGCATTTTCAAGTAGTGCTGATTCAGTACCTGGCTGGCTTGGATATGCAGTGCAACTCAGATATTAACCATTAGATGCCAGAACTTTCATCCTAGGAAGAAAGAGACCAGTTGCCTTGCCAAATAGTAGGAAGCTTAATTGATATCATTGTATGATTCAGTTAAACTACACACTTCACTTACTTTTCATAAATATTTGGAACCAGTTTCGAGAACATTTAGTTCCCATCTTCAGCCAGGCTAAAGTTCAACTGTCGGATCATTCGTCGAGCTGTGGGAATGTATATTCTGCTCTGCTGGCAGTGTGATAAACTTGCAGTTTATGTTTTCATCCCCGACATTGTCGAAGTTCATTATGCTGTCTTTGTATTTGTAGATGTAAATTTTCTCCCAGGTTGCTAATTCCATAGTTCCTTGTACTGATTTTAATAATTTTGCTTTATTTATTATGTCGTGATTTTGTGTTCAAAAATGATTTGCTACTGCTGATTTCTCTATTTGCTTGTACTTTATATTCCTTAAATGTTTCTTTAACCGTGTGCCTAAGTTTCTCTTTGTTTTTCCAATGTAGATTTTTTCACATTCTGCACAGTTTGTTTGTAAATACCTGATTTTTCTTCTTGTGGAATACTGTCATTAACATTATCTATCAGTAAGTTTTTAACATTAAATCTATTAATTGGTGCCAACCTGATATTAAAATCTTTAAGAATATTCTGAAATTTTTTATGGCCCATGGATGATATGTGAATTTTTTAAAAATTAGTTTATCTTTTCTTGCTGAAAGTGTTATGGTTTCTTTGATATGTTTTTGTCTCTTGAATTTCTGCACCTTTTTATGTACTAGTTCTTTTTTAAAAGCATTTTTAACTGCTGTTTCTTCTATTTGTTTGTATTCTTTAAAATATTCTTCTTTGCTAATTTGTAGGTTAACTAGCCGGTGTGTTAAACTGTTAATTACTGCATGTTTGTGCACTGTGGAGTTAAAACTGTCAGCTTTGATGTGATTATCTGCGTGTGTATTCTTTCTGTATATTCCAAATTTAAGATTTTCTTGGCATTTCATTATTTTAATATCCAAGAATGGCAACATGTTATCTGTTTCTATTTCGTATGTAAATGATATGTTTATATCTTGCATATTCAGAAGTTTTAAGGCATCGTCAATGAGTTTTTTGTTAACTATGACGAGTATATCGTCTACATATCTTTACCATACCTTAAATATGTATAGAAAAGCTATGTTGATGGTGTGTTTCACATCTACTCATGAAGAGGTTAGCTAGAAATGGAGATAAGGGGCTGCCCATTGTACGAGGGCTGATCAACAAAGACTGAGACTGATTTTTTTCACAGATGTTTATTACTCCAATTTAATGTTTACATGATCTTTTTCAAAGTAGTCCCCTCTTACTTCAAAACACTTTTTATAGCTGTGAAAATCTACATTGGAAAAACAAAGAGAAACATAAGTACACGGTTAAAGGAACATTTCAGCAACATAAAGTACAAGCAAATAGAGAAATCAGCAGTAGCATATCATTTTTGGACACAAAATCACGATATAATAAATAAAGCAAAATTATTAAAATCAATACAAGGACCTACGGAATTAGCAACCTGGGAGAAAATCTACATCTACAAATACAAAGACAGCACATAATGAACTTCGACATTGCCGGGGATGAAAAATAAACTACAAGTTTATCACACCGCCACCAGAGCAGAATATACATTCCCACAGCTTAATGAATGATCCGACAGTTGAACTTTAGCCTGGCTGAAGATGGGAACTAAATGTTCTTGAAACCAGTTCCATACATTTATGAAAAGTAAGTGAAGCTTTAAGAGTGTGTAGTTCAACTGAATCATACAATGATATCAATTAATATGATTAGCTTCACTGTGCAAGTTCCAATTTACATTTAAGTAAGGAAGCTTAATGTTTAATGGCTTATGCAAATTTTCCACAACAGTTAAAACAATAATCTCTTTGAGAATAATGAATAAGTCTTTTAGACCACTGTTACAGTAGAGTGTTCAAAACCTTAAAGCACTGCATCTACATATAAACAATTACTTATAATCTTCCAGTTGTTTAAATGTAGGTTGAAATATGGCTTGCATAGAAATCGTGTAATTATTGAAAAATGCCAACATCAAGATTTTACTACTAAACAACTGTATTAAGAACGAACAAAAAAAAATATATATTACATCTTAATGGAAAAAAAATATATAAAAAAAAATATGACAGGCAGAAAGCATTTCCATGTTACTGATTAACAGTAAATGAAAGGTTATAATTGTTATTTTTAAGTTTTATAGTATATGCCAGTAATTTCATTATAAAAATTAAAAGCTTAGTTCAGAGGATTTTGAATTTATACGGTAATAGCAGTTACAAAAGTTCTAAAGTGAAAGAATTGAATATGAAAAAATAGTTAAATATAGAGGCTTTCAGATGCATTATAAAAAGGATTATGTTTATGGGTTCTGTAAGATTTGTTTTTAAAAATTGGATGAGGTATACTTACAACTTTGTCAAAAAATAAGTTTTATTAAGGAATGGTTGCTTATATGAAGTATCGCAGTACTATTAGCCTGATTTTAATGTTGATATATTGTGCTCATTACTAATGATTTTGGCAGAAAAACTACCAGTCTTTGGGATAAAGAGTAATTTAGTTGATTGCTTCATGTTTTAACTTCTTTACTTGTATTAACTATACATTTTATAACATTTATTGAGTTTAACTTTAAATGCTAATTGAATCTGTACAGTGAAGATAATCACATAATTAAGATTACTATATGATTTGAGTTGAACTAAACTCTTATTGACTCCACTTATTTGTTTAAATGTAGAACATGTTTCATAGACCATCATCTAATAATCAGCTAACTGTTCGACTCAATCATACAGCAATCTTAATTGTTTATTGAGTTATTTATTGGAATTTTGCAAAGTTAAGCTAGATGCTACTCACTAAGCTTGATTGTCAAAAGAAGCACAAATATGAAATGTATGATTATGTGGCATCAAAAAAATAAATAGAGATTCTTTTTTCCCATACATAAGAGTAAGTTTATAATTTATATGAATAGTGCTGGATGCAGATATGAGCTTTGCCATTGTATAATATTTAACAAAGCTTTAGTCTGCAGGTTTATGTGTTTAGAACTTGCAAATATAGTAGCAGACAATTAAAACCTTTCTTCTGGTGTGCATATTCCTTATAGCTTAAAGTCTGAGGTAGTATTTATGCACCAATATATTAAACCAATATGCTTGTCCTGTTTTAAAGTACAGTTTTCCTTCCTATCATTTTTATTAGCTTCCTTTCTTTTGACTTCAATCATAATATGTATTTGGTTTGCATTAACTTGAAATGTATCTCTCAGATCTTGTAAGATATTCAAAGTATTGACAACTAAAGAGCAACTTCATGCAAATATCTCATAAAAAATTACTACTACTATTACTTGATGAGATTAATATTAATTTGATTTATTTATGGACGCTCTTTAACATCTCAGGTCATCAGCGTAGATTAATATTAAGATAATAGCATAATGTACAGATTGTTTTAACACTTTCAAAAGGAAACAAACGGTTAAAACACACCAAACATTCAGTATCTCAAGACAGAGCCCTTTTCCAAGCACTTTTAATATAAACTATTAAGAAAATGCTGAAATGGGTAGCAAGTAATACCAGCTAGACCGTACAAAACTGTAGGACAAGTTGGAAAACTTTGGAAAATAAAATATTTTAGAAAACAATATATCAAGAGAAGGCAGCACCAACAAATAAATATATTGGAATATGTGTGATTAGCAAATCAGCTATTCTTTTTTGAGCTATAAAGATAATTTGAGACCAGGCAAAGTGCATACTTTTAGAAAAACTATGGCCATTGTCTCCTTGTCTCTAAGGGTACTATCAGAAACCAGAGGAGATAACACATCAATTAAGTTAGTAACAAACAATTGTCAAAGGAAGCATAATGGGATAAGGTAGAGCAACAGATGTGGAGACAACAGTTTTAAAGAACCATGTATGAATATTCATAGAATAATCATAGAAAACCTGCAGTGGAAGTTAAACTAATATAAAAGGTTGACAAAATTTACAGTTTAATATGTACACAACATTTTTGAGACATAATTGCCAGACGAGTAAAATTTAAAATTAAGGTCAAGGATTTGGATCCTGTATGTGGTAGTAGGAATAATGATGGCATTAGTTTTGCATTTGATGTGGCTGCATGGGTATGAACCAGGTGGTGAAAGGAAGTAGCTGTTAAATTTTTTTTGAAAATACATTGTAAGTTGAGCAAGATCTAAAATGAGATATTCCTTGAAGAAAAATGGAGATGGCAGGATTTTGAAGCAGAATCTCATAACAATCTTTAAGAATAGATCTAATATATTTGATGCCTGGAAAATAAGAAGTAATGAAGTAAGTACATTATTATCAGTGGACTTGGTGTCCCTTGGAGTAAAGCTCTTGTAAGAGGGAATAATTTGTGAGTGTGTAGTGATGAAGGATAGCCCCTGTCTTTTGAGTTACATTGATGATACATTTATCTAAAGAAGCAGGATTGTTACAAAGGTGATGCCCACAAATAGATAAAGAAAAAGGAATAGATCTTTTGATGTGCTTAGCATAACAGCTGTTGAAATGAAGATATTGCTGAAGGTTGGTAGATTTGACATGAACTGATATCAGGAATTGTTTGTTAGCAAAATTGATATCCAAATCTAATAAAGTAATAGAAGTGCAAGAAATATTACACTTGAATTTTACAGAATAGTTGGAATTGAGCTTATGTATAAAACTATCAATCATGTCTACACTGTATACCCAAATAATAAAAATATCATTGAAGATCAATTAGAGTAAAGGCACATGAGTCTCAGATTGTAAAAATAAATTGACTTAGGAGTCGTACTAGTGCCCATGGCAGTACTTTTTAATTATAATGAATATACATCCCCAATTTCAAGTAAGCACTACATTGCAAATGGTAGATATTTTCTTAACAATCTACAATAAAAATGGTTATTCTTGAAAAAGATTTTTGACTCAAAATGTTGAATGTTTTAATGTGTTTATCAGTTTGTGCTTTCTTTAAAAGTTTGAGCAAACTGTTCATTGTGATATACATTTCTATTATGAAGCTTATTTTATTTTTTCTACTTGAAGTGATATTATATATATCAAGGCTATGAATACAATAAGTGCTTAATTTATTTATATTTCAAGGGACAAATAAAATCTAAGTAAAATGTACATTTGAAAGGAATCAGGAGACATTGTTTTCAGTACAAACCCTGAAACTATTACATGCACAATAAACTACAATATGTTGTGATATTAAGGCCACTCTGAAAATTTATGCAAACTGATATGTATAATAATAAACCTAATTAAATCCGTTAATAGTTGAATGGTTGACACTGTGAACGAGTGACTCACGAAACATGTCCAGTTTACTTTTAAATAGTTTTACTTTTAGTTCTATACCTGATTTTATGATAGTTTCCTGTATGGATTCCTACATTCGTTTTAATTGAATTAGATTAGTTTTATTTGATAATAAATGGAATTCAGTTTCCAATCCAAAATTATTTTTAGTTTTAGTTGCTGGATATTTTTTAAGTTAACAATTTATCAAGTTAATGGATTTAAGTCAATAAGACTTTCAGGCTATGATTTTTTTTAATAATTTGAAACCATAATTGACTCTAAAGCAATGCATTCAAAGACTTAAAAAATCTGTTGGAGATAAACCACCATCAGCTAGGACTGTAGATGATTGATGTAAATTCAAACACACTTAATTGCAGGAACTTTAGCGAGAGTTTACCTGCTACAGAGACCAATGACATTATGATGCTGTGTGTAAATGATTAAAGAAGATAACTGAATTACTTTTCATTAGATTTGGGCATTTTTGAGATTTGGTATGAGTGCAATAAAGTTCTACATAATCATCTTGATTTGATGAAGCTGTGTGCTCAGTTGACTCTTATAATACTTTCCCTACATTGCAATTTGATGCGTGGAATCTTCCGCATATCAGCCCACGTGGTGACCTGACAATGACATCACTTAACAGATATCCTGAGTACCACAAGCATAATCATGCAGTAGCATAGAACACATGCAATCCACCCATGCTTAAGGGTTGCCTATTGAACAGAAGAAACTGATCTTGTGCTGCTGCAGTGAACTGATGGATTCTGAAATGACCCTGAGACAAAATCCTTTTTTTTTGGACATTTTTGAAAAGTGTGGATATTCATTTACAAATAGGAGCTAGTTCTAAAGATACTAAAAGTATCCTACACTAATGTATTCAACATGTTCACACTAACTCCATTTACTTTCATTACACTAGGACATGTTTCGGAAGCAATCGCTCCCATCATCAGCTATTGACAACACTGCTACTGGAAATGGTGGCTGGATACCAGGATGCTCTTGTGGCATGTCTGATGGTTCTAGTATGAACTTGTCGAGTTCACCCATAGGAAGAAACTCAAAATTCATTAAGTTTTTCTTATTTTTTAAGATGAAAATCTTTTCCCAAGTTGATGGAAGAAGAAGAGAAAAATGGTTGGCTCCCATTCCTAGATTTAAAAATTATAAGAAATGGAGGTACACTAAACTTTGGAATCCATAGAAAAGAGACACACACAGAAAAGTGCATAAAAATAATTATTGTTATAACTCATTCCACATAAATGTGCAGTGTTTTACAGCTTGGCACACACAATAATTAGTGTCCCATTTACAGAAACAGGAGTACAAAATAGAATACCAACAAATAATTAAGATAGCAATAACAGCAGCAGCAGCAAGACAGCAGTGGTTTCAACAAAGACATAGTAATAAAAATTATCAATAAATTTAAAAGACAAAAATTGATCAGAGGTTTCCACACTGAAGAACACTAAGGAAAGATACAAATTCAAAAGTTGCACATACCATCCAAATTACGAAAAATTTAAGAAGATATTCATTGAACAAATATATCAAGAATTTATTAGGTTGCACAGTAAAAGACACCATACCAACAGAATAGAAATCAGGAATTTATGAAATTAAATATGCAGATTGTGATCAGAGATACATCGGAAAAAGGAAGAGAAGTTCAGAAATTGAAAGAAAAGAACACTTTAGGAATATTCATTTTAAGTAGGTTGATAAATCAGCAGTAGCAGCTCATTTTTGGACCAAAAGTCATGAAATTAAACCGGAGGCTAAGGTAATGAAACAACTTCATAACATTATGGAGCTATTCACTTGGAAAAAAATTTTCATCTTAAAAAATAAGAAAAACCTAATGAATTTTGATTTTTCTCCTATGAATGAACTCGGCAAGTTCCTACTAGAACCATCAGATATTGCAATAGGAACATCTTGGTATCAACCACCATTTCGAATAACAGTAGTTGGTCTACAGCTGATGATGAGAGCAATTGCTTCAAAAAATGCCCTAGTGTTATGTCATTGTCTACAGCTTCCTAAGTACGGTTTATTTAAAAATACTAAAATTAGTTCAAAATGAAATCTCTTTTTACTGCAACATAGAAATTTACAAAGTTGTACCAGTGACATATTATTACAAAGGATAATTTTTAATATAAGACTTATTAAAGCAAGTGATGTACATTTTAGGCTTCCCTGGACACTCACTGCAGAAGATAGTGACTTTTTGGCTTTGTTATTTGCTTCTTTTTTACCCTCCTATGTGAGTATTCTTTTATCGCACAGCATGCAATGCTGCCAAACTTTTCTAGCAGATCCCTCCAGTTTTTCCATTTTTTATTTTCCTTGAAAGGTCAATGACATATGAAATATATTCACAAAGATGCAAGGCAAGTGATTCCTTGGAGACTCAGAGTGACATTTTCCTTCTGGTAGTGCTTTATCTATAGCACAAAATCGGTCATTCACTATAGAAGTCCCTAGTAGGAACTTCACAGCAATTTTCCTCCACCATTTTTATTCTCTTTCTCAAAGCCAAATAGTAAGATGGTCATTCAGGTCAACACCTTTTTTGCTATCAAACACTATCTTTAGTTTCATGGTAGTTTCCCTTTTTATTTTTTTAACCAGTATCATTTTCAGAACATTATGGTACTGTTGAGATTATAGGGACCTACATTTATCCATCCAGTTAATTATTTTCATCTTTTTTCATTCTCTGCTGTGCTAATTTTGCCCTTTTTAAGCTGCTTTGTTTAACACCCCTCAGAAATCCTGACCTGTTTCAAAGGATTCCTTCCTCAGAGAAGACTCTTTTTATCCAACGACATTACTTATGTGCCAGAGAAATGCTGAAATTGCTTTACATTCTTCATCTAGCATGGGGCTCACAAAGTTTCATGGTTACAAATTCAGCTTTACCTAATACTTGTTCATCATCTTTTCTTGTAAATCCTTATAGCATATATATACCTATCTATCAAAGTTTGTAAAGTTTCGCACCATACTTGTGAGACTTAGTAAGGATATATTGTAAAATAGTCTTCCTTTACAAGGAACTAGGGATTCATCATTAACTACAACTCTTTCAGGGGTTAGAATTTACTGAAAAATATCCTGCAGGTTTTCAACTAGCAAATGTACTTTGTAGAACCTGTTATTTTCATTTCTAGGAACTATATCTAGAAACCAATCAAGACACATTGTGGCTTTAATGGCTTTATTTTCATGAAGCAGATTTCTAGAGCAATAAAGAGAAATTTCTGGAATCTCATTTAATCTCATGGTAAGAATTATTCTGAAAAATTTGTTCATTTCCTCCTCAGTAGTATCAACCCAATTAGATATGGGCTTCCCTTAACAAGTTTAATGCATGTTTTTACTATTAAGACACCATAGGTGGTGATTCATGATGATTCATTCACTGATGATTAATGAAATGATAAATTGGGAAAGGGAGTTTTTTTATTAAGGATACCTCCCTGGCATTTGCTATTTATGAGGACTGAGGAAATCATGGAAAAACTTCAATCAGGGAGGACGGTCCTGGTGGGAATCGAACTCCAGACCTCTCGCTCACGAATCCACGCCTTAAAGACCTCGGCCATCCATGGCAGTATATCTTGTTACAAGCATTCATGTTACGTGGTGACCTGAAGGAATAATTACAAAATAAAAAAATTATTAAAATAATACGGTAGGCTGAAAGAATGTAATAGTAGATCTGTCTCCTTCACATTGTGCTGAAGATATTTGTATATTTGAACCTCGTTTGTTCTATGAGTTTACTACATAATTTATTTTGCAAAAGCTGGTGAAATGGATGCCAACAGGGAGAAGATATTTGTATATTAGGCCAAAATGTAGGCAATGTAATAGTTGGCAGAAAATGAAAAACAAACAACTTTAAATTCAGTTGAAGCTTGACATATTCGTTTTTGATATCATAACAGGTGACAAAACATTTATTTATTGTAATGCAACAAAAAATAAAAACAATGGACACAGTGGATCTATCCAGATGAAGGTAAGCCAACAAAAGTTAAAAGAATCTGAAGTATTAGCAAAAAGATGGTTGCCTCTCATTCGTTCATTGTTATGGTCCTGATACCTCTGTTTTCCTAGAGGGTTGTATATGGTTGATGCCAAGTGCTACATCCCCATTTGAGTGCACACACTCTTGGGAAAAAAATACAGAACAGTGTCAAAGCTATAGTATCCATGACATGATAGTGCATCTTTCCACACTGCAAAACTGACAGTGGACTTTTTGGTTGCTTCAGGTGTAAAATTAAGGGGCTTATCTACCCTGTGTCCTGGTACCATGCAACTACTTGCTACCAATCAAGAAGAAGATGTGTGGATTGTCCTATAACACTGTGTCTGAGGCCTTCAATGAGTTCTGGTGCTTAGATGATTAGTTCCATATAATGGAAAGGTGCTTTAAATGTAGGGAAATATGCTGAGAAGCAATAAAGCTGAAAGAGGAATGATTTGTTGCTATGCATAGTTTTCACACACTTTCAGTATTACTCTCATATCTCAATTACATAAATTATCAAAAGTAATCTTCTTTTATATCATGCATAACTGTAGCATTGTTGTGCTTGATTTGTTAGGAAAACCTTTGACAATGAGGCAGGTGGGGCAGTTAAGATTTTATCTTATGATATATTGCATGTATCTTGTGGCTTAAGAGGTAGTGTCCAAGGGAACTGGATTCCTTTCCATCCTAAGGATTTGTAGATACAGGGAAATGGTACTAAGGTAGGGACAGAGGAATGAATAACCCCATTATCTTTGATAATAAATACATAATGGTATGTAAATAATGTTTCAAGTGTGTGCACGCTGATGACCTCAAATGTTAAAGAGCATCCATAAATAAAAAGTGTGTGCAATGGACATAAATTTAGCTGTAATGTGTTGTTTCAGGAAAATTCTGAAGAAATGTACAGTTTGGATAATGATTCATTTCTCAATAGTCTGGAAGCCATGACTATACAGAATTACTGGACAGATAATGTGAAGCATACCAAACTCTGATTCATCTGAAAGCAATTTCAAAGCCTGTTTGGTAAGTTGAAAGTGTAGGTAATTCATATATAAAGTATATGATTATTTTAAAATGCATTATCACATAATAAAAACAAGTAATAATACACATATGATATGTAATTACAGTTAATGAAAAAAGAAAAAGAAACCTTAACTGTAAATCTAAATCAATACTTGGTTCCTTCTCTTTCTCTATTTTGTTTAGCTTTGTATTATGTGCAAATGGAGATACCAATAGCAATGCCACCAACGTAATTGCAGATGGTGTCATACTGAAAGCATTTAAAAACAGCATTTTTTTCATAAGGCATTATATAACATTGTTGCTTTTAGTTAACTATTTGCAGAAAATACCCTATTCTGTTAGTCCATGTAAGTACCAAATGCAGTATTTTATTTAAGTTTGCTTTTACTACTCAGTAGTATATTCATACAAGAAAAATACAATTTTAACAATATATTATGTATTTATTTTTAATATTTCTATTCCTATGTGGATTAATCCAGTTTTCTGAATGTCTGTATCACACTATTTGAAAAGTTTGGAATACTCTTGTCCATTGAGCATGTTTATAATAAAAAACATTATATATTTGTTTATAACAGAATAGAAAAACTGTAACTGAATATTAGAAATGATGATACAGCATCTATACATCCACTATATTTAAAGTTTGAATGTAAATATGCATGTTGTAAAGGTACATAAGAAGAAATCTTGCTTTATTTATGAGCTTTGACTAAATCATGCAAAGGATAAAATGTTACCAAAATTGCAAAATTTTATCTCCCATTTCATCTTATTGCTTCTTATGGGTGTAAATGAATACATCTATACTACTTGCTTATTTTGTAGTAGAGAGTGCTGAAAAATTAGCACAGCATATTTCATAATTATTACTTCCACATAATCAGAAATAGATTCACTTGAATGCTTTCAGCTGCAAATGTATGAAGAAGTAGAGACAAATGACACAGAAAAAACCAATTGCAGTTCTCTTTAACAGCATTACAGGTCATAAAACACATCACCTTTTTATGCATTTATTTTTCATATGTAATTTAAACTAGAGAAGAAAAAAAAATGTACAGGGATTTGCACCATGTTTCTTTCCTACTTTAGGCTGGTTCAATGGATCTGTCATGATATTAAAGCAAACTAATATATTCATATCCATTCATGTTTTTTCACAGAATGTAATGAACATAGAGCTGATTCTTCTGAACTATTTCTACAAAATGTATTTGCAAGTTAAGGCATATTCAGTAAGTTACTATTAGAAATTATACTTTTGTGAGGCAGCGGATATTTATATTTACTAGGAATATAATTTACATAGTTATCTATTTCTTCTACTATTTAAAATAAGATCAAAGGAACATGTGTTTCTATATTTATATTGTAAATATAATTTCTATACTGATAGCTGATTATATCATACACTTCATTAAATCATAAACTGATATGTAAAATGATATAATCACCACTAGTCAGAATCTTGGTGATATAAAAATAAAGATTTATGTTGAATGGCACATAAGTCATGTAATTTAATATAGATTATAGCAATAATATATTAAATAAATTGATGGTTCCATGTTAAAGAAAGCAAAATATTAACCTATCGGATTTTCTGTCTCTGTGGCAAATACATACAATGTCTACATTTGTGAATTATGCTAATTTCTCTGAACCTGAACAGGCATATGATGGCATGTGTAGCCCTATGTGTGCATGCGTGTATATGTGTGAGCAAATTAAGAAATGAGAGAGATTCGTTGAAAAAAGTTTTACATAAGTATTTTAACATTTTAGCAAGATCATAGAAAAAAAATATATAAAAAGTTGGTTGCTACAGAAAAAAATATGTAACATGTACATAGAATGACGTCACATCTTATGATTGCTCGCTTACTTAGGATTATTGTGTATGTATTCTGTATTGTATGAACAATAAACACACTTATGATGGTATAGAGGCTTTACCTTGAATCTTAATGGCTATAGACTTAAGCCCAAGGTATAATCTGTTAATTTATTAATAAAAGCCCAATGGAAATCAATAAATCATAATTGTATATATTTCATTTTAAAGTACAGATAAGGAGCAAAAGAACAGTGCTTCTTTTTAGTTTTTCAGCCTTTTTTATATATATATAATTAGCACTATCATTTCCTTTAAATTAGGCTTAAGAATTGACAAAACCTATTTGCATGAAATTTACAGTTCATATATTCACTGTCATTGCTCCTAATGCTCTTGGAAATTTGCAGGACTTAAATCTGTGTCTAACTATGTGTTATGGGTTTCAGAATAATTTTCTGCAAAAATATCTTCTTTAGGAAAAAAAACTTTATATTCTGGAAATAAACTATCAGTAAAAATTAGTAAAACATTTATTCTGTAGCACTGTAAACTAGAGAAAATGCCTTGTTTCAAGCAAATAAATTCTTCTTGAAGTTATTTCTTTTAAATGATATTTATATAATTATTTTAATATGGCGGTGAAACTGTGCTTCCATCCTGCGCCATGGAACAAAATAGAAGGATTAAAGCACTTTATCTTTGGTGTGAAACAAATTTCCCTACCTGCAAATACATTTTCAAAACACTTCTAATAATGGTGTAACACAGTACAAAATTCATTCTTAGAAAGAACATGAAATAAATTTTTAAGTTTAGAAAAGCTATTGTATGTTTTAGAGAATGGGCCTATAGTATGAATGGTTGAATAATATGAGAATACAAAATGTAACATTAAATGATACACAAATTATTTAGGCACTGCTGCATAAGCAAGACTATAAATAGTGCAGTATCTCAAAAACATTCATTTAAGACATTTGGTAATATATTTTCTCAATTTAAATATAAATGGAAACTTATTTTTAAGTAAATGAAGTAGTACTTGATAATCATGTCTAGAATGTGCATGTCACCAGAGAATTATGCAAGTGCTGTCAGCAAAACTTAGATCTGTTTTCATAATAACTGTTACTTTCCAGATATCTGATAGTGTTTTGTAGATAATGTAAAATAATAAACAGATTCTTCTGTTAGAGCATAGTTAATGTACATGAATATTTCAGTATTTAACTAACTCTTTTTATTTACTATAAGTGCTTAGGAGAAGTTGTTCTGGTGTATTATGTATTTGGCATTCAAGGTTAAAAGAGTGAGTTTTTATGTGAGAAAGCAATTTTTAGGGATTATATTTCATTCATGTAAGGATAGAAATATTTATGCCTAAAGTTAAATGTTTCCTTTCTTTATGCTTACATTGCACACATCTCTGCACATTATTTAATTTATAACCTGATTCATAGTGGTTTTAATCCTACAGAACAGTAAAGGAATGAACAATCCTAAGCCAATCCTAAAAGTAAAGACATCACATGTCAATGTATAAGTGATTTTCTTCACTGCATTCACCTCAAGTAATTTGTACAGTGATACAGTTGTCCAGGAAAACTGTAGTTATGAGATATGAATTACAAATTATAAAGGGCTGTCTTTGTTGGAAGTGTAAAAAAGGCATCCTTTTTTTAAAAATGAGTAGGTGAAGGAGGACAAAAAGAAAAAGATGAATACTGTAGACAACTGTTAAAATTTAATATTATAATGTCAACAATGAAATCTTGGGTGGAATATTTATAGCACTGTTTAGGTATAAACAGATCAATTACAAAGGGTAAGTAGAAATTTTTATTTAATGTATAATTATATTACCAGTACAAAGACAAGATTAAACAAGAGGAAAAGTCTGTCCAAATGAAGGTAGCTATTTTAGCAGTTCAGCTTTTTCCCTCAGTATAAAGGATCTATCCATTGAACAGAAGAATTCAAGAATGTATATATTTAATAGGCATCAAAATTCTATCTAGTCAACAGGTGAAAAGATCTCAGAAGTTCAGAATTCAGTAAAAAGATGGTGCTTTTTAAAATAGTTTGCATACTGATTTGTAAAAACAATCTGATATTTATTTAAGTCAAGATCTGTAACTATATATGATAAAGCATATATTAAATCCTCTTTAGAATTTAGACTCAAGGTCTCAATACATAAAAAATGTTATCTAATTGTTAATACATCAGTAGCAATTTATCTTTCAATTTCAATAAGTGCAAATATCGCTTTATCATCTTACTTGAAATCACCATTAAAAGTTAACTATGCAGACAGCTCTCAAGCACAAGCTCATTAAACTCTGTTGACACTATTCAGTAACATTGGAATATATTCTGAACATTGGCTGTAATTAGTCAGAAAGTTTGAGTAAGATTATAACAGTTTGGTTCAAATCTTGTCTAGTTTGTTATATTTTTGAAATAGGTATTAAAACACTATATTATGAAATAAAATGAATTAAGCAAAACATACAATTGCTAATAAAATATCCTTAATCATAGTGAAAATATTGATGCAAAGTTATTTTTGGTTATAGTGATTCTACTATACAGTTCAGTGCATCAAAATCTGATATAGGTCTACAAATACAAAAGAGATCTGGGTATCCCAATATTCATTAAACCAATCTTGGAAAAAGCATTGTTGCCATACAAGCTGCTATAACACATTTCTGGTGTAATGGTTATCATACTTGCCTCCTAAACCCAAGATCGCGGGTTTGAACCTGGCCAGGACTGATGGATTTTTTTCGGGCATAAAAATCCTAAGTATGGCTTCCTTTGGAAGGGAAATAAAGCCATGGGTCCCGTGTCATACATTTATGGCACAAAAAAGAACCTCAAGCCTGAAATAGAGGCCTCTGAGCAAAATTTGTCAGCCATTTCACGCCCTGAGTTGAATGTAGTAAAAATTGAGGGTATATTTAATAGGATGTCGTAGACCTGTTTTAATTTTCAAACAATGGGAAACATTAGGCTAAAATTTTTTATTGATTATTGCTGAGCAGTTCCGGGCATAATTGATATTCATTATCAATCTAAAAGTAATCTGTGGTACAGATATTTCTCTAACTATACCTGTAGCATTGAACGTCTTATCACTTCCTTCTGTAAATTAAAGAATTCCCAAATATTAATCTTGCATGAATGAAACAATGACCATATCTTTTTGCCACATAAATATTATTTCATGTTTCCATCTTATATTTTCCATATGAAATAGTAGAATGTAGAATCAAATAAAAAATTTTTAGAAAATAAAATAGATTCATATGTAAACTTAATATTTTATATTTACAGTTAAAACTCTAATTATGAAAATCTTGTTTCTAACTCACATAGTTCTAGCAACTTTTTAAAGTTGAATTTACATATATAGTATAATACTGTGTCTTCGTTTAATTTCAGTTGTTTAAAATCGGTGTAAAATATTTAAATGTCATAACTCTAAGAAAATATTTTTTTGTGGGACCAAAAATTAGAAATATCATGAAGATTGTCTAGTAGTGGTCAGTTTAATAAACTCAGAGCTGGTGGGGATCATGTACAAAAACTATTCCATTCTGATGGAAATAAATGCATCAGAACAGAAATTAAGTAGTTTTGTAATTTGATGTTTTATAATGTTAAAAACATGATCAGTATAGTCCGAACCAAAATGAAAAGATTCTATGCTTAGAATTTACACTTTGCTGGCAGTACTTGTTTAGTGTCTTTATTAAATTTGGGATGTGAATTAAGAAATGTAAACAATGGGTAGAGTTATGTCTGTATATTTGTGAATATTATACATATTTCCTAGTCTGTGATACTGCATGCAGTGTAGTTAACTATTATATATTTTATTATTATAATTACTCTTACTAGTTAAGTGAATAGTTTTGTTACTTCTGTACTATAAGTAATTTTATACTGCTAATGAAAAGACTTGTTACGTGTTACAGGCTTCTGTGATTTTACTCCTGGTAGCACAAAGATTTTTTAACACATTTGTACAATTTTATATTTCAAAGGAAAGAAAACTCTGCTACTTAGAGCATCAAAATAACTTAGGTATGATGGTATCATGAACTTTTACACTGTTCTGTTCACTAGTTTAATCCTTCCTTTTACCTGGCTAAAAGGTAAGGAAAGCAATTGGTCCTGAAAATATATTAAACAGTTTAAAATAAGACAGAAAATATCACAAAATAAATTGCTTTTACTCTTTTGCTACAAATACATTCCTGATTTGCTCCAAAAAGTGTTTTTATTTACCTTTATTTTTGACCATGACCACCTGAGCAAACACCTCTGAAGAATGGCATTCTTTATATTACATAATCAATTTGTCATGAAATCAGAATAGAAAAAAAAAGGAAGATGATCATCTATAATGAATAATACAACAAAACTCTATAAGGATGTTAGTTTCATATAATGAGAGGCAATAAACAAAACAATTTAAAATGCTAAACTTATATTCAATTTTTATTTTATTGTGTTATTATATACTAATTTATGCAATATTATATGATCTTGAAATAATAAATGCATATGTAGAAACAATATATCCAATACAAAAGAAAGAAAGGCATTAATGAGCAGAACTGTCTTGACAATGTGTTTTAAAATCTTTTAAAGCAGGAGTACAGTTACAGAAATGAACTGTAGAAAATAAAGAGAAGTTGGTGTGATATATGGAGTTTGTATTTATGTGATATGTGTAAGAAAATAAAAAGATACCAAAAGATCAAGGCACAGCATACATGAATTATTAATTTCTCACCTGTATTCAAAAACCACTCAAAGTATTAAATTGTAAGATACTTAAAAAATAAAATTGTTTCATTCTGAATAATAACATCATAGCAGATCATACTGAAAACTTGCACATTTGAGGACCGTCATTTTCATATACCTTAACATTACCCCAAGAGCAAGTGCAATACTATTGTGAACTTCATATTTCACTAATGGATTGTCATTACTGGAAGTAATTTTCTCTGGTAACAAACTTTTTAGAGGTCAAATAAATGGGTGGTTTTTGCCTGGTTTACTGGAATGCAAGTGAGAAGCTATTACCTTTGTATTGAGACTGATGTGCATTTGGTTGTGATGTAAGCCTAAGAATTAGTTTTATCAGGTCAGCAATCTCTTAATCTATCAATAGCACTGCTACATATAGATTGGTGGCATTCATAAATGGTGTTTGTGATCCCAAATTCAAAATGATGTATGTATTTTGACATCTATGACTTTTAATATCTCATTTGTACCTTTCATGACTTCTTTACCTAATTCGTTCATTATAGTGAGCTAGATGTTAGATAATTTGTATATATCTACAACCTAAGTACCCTAATATTGTTATTGTAAACTGTACTGTAAATAAATATGTTTTATGTGAACTTAATATAAAAATTATTGAATTCTAGCCCTTATAATCCAGCACTCCAGTTTGAATATATTTTGTTACACACGCTGTTATAAAGCCTAATGGTATACTAAGAGTAATAATGCTATCTTAAGATATTATGTATTAGCAAGCTACATCAACCCAGGAATCATTCACAATCATTCTTGGAGTCGAGAGCATTTACACAATAATTTTGTGGAAGAGTACGTTTTAAAACAGTGTTGGCATCAAAGATTACTAATATTAAGGTTTCTTATTATTAGTTGAATTTTTAAAATTGAGACCATGAAGGCCTAAACTATTGTAAAAATGTGTTTTATGGATTTGTCTTGTGCTCAGTTCCATGCCCAAATATCAAAAGAATTTTTTAAAAACAAATTCATAAATCTGATAAATGCGCTTGACATATAAATTTGGCCTTTAAATGGTGTATTTTAAAGTTGCATTTTTATTAGATTATGCTTGTGAAATGTGGATTTATTTCTTATATCTTATTTTGAGCCTGTTCTTTTTTTATAAAATGTTCCAAGTTTTTAAATGAAAAAGTTCAAAATGACCCATTTAAAAACAATGTTACCATAAACCCTAGAGCATTAATAAAATTGGTTCATATTTGGACTTTACCAGGAGTGATTTGAGATGAATGACATCACTATTGCAGAACAAGCTTTTATCACTATAACCAGTTGATCTAGTGGAACTAGTTCCGAGATTTGCTATGGAGGATGAAAGGAGACCTCAGAGAGAGAAAGGGAGAAAAAGAGAAAGATTGTTGCCATTTTGTAGTTATAGTATGTTTACAAAAAGCAACCATGTCAGTACTTTAACCACTCACTAATTTGCCCAGTGCGGCACTCTCAAAACTAATATCCTTCAAATAAAGTGCACAGATCAACAATTATGTCATCCATTCAAACTGACTCACTGTAAAGTGTGAATAAATTTCAATCAGTATGTACCATTTATTAATGAATTACACTTCAATAATTTCAGAGTTTGTAGAAGAGTCTTAAAAAAGCAATTTGAGATACAGAATCTATGGTTCACAAAAAATAATGGAGCTATGTGATGATAAAGAAGTTGAAATTAGATGCTGATAGAATAGAAATTAGATAGTGTTTAAGTGAAATGATGTAAAATTTTAACTAAGAATGCTCTCATGCCTACTTTGCTAAGTTTCACTAGCTTGCCATTGAAATTTCACTATTTTCAATATTTAGTAGGATAAAAATCTCTAAATTCTCTAGAATAATTGTATGACAACATAATGATTAATTGATTTATTACATTGTGTAGCTTATCCTTAGGCACAGTCCTGCTAGACTAAGGTAACAGACTGAATTTGCAAATATTGTAGGCTTGGGGTCCTGCAGTGAGATAGGTTATTTATTTTATGATGAAATATGCTCATACATAAGATGTGAAAGTAAAAAAAATAGCCAAATTGGATAACCAGGATTCACTTTTACTTGATGCTAGAGCATCATGCCAACTGCATCAAGAAAATGTGACCCACACCTTCTCACCATTATTGTGAATTATTATTTCAAATGGAATTTTCATCATTATTGATCATTAAGGCACAGATTTGTGAGCAGAAGGTCTGGAGTTCAATTCACACCAGTACTGTCATCCCTGATTGAAATGTTTTCCAGATTTTCATCAATCCTCAAAAAATGGCAAATGCCAGGAAGGTACCCTAAACTAGGCTTGGAATCCCTCCTTCCTTAAAAAAAAACCCTTTCTAAAATTATCATTTCATTTCACATATTACCAGTGTCTACTGCCTGTGATATCTCAGTAGTAAAACAGGCATTATACACTATTTAAAAAAAATGAATGCTTTATTAGTCAATGGAATATTGATCCTTAGAAACTTAATGCATAACTTTGAAACCATTGACATTTTAAAAAATTGAGTCAAAATTGCAACATACACACCATTGATTACAGATATCCTATTTCATATTGTCTTTCTAAGACCCCTTCTGCAATCTCTGAAAGTATTGTGTGATGAATATGTGTGTGTGTGTGTTAGTGTTAAAAATTAAAAATAAAATAACTCATAAAGAACAATATAGCCAAAATAATAAAAACTAGAAAAGCAAAAATTAATAAAATATAAAATCACATAAATAGTTATATTCAGACAAATGAATAAAACCGTAAAACTATATCCGTAGGTGTTTTATCATTTTACTAATTCTTCTTCTCTAGCTCTTATTAGTTTAGCTATTGTGTGTGTGTGTGTGCATGCGTGTGAGAGACACGTAAGCTCTGTATTAAAATTATTGCAATGCAAAGATATTTACAGGATTTGCAGCTACTCATATATGTATTAATATTTCTTGAGTCTAAGGCACTGTGAATAGGAAAGCCTTAAGTTGTATGTAGCAAAAGATATCATAGAAATATTTAAAATATAAAAACCAGAAAGCCTTTTAAAGTTCTTGAAGACTTATTAGAATTAGTCTAGTGCCTTGGAAAAAGGAGTATCTAGGTATCTTGGTTCAGGCAAAGTAGACTTTAATTTATCAACAAGGTTGATAAATGCAGGACTTCTTAAATTTCAAAATATCTCCTCCTTGCAATTCCAAATTATCACTTCATTTACATTTCTTCAAATCCATTTTGAGATCTTGCGAGCCAGTATGTGCTACACTCCCATTTGGATGCTTTCTTTTACACAAATCAGGATTATAATAAAATGGACTGCCATCTTATTTCATATAGAATGAAACGCTAATCTTGAAAAGTAAGTTTCATGTCTAGAGTTTTATTTGTTGTTTTGTTTGCGTAGCAAGAAAGACTGGAGTATTTTTGGGTATTATCTGGTGCTTTCTTTCTATTTGTGTATGCAATCGGCCACAACCGAAGCTGACTCCGAGTCAACTGTGATCGTACATACGAAACGTCATGAAGCAGTTTTCTCATCTCACTAAAAACAATATTTGTTTGCATCGTACAAACCATCGAACAAATATGCGCGAACCATTACTGCGTATAACTTATTCTGTGGCCTATGGCGAATTTCATTAAACTGTCAGCCGCAGAAATGTAGTGATTTGTACAAAGTTGCAGGAAAACAAGAGCTCTAACTGTAACCGTCGACAAAGGCAGGGACTTTTAAAACCCCCCTTTTCTCACACAAAATGCGAATTACCTCGAAAGCGAGAGTGAACAAATGGCATTCATTTACATCCCCGAGAACTGTGTAAAACAAATACAAGTTAACAGAGTCTCAGGTAATTGGAAAATGACCTTGTACGACCACTGCTAAAATTAATGGAGGCGTTTTAGTGCTAGCTGAAGTTTTAAAAAAGAACTTAAGGAAGAGGGGGAAAAAAATAAAAATGAAAATGAAAATTTGGCAGTGAAGATTCGTCTACCTTAACTAAATGTCTTGAGGTTACAATGCGATAATTTATTAGGAAGCGTAGATAATGTGTTGGGAATACTAGACTTGAAATATTGTTAATTTTAACATTAATTTTTAGAATATATATTTTATATTTGAATATAGGTATAATTTTATGCTGTTTTATAAAACAAAAGACGCGCGACAATGCCCGTTTAATAAAATATTTAACTGTTTTAACACACTTGCTAAACTAAGGTACAAAACAATTCTAATACGCATATTTCACAGCATGCTCTTTTAATAATAAAATTTTGTAATCGACATTGACAGTCTTAACAAAAAAAAATGTAATTTTATTTTACTAGTTCTTTAACAAATAGAAATTGATTAATGGTGTGATTTAAGAGCATATTGTATGAATGAAACAGTAAAAATTGAGCAGCACTTGTACATAATTTTAGTGTGCAAGCCCTAATTGTTTCAGTTATTTAATTCTCACTTTCTAAATAGGTATATGCATGGTTTAAAATATTGTTTTCAGTATCACTGTGCAAAGTTGGAGAAATTGTCAAATGTATATGTATTATTTTAAATGATATAGCATAATTGCTTCAACAAATCTAAGTAAATTGGGAAGGCGAAGGAATGCTGATAACAAATGGTTCTTGATTCACTTCATGTTCCAATCTGGATAATTTAGTCCTTGTAATGGCATTCTGTATTTCTTGCTGCAATAAGATCGCAGGTCGCTTTGGAAGTTGTCGAAGTTCAGCAGCCACATACTTTCCAAAATAGTCGAATGAGTCCTCTTTTTGTTGCCTTTTCTCAAGATTTTCGTCGAATTTTTCTGGCGTATGTTCAACAATTGATGATTGTCTACTTAGCTTGTGCGTTGACACTACCGAAAGCGTAATTTTTTCTGATGACTTCTTTAGGGATCGCATTGGTGACGACTGCTGAGACTCCTGTTGTGCCTGAGACAAGCTTTCAGCTTCACCGCTACCAGCAGATTCTTTAACTTTTGTTGGACACTGTAAAAAAGAAAATAATAATAATAATGTGTTTAAGTTCCAAATAATGCGGAAGTTTGGAGCATAGTAAAAGTTAAACAACTTCTGCTTCAATGACGCTTTCCAAGATGCTGCCGGTTTCAGGCACAATCTCAATAGTGCGTGCAGTTTTATTAAATGATCTTTAGTGCGTTTATGTAGAATCCTCTTCAACTTGAATACTCTATTTAGCTATATAGCGCCTAATTTACAGAAGAGTATGTTTAACAAATGCACTGAAATAATTTTTAGCCACAAACCCTCGCGTTCCAGATATACAATGAATGTGCATGTAACATAAGAATGCTCGTGGGTTGTTTGAAAATCGACAGAAGAAAAGGCCCGCGAATGAACAGAGTTAGTACCTTCGATTGTTGTAAGTATACCGCGCAAGCCATGTTAGAAGCTCATGTATCAGAGCAGTGGGAAAATATTAGCGTCACGATTTTTTGCAATAAAAGAAGTACTTACCAGACTTGATTGTGATTCTCTAGTAGAAATTACTTCTCTCATGAATTCTGCCTTATTGAACCAAGCAAGTTTGGGCTTGTAGATGGCATCTTCTCCATGCCTGCATTTTTTTGATTTTTCAATTTTTGCCAATTCTTGTCTGTATACATCTTTTATAGCCTTGATTTTTGCTTTTAGTTTTTTATCGTCCATACTACCCAAGAGACCTTCAGCTTCCAATTCCTCCATAAGCGTGGTAAATACACCATTTTTTAATTTTGTATTTCTGTAATCTTTCATTTTAATATTCCATAGAAGTGGATATTCCTGATAAATTTCCAAAAACCTTGCTATCTGCTTCCCTTTCCACCTCGCATTTGGATCTAATGCAGCTGCACACATGATTAGACCACCAGGAATGCTCGCCGCGTATGTAACATAGCTACTTCGTTTACTAGCTACTAGCTAACCAGCCGGGTCACAGATATTGCGAGCTAGCAGTGCATAAACTCGCTTCACACCGTGTAGCTGACTAATGGATCCAGGCAGCGGGACAGTGAGTTAGCGCGTTACTTCAACCCACTCTATGTAAGGATGCGGGAACTTTTAATCTGCACGGTGCAAGTCGCGCACGTATTGGTCAGTTACAGCTTATCTATATCAGATTATCATTATGTAGCAATGATTTGCAAAAGGATCGGCGATTCGAACTTGAATCAAAGGAAACATACAGACATACATGGCACCTTGAAAACCGGTACTGGATACGAAATTAGCTGACATATTGGCGGCTTGCATGAGTTAGTTAATTTCACCGTTTGGATGTGATAGTGCGTTTTTAACCTTCCATCTCCTCTGCTTCTGCGCTTCTAAACTGTTAGCGCGTCGCTGACTTCAGCACTAAATAGCTTGGACGAGAATTAATCCGGAATATTTTTTCAGTTTCATAACTAAGATCATGTTAACAAATAATCGCTCAACCTATTTAAGCAAAAAGAAAAGAATTGTGATAAATAAATTAAATCATCCCTTGTTTTTAAATAATTACCGGTTATGTAATTAATAATTTTCTCATTCTGAAATTTGCAAAATAAATAAGCACGTGGAATTTTAAAAAAATGGCATTTGTTTTTAAAAGGCGTCTATGTCTTTGATCAGTGATAGGGGTTCATTTAGAGTCAACAGGCTGACCTAAGGCTAACAATTCATAATACACCTGGCCATATGATAGCTGCTTAAACTAAAGTGGTTTCTTACATCTGAATTCAGCGGCGCAAGCGAATGGTTGGTTTCAGATTTTTATTGGTTCCCTCTTTGTCATTTACCCCAACGTAGTATTAGAAAATATATTCACTTCCTTTAATTTAAAAAAAAAAAAAAAAAAAAAACGAAAGCAGAATGTAACACATGATAAGAAAATGAAAGCAAGAGTGGAGCAATTAGGAATCCTCGACATGGATGTTATGTTTACTCTTTTGCACGATGAACTGTTTATGTACCCAAGTGTGAAAATACTGTTGAAGCGTAGGTCTCTGCAGTTTCAGAGTGGACCGTTTCGAACCGTGATAAGTCACATTTTATCGAGGGTGCTCCCAGACCGCCACGGGTGGCCGAAGTCATTTAGGCGCGAACTCGTGAGCGGGAGGCCTGGGTTCAAACCAGCCGTCGTTCAGGTTTTCCTCGGTCCTCATAAATGGCAAATGCCGAGGAGGTACCCTATGCTTAGGCTTGAAAAGTTTCCTTTCTAAATCCTTTCCCAATTTATCATTTTATCTCATGTATCATCAGAGTCCACCGCCTCAGTAGTAAAACCGGACGTTAAACACTATTCAAATAAAAATAAAAAAAAAGAGCGCTCCCAATTTATTTATTTGTTTATTTATTTATTTGTTTTTAAGCCGTATCAATAGGAACTGACGTTTAGATGCACATCTATCCTTTAGTTTCGTACATTCGTAATTGATAGACAGCGTTTCTTCTAACATCTTGTTTTAAATAGGAGAAAAAGAGGAAAAAATCTACCTTCTCCGTTTCAAAAGGATAAAAACATCTAAACATGTTCGACGGATTCTGGTATTACGTGAGAGGTGAAAAAAACTAGTCACCTGCTTTTGCAAAAATTGTAAGAGTTCTGCAAAAGGCTAATAGAATATTTTACTCTCAATAGTTAGATTAGTCTCCTACTGTGGCCAAACGAATAATATCTAACGAGAAACTTTGTAATCGGCATAATATTATAATGAATGATGATGGTGACAATGGTAATAACAGCTAATCTGTTCAGTAATGCCTTAATTTATTTTTCTTGCTCGTCTCCTGGACACCGCTGATAAATAAGTTAATTCAAAGTCGCTAGGAAAGTTCAGATGGTAAATGTACTGTTTTTGTTTATTTATTTTGTACAACTTCATAATTGCATCGTGCTCCTGAGATCTGCAACGATATTCCTTGATCACGTGGTTTTATTTTCCCTGTCCCCTTGAGCTCTGGACTATTTACAAGGCAGGAAAGAGTAGTCCCCAGGAAATGCCTGCTTGGTTCCCGAATCTTCGGACGGTCTTTGTAATTAATAGCACAATTGAGTGGTACCAACCTTGTATTTAAACAGTAACTATATGCATCTCGGCCCATAGCAAGCATTTTAATTGGACATCCAAGAAACATTTACTATTGACTTTAGATACTTTAAGGAGCTTTCATTCAATAGAATGAGAAAACGAAGTGCATATGATTAATCTAAAACACTCTGAAATTAACAAAATTTGAAACTTGTGAGGAAAAATACATAAAAAATATAAATATCCTCATGTAAATATATAATTAAATGTTCTTTTCTATTTCTACTCATGGTCCAGGTCAATTAATAAAGGCCTTAATTACAATTCTTAAACGCTTCAACACTGCAGGAGGAATTGAGATCGAAATATATTTTTGTAGTTTAAAATTAATATTTTGTTTTCGGAAATACTCCCCCAAGCAAGAGAAAAGCAAGACGACTGCCCCTTATGGACTCCGAATACCTTCTGCTTCTCCAAGCCCAGCAACGACCGACCATTTCAAAGCCAATGTCATGTGACCAGAGAGGAGGTAAAACTGCGCAGCGGTCAAAGCATACATGCACAGATTTATCCTTACAATTCGTACAAGAACTGCACTAAGGTGTTTGACTTCCAATTGAACAGTCCAGGGTCCAATACTTGACAGCGAGAGTGGGATTTTTTTCCGCTGTCTTATCCAGACTGACAGGTTCATTTAGTCTATGAAATTTAGAAGCAACTTTTCTTTAGAGGAGGCTGGAGCATTATGCTGACATGCTCAAGGTTTTGATGATTAGGATGAATATTCCTTAAAACTAATTATTTTAATACCCATGCAACAAATCAGATCTCAATGTTTTATTTTTAATATATTTATTTTTTTGGGAATACAAACTGCTTTTTAAAATACATTGTAGCATTAGTTATCCACTGACAGAAATTAATTAACTAAATCATTAATTAACGAAGACAAAATGTCTACTATCAGATTGCGACAACATCAAGGATCATATTGTATTTTAATATCATATTGTATCATACAGGATCAATATTGTATTTTAAAAAAACTGCCAATGTCTATAATATCATCACTTCTATTTGTGGTGAATTGTTCAATGCGAACTAACGGGTGTGAGGCAACTCTTTAAAACGCCCGAATTTCTTCCGGAACTAACAGAATTTATTTGAATTGTTCCCATGTCAACTTGCACAGATGAAAATTCGTTCTTAAATCTTAGAACGTTGTAAAACTACTTAAGGTTTTCAGAGGGATGTAGCCGTCTTATTACAATTGCCATTTTAAACTGTCACCGAAACATAACCACCTCTTTAGATTTCGATGATATAGCCGACCATTTCACCGGAAGAGATGAATACTGACAACAGACTTTAGCTAGACTTGCATTTTAATAGCTAATTTTCTTAAAATGTTTTTATCGGTTTTGCATTCTTCAATAAATATTTTGTTACTGTTAATGTTTTATTGTTTTGCATGTTTTCGTTTTCGTTTTTTTTAACAATCTAATGATACAGTTATTGCAAACATATTTATTTCGGTTTACATTTTATAAACTTGTTACTCTAGTTTAATTATTCAGCTTATTAATGCATATTATTACTGAAGGTAAACTTAATAGTTACATCGAGGCGTACATTTATAAACTTTGCGTTTTTGTTCATGTTGCCGATGTGTGTATTCATAAATCTCACAGAAGGAAATTGTCTCCCCCCCCCCCAATATATTACACATTTCAGCGTCTATGGTAAAAGATAGTTTTGTATCTAGGTGTATAAGCAGACAAAAGAAATTCAACGAACTCTACAATAGGGTAGGATATTATTAATTCTGTCATAGTGAAAAGCGAAGTAGAACCGTGGAAATGGGAGGATAATGTAGATAATATATTTTACATTACTTGAGGTGTTTTATTTGATTTATACTGCTAGAATAATATAATGTGACGCCGCAGGAACACCAACATTTCTTCCTTCGGCAATAAGAATGGAAAAAGCGTGTGGATATATTAGAAGGGATAGATACTGCAATTTTTATTACGTTTTAAGTGAAAGGGAAATGGATTACAAACTGGTAGTAGTTTAAAAATATTTCATTACGTATAAAGTATTTAATTATGTCAAAATCGCCAGCTTCCAGTAGTTATAGCACAAAGTATTAATTAAATATATTTAATTGTTCAGCCACCTGATTAAATAATTTTCAACTCTTATAAATGTGGTATTACGTGGAATTGCATCTTGCTTACTATGGTGATTTTTGCACTGTAGCAACAGTTGATTTCAATGCAGCATACCCCAAAACTGCATAAACATTACTAATATCTCTAAAATTTCCCATTTAAATTTTTTAAGAAAAAAGTGACATGTTCTCTGAGACACTACAAATAATTGTCCAATATCTGCACATACAGCTAATTGAAATAGAAACATTCAGTGTATTTAAATAAATTCCTGAAAAATAAACACTATTTTAAAAGATTGTATAAAAAAGTGCATTCCTACCATGTCCATCTGCTAACCACGAACACAACATCGCATATCCTGGTGTTACGGATAGTGGATAGTTGAATAAAATGCTGCACGGTATTTCCATATAACCATAACACTATGTATACTTTATTTAACTTCACCTTTATCGGTGGCGC
This sequence comes from Metallyticus violacea, assembly GCA_030762175.1. Classification (NCBI taxonomy): domain Eukaryota; kingdom Metazoa; phylum Arthropoda; class Insecta; order Mantodea; family Metallyticidae; genus Metallyticus; species Metallyticus violacea. The sequence goes on along the minus strand of CM060838.1, from coordinate 62,679,733 downwards.
AACCGCCACGGGTGGCCGAGGTCTGTAAGGAACGGACTCGTGAGCGGGAGGTCTGGGGTTGGAATCCCGCCAGGACCGTCCTCCCTGACTGAGGGTTTTTCCAGGTTTTCCTCACAATCAGTTATAAATGGCAAATGCCGGGGAGGCACCATAAACTTAGGCCTGGAATGTTTCCTTCCTGAAAAAAAATATTTTCCTATATATCATTTCATCTAATTTATCATCAGTATTCACCACCTGTTATATCTCAGTAGTAAAAACGGGCGTTAAATACCATTCAAAAAATAAACCCTATGTCGGCTCTTGTGCTGGTGGCCTAGTGGTATAACCATATTTACTTGATAGACGTAAGGGTTCAAATCCGGCCTGAATCGATGGATTTTAGGGCGTAAAAATCTTAAATATGGCTTTTTTGGAAGGGAAATGAAAGTCGTTGGTTCCGTGTCGGAGATTTGCGGTATGTAAAAGAACCTCAAATCTGAAAGAAGAGGTCTCTGAACAAAATTCATTGGTATTTTCAAGCCCTGAATTGAATAGGACGCTATCATGCTAATGGCTAGAGATGTTGAAGAGCGTCTTTAAATAAACTAAATAAATATCTCATCTATATCTCCGCTATTAAAGTCACATCAATAATTTAATGTACATTGACAACAAACATAGTAAAGTATAGCAAATTTCGCAGCTTCGTAGTGTATTCTGAGTTTGTACAGTTGGACGCTCTCTGTACTTGAGGTAGGTAATCTGTAACTGGAGGTCATATGACTGAGATTTATTGTCACAAATGCAACCAAACAACGCAGCAACAAGATACGTGAGTGTGTTGGAAAACATACAGTTCAAGTTTGTAGCAAGTATAACGATTGAAATTCGAAATTAAAGAGTCTTGTGAGTACATGAAGGTAAGTATAAACGATAAGAATATTGCGTGATGTAAACATTGCGCGGTTCTACATGTAACAACGTTTAAATATAATTATAATACATCGTCTTGCAGAGGTTAGATTACCCATGATGCGCAGCGGCTAGGAAAAAAAAAAAGGATTGTGGGAGTGAAACTGCTGGAGTCAAGGGAGAGTGTGTGTTCGTGTAGCAGAAAATGAAACACGTGTTATTATAGATGTGAACATGATTATCGCAAAATGTTCACATATATAATTTCCTTACGTGGAATATACTTCCACATACACAGTGAGACATAATATACTTGTTTTCAGTCATGGAAGTCGAATTTCCCGTAATTGAATAAATTACAGAATTACGTAGATTTAAAAACATTTTGCTGTAAACACATTCACACATATAAAAAGGATATTCTGTACTTGGATTATCGTTGGAGGCTTAGACGCTATTAGTTATCTGCAAGTTAGCTACTGTGGCTAGAATTGTGTTTTCGTATAGTTCAATTCAGTGAGTTCACGAAGCAGAGACCTATGAACATAAAAATTGTCATACAATTATTACAGTAACACACAATCTACATTTACAAACAAATTTGTGTACAATTACAAAAATAGTAACAATAAAAATGGAAGGGGCACCTAGAACAACTCTAAACAAAAACAGAGAAGCGGAAATAAACAAGTCACTTAATCACACAAATTGTACTATATACATGTTTACATATGCATTGATATATAATTATTGCAGTGTTTTTAACTCAATATAATAATATATTGTCACTCATATATTCCTTTACAGAATAATTGTCCATTTTACATACGTATTTTCTAAGAACAGATTTAAAGGAATTATCATCTTTTATTGTACTAAAATGCATTCATAATAAACTTCCATTTGATGGTTGGAAAGTGTTGAAGTTTGTCTATGTAAATTTTATTTTTGTCACATATAACTGTATATAACATAGAACAAGGATACATCATAAACACTTTGTGCCCAAAAACAGACAAGTCACGTAATTATATAAATTTTACTAAAATATGTTTACATGTGCATTGATCAGTGTTTTTAACTCAGTATAATATTGTCACTCATATATTCCTGTACAGAATAATAGGCCTTTTTACATACGTATTTTCTTAGAGCAGATTTAAAGGAATTATCATTGTTTATTAAGGCATTTAGGCTAGGGAAGAGCATTTTATACTAAAATGCATTCATAATAAACTCCTTTTTGATAGCAGAAAAGTGTTGAGCCTTGTTTATGCAGATTTGCTTTTTGTCTAGTATTCTTGTCATGTATATTTTGAGTTTGAACAAATTTTTCTTTATTTATTGTATAAAAGTTCATGGGGGATAATATATATTCACATAAGAGTTAAAATTTCAAATTGCCTAAAGAGGTTTATGCATGAATATCTGCTATGTGTACCAGCAATTATTCGTATGACTTTTTTCTGTAATAGGAAGACACATTCACTTTTAACTGAATTTCGCCAAAATATTAGACTGTATTAGTTTGTTAGTTAGTTCTCGGAGCATTCAGTGAGTTCGTGGAGCAGCCACAGAGGCCTACGAACATTGAACTTGTCATATACAATTACCACATTTCATTATTCAGTTGAAATAAGCATAATAAACTAGTTTTAAAGTCTTAATTGACCCCAACATTACTAATGTATGTATTGCATAGCATGCACTGCTAAGTTTGGGTATTATAAGATCGATTTGATCTTTCCAATTCAGATTGTTATCAATTATTAAACTAAGTAGTTCAATATATATATGGTTTGTAGAAGTACACTGTTATAATATCTCATCTGTACAATTACACATCTGGAGATCTGTGAGTGATGAATTTCATAAATGCCATCTATACTAAGGTTAACAAAGGTAATTATCTGGAGTACTTTTAAAGGTTATCAAGGTTTTAAAGCTGGTCGCTAGATAACTTCTTAGAGGATTCAGTATTAGAAAAGTAAAATATAAACCGAAAATTTAACAGCATTAATATATAAATTGGCTTATAGGATAGGCCTGTTGCAAAATATCTCAAAATAAAAAGAAATTATTTTTTTTATAATGTACCATTTGTAGTTCTTATTGACGAATACACAGCCATTCATGTGGAATTAGATTCAAAGAGTGGCATTAAATACTGGGAAAATTGTGTAATACATTACAGCAATTAAACCAACCTTGTTCATCAGCATTGCACATTATGACAATTTTGATAGGAGACTTAAGTGTTTGCTGCTTAAATCTCTAACAGAAAATTGTAGATATATCCTTAGTTTTGTTAAAGAGCATTCGTAAATAAATAAAAAATAAATTCTTAGTTTTAATGTGAACTGTGCTCTGCATTCTCCACTTTCATTCGTGAAAGAAGGTGTTACTGCAGCACCATAATTGTCTGTTTGTTGGTCAAGCTATGTCATACTGTGTCAAATCATTCAGGTGAATGGGCTCACCAATCTCTTTATTAAAGTAATAATAGAATTTTATCAGATAGCTCGAAAAAAAATTGAATTTGCAGTTCATAGACACACACTAATCTTAACCTATTCTCGGGGAAATCCTAGAAACTGGCGAATCCAGTGGTTTGCTACAGCTCATTATGGCCTGAAGGCCTATGCACACCTCCTTTTTGTAAATATAGATTGTTAGCTGGTAAATCGTAGTGGTGGCAAATTTCCTTTAACTCCAAGAGAACCTACTAGCGTCATATAGCCACAGAAATCATAAGCAGTCAGTCATGATAAACAAAATTAGTGAGTGCAACATGAACCTAAGTGCTGAAAGAACTATTCGGAATATTAACAATTCTTCATATTAATGCTGTAATTCCTGTTGCAAGTAATACGCAGCATACAAACAGTGTTCCAGTAACCTAATACAAATAATTGGTTGTTCTCCAAAAGGTTTATATAACAATATAATATTAATGATAATAATTGTTTCAAAAAAGAAATTGCATTAACAATATTCTCCAGACAAAGAATAACTATTATATTTCACACAAAATATGTTGTGCAACTTACCTGTTTTAATGGTATTCTAATTCTTTGTTAACTGTTTTAATTGCAACATGCACTTGAATGTTCAGCGGAATCTGAATGTTTATGCAATAATTGGCTGACGTAGAGTATGTCACTAAAGCCATCAAAATTGCACATTGCCTTTTTTATTCCAAGTAATAGACAAAGTCAACAAAACAGTTTCTGAAAGTAACAACAGCTCAACCACTCATATTCATTGTACCACAAACTTTTAAAATGCCTGCTGTAGCATTTCACACCTTTCCTTCCATTCTTGATCTCACACATTAAGAATTGACTTTTGTCTCCTTGTTAGTAAATACATCCCTTTTACTTGCCCTCAGTCCACCATGAAAATGGGTAGCACACTACACACTATGTCATTAATATTCATTCCATGATTAATAATTTTTTAAAATTTAAGTTATTGACAATGCTTTGATTTTACACAACACATAACAGCTAACTTAAAAAAAATTCACATTAACTGCTCTGTACAAGCTGTTTTTGTACCCTGAATGGAAATGACTAAAAGTAAGGATGGACAAAAAACATTCCAATGGTTTGTAGTAGAACATCACAGAGCAGAGACAAACTGCATTGGCTTTATACCTGCACTTAAACAAGCTGCTTTATATCTTTCTTTCACTAGCTAACCATCCCTGAAGGATCTTGAATGAATTGCTTCATTTTACTTTCTATTAAAAAAATAGTATACCTTTTCAGAAGAATGTTTCATCTTTCTCTGTTTCTATTGTGATAACTTCTTTAGGACTAATGACTTATGCTGTCCACATAGTGATTCCAAAATTCATGTTCCTCTATGAATACTAGGATTTTGAAAATAAAAAGTTTAAAATAGAAACCAAAATTATTTCCCAATGTATCTAATTGGAAACAGGTGAAGTGGCACTGCCCATGCATAACATGAGAGGACTAAAAAGTAAAATTGCAGAATACTAAGCTTAATTTATGATAATGTTAAACCACGTATAGTCTGTATCTGAACAACATGTAAAACAACGTGAATTATTATAATTGTCATTGTTTAGGAACAGTAACTTCAAGGAAAAAATCTGCAAAAAATCTACATATATGTCAAGCTTGATTAGCATACAAAGCATTAAATATTTCTAAATATAATATACAGAAAGTTCATGTTACACCTGATCAAAGAAATCTGTATAGAACAAGACATAAAACTCTGATTTAACTTAACAAAATATAAACATCACCATAATTGCTATATATTGCTCACCTGTAGGTAATTTTGAAATTTTCTTAAAAGAACTTGAAGTAACATTAAAATTCTTATTTAAGCTGAAGCATGAAATAATACATGGCAACATAAACATGGACTACCTAATGTCAAATTCAGAAAGAATGTGTCAAACTACCTTTTTGCTACATTATATGGTGCATACAATCAAATTTCCCACCACTATTAATCAAGAACAGCAGTTAATATTTTTGTAAATATAGATAAACTATCTTTATATTCTTTGTCCCCGTTAATCATTGATCTCTCTGACCAGATGCACAAGTAATAGATTAAAAGGATTTTAAAATAAAAATCAAAATATATGAAAGTTGTATAAAACTTAGACATTTTAATGAAGTAAAATCTAAATAAAATGGCAGAGGTACTTCCTTAAAAATCATGGAGTAGTGTTTAAAGTGCAATGGATGTAAACAGTAAATTCAACAAATTTCTATATACTTTTAAATTACATTTTAATGTATGCTTTCCTATAAAAATCAGAAAAAGGAAACATAATACTATGATCAGGGATTGGTTAATCCAAGGATTAAAAACATTTTTCAACATAAAGGCAACTGTATAATAAAATTAAATACAATGTAAGCCCTAACTTAAAAATAAATTGAAAAAAGTCTGTAAAATACTTAGGAAAATCATAAAAACACGAAAAGGCCTCCATTATTATAAGCCTATTAGCCAGATAGAAAAATAGAAACTATATGGTATATAATAAAGCTAGAAAGAACTAATAAATTGTAGCAAGAAAATACAATAACTTTGAATATTAACAACTGAGATATAGAGCAACCTTCAGATATGGCAAATGAATTCAATGATTATTTCCTCAATGTTATGTGGTGATAAAAAAGACTTACCAAGATTGTTGCAATCATCATTTCCCCATCAGCACACTAAATTCAAATCTAGCATCACTGCTTCAAAGAAATCAATTCTGGTGATAAAAGAGATGCACTGGGATTATTGCAATCATCATTTATGAATATTCTGAATTCAAACCAAGTATCACTATTTCAATAGAGATAAGTAACAGAAGATTAGAATTAAAAAAAATTTTCAGGTTAAAATGAGATTAATGGCAAAATTATAAAGTCCTATAATAAGGAAATTAATATTTCCCTTAGTCATTTGTGTAATGAATCTTTGATAGCAGGTGTATTTCCCGATAGGCTAAAGTACTCAGTAGTTTTTTATTTTTTATTTTTTTTAAGATGCTCTTTAACATCTCAGGTCATCATTCAACTCAGGGCGTGAAACGGCCAACTAATTTTGCTCAGAGGCCTCTCTTTCAGGCTTGAGGTTCTTTTTCGTGCTGTAAATGTACAACATGGGACCCACGACTTTACTTCCCTTCCAAAGGAAGCCATTCTTAGGATTTTTACACTCGAAAAAATCCATCGGTCCTGGCCGGGTTCAAACCCACGATCTTGGGTTTAGGAAGCAAGTATGGTAACCGCTACACCTCCAGAACCGACTATGTTCAGTAGTGAAAATAAGGAAAACGTTTTCAATTATATACCCATCTTACCAACAGTTTCATAGGTGAATTGTTAATTGGAACTTGCACAGTGAAGCATTAAGATTATTGTATGATTGAGTCGAACTACACTCTTTCAGCAGGAAAAAATAAGATAGTTTTTAAAAAATTCGCACATACATGGGCTATGCACAAATTCCAAACTATTCTAAAAGATTCCAATATTAGTAGGTTCGCACCAATAAACATATTTAATATTAAAAATCTCTGGAATTGTAATATTAATGTAAGTATTCCACCAGAGAAAAAAAACAGGTATTTACCCAATAAAATGTGCAGAATGCGAAAAAAATCTATATTGGAAAAACAAAGGTACACAGTTAAAAGAACACTACAGGAACATAAATACAAATAGTTGGAGTTGGTGGTATGTCATTTCTGGGCAATGAACATAACATAGTGAAAAAAGCAATACTATTAAAATAAGCACAGGGATGCACGGGGCTAGCAACGTGGGAGAAAATCTACATTTATAGATACAGAGACAGGTTAATGAACTTCAACACATTAGGGGATGAAAACATAAACTTTAAGTTCATCACACCTCCACCAGAGCACAATAATGCATTCCCAAAGGAACACTGTTAATTATCCAGCAGTTGACAGCTGAGGATGCAGACAAGGGTTAACGAAAAATGTTCTAAATATATTCAAATAAGTGGAGCCAATGCAAAATTGTGTATTTTGACTCAGTCATACAATAATAGTTTTTAAAAGGGTTTGAGAAAATAATACATAATAGTCTTTATTATTATCATCTTGAAAGTAGCTGAACAAAATTTCAACAGAAAATTCAATTTAACTCACTAATGAAATATTAACTTCCTTCAAATGAAAATATGCCTATCAGAGGATTATTTTATGATTTAGTGAAAGCTTTTAGACAATCATAAAATTTTCATGGGAAAAAATTGCACTTTTATAGAATAAAAAATTAATATTTAAAATGATTCACATCCTACCGTGATAAAAGGAAACAAAAAGTGGAGATAAACTGACCCTTTAAAAATGTAAATAATATGTCAGAGTGGAGAATAATTTAACACTGAGTCCCTGAAGGATCAATTTTAATTTCTCTATTTTTTCTGACTTATGTAAATAATCTCTCTTTATCCATTGAAAGTATAATAAGTATTCTGGTAATAGCTTAAATAATTGTACATTTAAATTAAATTACATTTTAAGTTCCCTGTGTTTATAGTATAAAATTAATATGCTGTCTTTAAATTTTTAGATAAAACAAAAGTTTTGAAATTCATCACCCGCAGATCTCCAATTATATATATGGAATGCTAAGGCACACTACAACAAATGCATGACATTGAATTCCTTTGCCTACAAAAATAAATATCTACCTGAATTGGAAAGTTCAACCCCCCGCCCCCAGAAGCCACAAAGTTGGGGAAGGAGGCTTCTGTTTATTTGTGATCCTGTGAGAGGTGGCAATCACCATAAGAGTGCCAGGGGGCCACAGGTGAGATACCAGACAAAGAAGAGGTTTACCAAGCCGAACCCTAAAATGTAATGTGACCCATGTTGAGGGGATGTATGCCACAAGACAAATGTGTCTTGAATGGGGCCTCTGGATACCAGGCAACCTCCAAAGTATAAGCCTTACATAGGTTTGGGTTTATGGGACCTACAGAAGTCATCTTAAAAACTAAAAGACCCACTTATCAGAACCACGGTAATGAACCCACAGCAATAGCAACTATTCACTGACAAGAAAGCTCTTTTGGAGCAAACTTCATACATGGAACTGAGTACTGTGTCTTCTGAGAGGATCTGGGTAAAGAGCCTTTTGGGTCTCGGTAGAGTTACAATTGTGACTCTAGCCTAGGGAGCCCTAAAGGTCCTTCAGATCAACTTTCAACATAAGAAGGCAGTGGCTGCCTTCTGCATATCTTTCAATCAAGAAGGAATAGGCCTAGCCCTGATTCAAGAACATTGGATTAACATTGGGCCAAATTATAGCTAGGAGAATGTTCAAGGTAAGTTGATACATTGCAGCAGGGCAGTCTGCTTATAAGTTACATTCTTGTTTGCAATGGAATCAAAAGCTTACCTATTCTAGAATTTTGCTCTAGTGACATCACCATGATGAAAATTGACTGCAATACAGGGGGAGGGACGAAGGGCCTATTTTTTTGAGCTCTGTCTTTCTCCCCTACAATGGCAGCAATCCACCCAATAGGGAACTAGAACATTTGGTTGCACATTGCACCCAGAGAGGGGAACAAACCATCTTTGAGTGACTCTCACCACAAAATCTGTGCAAAGATATCAACAAAAGGGGTCAATACCTTTTAGACTTTCTGCTGTCTAGTAATCTATATTTCATAATGCCCACCATCGGCATTGATACATTTCTGAGTATGTTGAACTACTGATTGAGCAACATTTGCGAAAGTATTCTCAGCGATTGCAGCACATATTTCAATTTCTTCCCGAAGCGCTGCCAGTGTAGCTGGTTTTCTACAGTATACAGCATCCTTAACAGTTCCCCATAGGTAGAAGTCCAAAAGAGTTAGATCTGAAGAATGCGGTGGAATCTCAATTGGACCTCTTCGTCCAATCCAGTGCCTTGGATCCAATGTGCGGAGCTTGTTGCTGTGGGAAAAAATCAGGCATTTACAAAATAAGTTGTGAAGAATGTGAAAAAATCTACATAGGGAAAACAAAGAGAAACATAGGCACACGGTTAAAAGAACATTTCAGGAACATAAAATACAAGCAAATTGAGAAATCAGCATTGGCATTTCATTTTTGGACAGAAAACCACGATATAGTGATTAAAGCAAAATTATTAAAATTAGTGCAAGAACCTACAGAATTAGCAACATGGGAGAAAATATACATTTACAAATACAGAGACAGTTTAATGAATTTTGACACTTCCAGCGATGAAAATATAAACTTTAAATTCATCACACCTCTGCCAAAGCAGAATACCCACAACACAACGAATTATCCAACAGTCGGAGATTTGAACTGATGGTGAGAACAACCTGTTCTCGAAACCAGTCTACAATAATGACAAGTAAGTGAAGCATAAGAGTGTGTAGTTCGACTGTATCATAAAATGTTTTCAATTATATATAAATATAGTTAAAAGAGCTAATCTCTACAGGAATCTCAGGAGAACCCGGTGGGAGCCCTAAATGCAGAATCTTTCAGGTGGGATTGGGCAGATGATAGGATTAGATCTTTTGATGATATTGACAAGTTTGCCTATTCCATTCAAGAGACATCTCTTTAACAAGGCAAAAATAACTGGAGACTGGGGAAATATCATATAGTCCTCACAGACTACAATAAAAGCTTACATAAAGCCTAAAGGTCTTGGCAAGCCTTCTACCAGCAAATATTTAGCCTGTCAAAGGCAACCAGATTACAGAGAGCATTGGCCCATAGCTCAACAAATCCTGTATGAACAATATGTAAGTCTACAGGGGCTCCATGCTTGGCTGAAGAAACGCTCAAAGTTCTGTTTCAGGTACACTTCCCCGGTGCATATATGATGAATCCACAGACCACTAAAAAAATGTAGACCAAGAATATCGCAGAACGACTGGGAACTTGCACATCAAGTTGTTACAACTCCTAATATTAAATGAGGGTTAATTAATGTAACACATTTAAGTTGCTAGGTAGAGACTGTATCTTTCCTGCATTGTTGCAAAAAGGACATAACTCACTTTACATCCTCCTCTGCAACCTCTTCTGGGTCAGTATAGCCTTTAGCTATATTCCTCAGGCCTGAGATCTACCAGAGTAGTGTTTATTCCTAAGCAGGACCTAGTAACTATACCGTAGCTAAGGCTTATTGACCAATCAATCTTGCACTGTTCCTTTTAAAGTATTTGGAAAGACTGATCAAAAGATACATTCAAAGAAGGGTATTGTTAGATAGCTTCCTCCATCGAAATCAACATGCCTACCAAGTATCTAGCCCTGATTACAGTGTTACACTGTCTAGTTAGCAGACTGGAGGACTGGATGGCTAGGAAGGAAATAGTGGGGTCCTACTACATAAAAACATGGAATCAATGGCACTCTTTGTAACGGAATAAACTCCATACTCAGAAGCAGAAATACTATTGCAAGTCATTTTGGGGAAACCAAAGGAATTGCTGCTAATGAGGAGTTCCCCATAAGGGAGGGGTTCTCATTCCCGGGTCTCATGGTGTATGGTCTACTTAAATATTAACCCAGAAGGGATGTTACACACAAAGCTATAAGGATGACATAGCACCAATTTTCAAATACAATCTCAGGCATGATGACTTATGGGCTGAGAAAAATTTACAAGTGGTGCATGCAGGAGGGTCTATCTATTAATTCTAGCAAAACCCTTTACTAACAGGGAGATCTTAAACACCTTGGAAATTTAAAACTAGGCAATTCAATCCTAGAATATTCCGAGTCAGTTAAATATCTAGGCATTATACCAGATAAGAAACTGATCTGGAACGATCATATTGACGACATTCTCCTTAGAGTTAGGTAGTCTTTTGTAATCATTAAACAGTCTCTCAGAACATCCTGGGTCCTGAAGCCATACATATCAATGGCTATATGGCACAATGGTTACAGTATCATTGTCTGGTGGCAAAAAATACAATAAACTACTATAGAAAGTAAGTTTACCAATCTACAGAGATTAGCATGTCTACATATTTCAGGGGCATTCAGAAGTACTCCAACCATTGCATTAGAAACTATTGGGTTTCCCTCCTATGGGCATTTACCTACAAGCACAGGCTAGACTTACTCATACAGCTTGGTGCAGATAGGGAATTTAAGAAGCAGTTGTGCAATAACAACTGGACACATACTAATTCTAAATTTCCGGAACATTTCAGTATTAAGCATGAGGTCTCACCTAATGAATATTCAGTCTCCCCTAAATTTTAAGGTAATTCTCGGATCTCAAGAAGACTGGAAGTCTTGGGAAATATTGCTCAGTTTTTCAGGCAGAAGTATTTGTTATTCTGAATTGTGCTTATAGAGGATTTGAGAAAGGTTATCAATGCTCATCCTCACTGATAGCCAAAGTGCTTTAAAGGCACTTCTTTCCAATCAGGTAAAACCTAAACTGGTATGAGAATGCTAAAATGCCCTGACTGCCCTGGCTTCTCGCAACAGGCTTGGGTGGAGGGTGGGTGCCAGGGTATCAAAGCATTTATGGAAATGAAAAAGCAGATCAGCTGGCATAAAAGAGTACTGATACATCCTTTGGCCTTGAACCTATGGTTAGAATCAATACATACACTGCTAAAACTGCAGTAAAAATATGGATTGGGGAAAAACACCAAACTTATGTGGATATTGGTCCTAGGTCCAAGCAACACTCTCTCCTCATCTCTCCCCTAAAATTGGACAGAAGAGGTATAAAGAAAGTAGTTGCATTAATTACCGAACATGGTCACTTCAGAAAACTTCTATGCAAATGGGACTCTACAAAGATGAACACATTTGTAGCATGTACAAACATGGTGAGGAGACATCCTATTGAACTGCCCATTCCTTGTAAGAAAGTACTCTTTCTATAACCAGGGAAGACCTGGGAATGGATACTGACATTGTAACCAAAATACTGTAACTTATTCAAGGAACAGATTTTGGGAAACAGTAAAAGAAGGTTGCATAATAAGCCTTTTAGGCTCACAGGCAGGAGGTCAATAAAATTCCAACAAACCCCCTGTTTTCTAATCTAATGTATCACGTGTAAACTTAGCTCTGCATGTTATGGCTTTCAATCTTTATTAATCTTAAAATCATGGAAGACTTTAAAGTTAATCAATTGTGCCTCTTTAACTCAATAATGAAAGTTGGTCTCATATTTTGAAGAAACTCGGTTGAAAGTAAACATGTCTATTACATAAAAAAGTAGTACAAATAATTTCGAATACACATAGCAGATAAGATGTGGAAATCTTTTTAAGAACATAGAAATACTGATTTTTCCATATATTATTCCTATTGACATTTTATATAAAAGAATAAAGAACATTTTGTACTAAACCAAATACTAGACATAAAGGAAATATGCAGACCATGTTTCAGCATTATCCTGTTACCAAAAAGGAGTTTATTATGAAAGCATTTTAATATATAATGCTCTTTCCCTAACTTAAAGGCCTTAACTAACAATGATAAATCCTTCAAAACTGGTTTTAAAAGTACCAGTGTGAAAACGCTTATTATTCTATAGATGATTATATAAATGGTAATACCCATATTGATGTATAACTTTTGGATAGATTGTTATTATTCTGCATGTAATCACGTATAAAGACGCATACTGTTCTTATATATATATATATATATATATATATATATATATATATATATATATATATATATATATGCTCAAAAATGTAAATAGCTGCTGTAACTGATAAATTCCATTTTCATAAATCTTAATGACTGTTGTACAAACTTATGGAATGCTCTGAAAACTAAAATAAACTATCAAAACTTAACATGTTTTCTTGTTTGGCCATGCCATCGCACAAGCTGATAAATGTTTATGTGCATTTAGTTAGGTACAGATTTGTGCAATTGAGAGTTTTATTCATCATAATTGTTGGTTGATGAGGATGATATCTAAGAATTTGCTTATTAACTCACAATTGTGTGTGTTTCTGTGCAAAATTTATTTGAATGACCAAATAAATGTCATTCTCAATTAAAACTGGAACTTTTTTGTGTAACTTCCATAATTTTTTTTTATTATAGTAATCTTTTAGTATAGCAAGAACACCTTAAATGATAATGGATTAAAAATTACGCCTATTTCTCTACTAGGTCCTTATCATTTGGAATATATAAGCAGCTTTCCTACCAAAAATCTGCATTATTTATAATTAACATTTTTCTCAAAATAAAAATTCAAATTTACTCAGTATTTCCATTTGTCAGTGACCTATCATATCAAGATAATCAAATGCTAGTAGTACTGAGAGCTGTCATAAATGGATATCCTTTAAGAAACAGACACATAATACAATGAGAATAATGAATAAATTCAAACAAAATCTTATGAAAAAATATTGATTTAACGTGTATTGCGCAACCTATTACAAGGCAGTTTAATAAGTTTATAAATTAAATTTAAAACTAATTTTATGTCAGAACTAATAAAGTGAGTAATAATATATCCTTAATTAACTGATGAATCAATCTGATACTCTTATGGTCCACTTACCATTAAATTATACAGAACATTTTTCACAGGTCTTTGCCTGCATCTGCCTCTAAACCCATGATCATGGGTTCGATCCCGGCCCAGATTGATGGATTTTTCGAGTGTAAAAATCCTAAGTATGTCTTCCTTCGGAAGAGAACTATAGCCATGGGTCCCATGTCGTACATTTACGGCACGATAAAGAACCTCAAGTCTGAAAAAAAAAAGAGGCCTCTGAGCATAATTTGTCAACCGTTTCATGCCCTGATTTGAATGGGACACTAATGACCTGAGAGGTTAAAGAGCATCTGTAAATAAACTAAATGAAAAAAAATTTTGCCTGATCATCAGCTGTGAGTCAACAGTTGATTTTGTAAGCAAAGGCCTGTGAAACATGTTCTGTATTATTCAATGGTAAGTAGAGTATAAGATTAATTCACCAGCTAATTAAGAAGTTTATAAATGTTTGGGCAATTTTCCTAAGAGAAATGTAACTAAATCCCCAAACCTCAAGAATAAAACATATTTGAACTTGCATTTTAGAAAATAACATGCTAAAAAGGAATCCATACTCGCAATATTGGGTAAAATTCCCATAATTGCCCAATGATAAAAAAGGGGCAGAAGGTAGGGAAATGTTGTAAAACTTATATAAAATGGTAGGAATAGTCATCAGTAGTAGAAGTAAGCTCATTGCAAGCTATTAACCCATCCACCAATCTCAGAAATTGCAATGGAAGTTATAGCAGATTTTGGAAACAGGATGCGAAAATGTCATCAGAATGGTAGGGAAGGTAGTAATGTCACTGTTGTTGTTCATAGCAAGAGATGCACTAAATTGCAACGCAGTCAATTGCGAAAGACTGGCTGTGTCAATTAACTATCAAATGTAAACTTTAGGCAAATTCAAATTTCTTATACCAAACTTAGCAAACATAAAACATAACTTAAGGAGGCAAATATTTGTTATTCATGGATCCTCATAAAACTTAAACATAATATGGGGGTTAAATTTTAAGATTGTAAATTGTAACTTATAGGTAAGTTAAAGTTAACAATTTTATTTGCAAATCTCGCTAGAATAGATTGGAGCAAAGGAAGGCCGCCCTTGTTCCCCTGTATAGTAAAATTATGTAGTTGGTGACTCGCAAAAATGGTGAATGAATTGAAGAAAGTTATGTACAGAGTCACCTGATGGAGAAATGGAATGCATAGATGTGAAGCTTTAGGATATGGCACATGTTACAGAAAATAAGTAATAAATATTAGCAGAGAACAAATAAAACATGTACAAGGATGTAGAACATTATTCTGTTATTATAAATGAAATATGAGGTAATTACAATTATGAAGTGCAGAGTAATATGGAAAATTAGAAAAGCACATTAGGGGGTTGCTGATTTAGTAATTAATATTGTATTAGCAATAACTAAAATTTAAAAAGGCATTATAAAGTGTAAAATACTCAGTAAAGCAATCATTAAATTAAAATTATGTTTCTTTTTCTTCTTCTTCTTTTCCTTTCTTTTTTCTTTTTCTTTTCCCTTCCTCTCTCTCTTTTTTCTTTCTCCTGGTAACAAAATGAAAATAGTATGGAAAATAATAAAAGCTGAAATAGATAGAGCTAATGAGAACAATATATCCCAGTAGTTCTTGATGAAATTGATGTTCCGGACATTGCTAAAGAAGGAAAATGTACATACATTGAGTTAGTCTCTGGCACAGTCCTTCATTGACTTTGTCCTGTGCAGCACTTTGTATTGTGGTATCTTTCACATTCTTTGTCACACAATTTGCATGTACAGTTGCTGTTTGGAGTATGGTAGGCAGTTGCCTTGCACAGTTTATGATGATAACCATGGATGACTAGTAAGGTTATCATATTGCTTACTTGCTGGTTTGGTCGGGTTCATGTTTTATCAACCATCTGTGATGTAGAATTCTGGCCATATCTCTTCTCTTAATTAATGGTTAATGGTAGATGGGAATAACTGGTTCATTCTTAAATCCTTGATGAGGAAAGTTTGGTTTGTCAGTTATAAGCCAATTTCAAGGGGGGAGTGCTTGGTAATTCTCAGGCTTTAAGAAAGTAGCCTTGATCTTCTCAATTATGTTCATATTGCTGGGGAATGTATTCTTGCATGCCCATTGTACTAATGCATTGAAGGTGTTTTGGTGTTTTGCTTGCTATAGTATGCTAAGACCATGTTGTGAGCATACATAAGTATTGTGATTTCTTGGAGGCTTAATGGATGGTGTTTGGAATATCTGTGGTGCTTTTTTAATCAAGAACGGACTAATTGGGTCTCCTTGGAGAACATTATTTACATTATCTTATCGGAAGTAGTTACTATATTATTGATTTTAGGTTAGAATGTTTTGAATTTATTTCTTTAAAGGGTTTCCTAAAGTAGCCATATTTTCTAATTTTTCCATCATAATATTTCAATCTAGTAAATCAAAAGCCTTTGTTAATTTATAGCAGAACATTTTCCTTTTGGGAGGTTTGTTGCAATTTTGATCTTATCTAGAAATGTGCTAATAGCCTGTAGTGTGTTTTTCTTTCCAGAAGCTAAATTGTTACTCTGGAATGTTGTGCTTTATTTATTTGTCAAGCATTTTTATCAATAGTTTTGTTAGTAATTTAAAACTTGTGCTTGAATTCATCCATAACTAATTAATGAATAAACTTTGCATTTTCTACTTTGCTTCAATTCAAACTTCATTTGCTGATTAATTATATAACCCTGAACCCTGTTATATGAGAACCAAAAATTTTAAAATTAATTTAAGAAGCCATCAAACACTAATTTGTTAACCATCTACATTCACTTATTTTTAAATCTATATAAATAATCCCCTGCATTCCTCATTTGAAATAGATGTTCCAAAATTCTACCTCAAAATAGAACAGATCTAAATGGTTACATACATAACATCACAATGCGTACTAATCTAATAGAATACAATTTAGTTATTTTAATTCAATTTCTTATTTCTCTCTACTGACCACCTTAATTTTATCTTTATCTTCCATAAAAATGCTCCTAATTTAGATAGCCAAGTTTCATCTTCAAAAATATTTACAATTTCTTTATTCCTTAATAACCATTTCTTGCTTATCAAATTTACCCTCCATTCATTTGTTCATTTTCACTGAAAAATTATAGGTATCTCATTTTCCTTCTATCTGCAGATAGGGATTCCTGGGATGAAATCCCCCCTGAAATCCCTTAATTTCCAAACACCTAATCAAAATCAAGCTATCCCTTTCCTTTCATTCTGTCTATAAATTACAGTATACTTTTCCTTGTCTGTATCATTGTCAGTGAACTGTTCTCTCTAAACTGGAAGAATAAAATTCACTTATCTATATCTTCCAGTCATATTCTCACTTCCCTCCAAAATCTCCATCTGAAATCTTCAAATTTAACCCAGAATCTCCTAGTTCATTTTTGCACAACTGCTCCATAACTTTACCTAACCATATATCAGTTAAAAAACTCTTGATATCTCAGACATATTTTCACAATATCAGTATCAGGTAGCTTTTGAACCTGAAACAAATATCTAAATATCCCTTCCTTCATTAATCCTCTCACGCTTACTTTCCTTACTCTGCCAAGGCTCCAGCAGTTAATACTATTGCTATCCATAACTGCTCTTTCAAAAACATTGTACTTTCTCCTTCATTTATCAATTTCCTTCCTCTAAACCTTCTGATTCTGGCCTGATAAACTTATGAATCATCTCCCATCCTTGTACTGTGACAGAGTGTTGCATAAGCACACCTGCTCTCTACTGCTGCTTGTATTAGACTCCCATTTATAATATAGTAATAACAATGCCAAAAGCTAATGATAGACTGAAAGTGTTAAATTTTCAATAAGATACTTCAAATCTGCAAAAGTTTCTTATATACTTTTTGGAAAACAATAATTACTCTTAAATTTAAACTAAGTTTCCATTTATTGTTACAGATCAATCACACAAATTAGGGATATTAATCATGGTTCAAGTTTGGTACATGGATGATTCCATTGAGGATCAGCGACTGGAGCACTGCAGAGAACCACCTAAATTTGTTTCCATTGATGAATTGTTCAAAATAACAGGAGTGGAGTATTTCAAGGTATGAAAGTTTTTGCCTTTTAACATTCTAGAAATAAAGAGGAGGGGGAAAGAAGACGAGAGCCAAGGATTTATGTGCTTTTGGCATGTACAGAAGGACCCAAAAAATATATACATACTATAATTGTGGTTATCTATACTAAATTGTTAAATCCAAATTGAATTGTACATCGATTTGTAATATTATGCTGCCTCTAAAGGTGTCAGTAACAGTTGATGTAGCAATTATGTGACCATGTTGAGATTCAGCAAAGCATCTGAACAAAAATGGCAGACATGATTTACTTTTGAGTAGTGCAAGATCATTTTGAAATTATATTGAAAATTGGAGAATGAGTGTGAAGTGCAGTGACTATGGCAATGTGAGTTTGCTACAGAACCTCCAATATGTTTCACATCTCATGCATAACAGATGGCACACAGTTTATGATGTGCACAAAGATCTAGAATAAATCATACAGCAATAAATCCTGTTTCTTCAAATGCAGTATTGCAACATTTATACAATCACACCATGAATATTAGTCAAACAATATGGTGTTAGCAGAAGGTGCATTCAATGCATTCTTAAGGAAGCATACTGGAAAGTTTACAACTTCAGATTGTTACATGCTTTAAAAAAAGAGATCCAGATTGAAGAAGGCAGTACTGTGAGTGGTTTCAATTCAGGATACAGCAGGATGATTAGTTTCTGAATTAAGTTGTTTGGCCTGATGAAGCACAGTTTAAACTGAATGGTCATGATTGTTTATATTGGGTTCCAAGAAATCCTTGCATCCATTGGATGATGCAGTCACTTTGCTGGAGCTTACTGTCGGTGTGTCATTAAGGGGTTTAATTGGGCCATTCTTATTCTAAGATACTGTGAATGACCCAGTATCTTAAAATGATGCAAACATCCATTTTATCGGCAATTTGTGTATTTTAGGTGAATGAACAATCCTACTTGCAGCAAGATGGTTCACCACCACCTATCACAGGGAAATGAGATTTTACCTTAACATGACCAAAAAACTCCACCTTTGATCTCTTCAGGTAATATTGCTTTAAAGCAGATATTTATCATTTGGACACCTCTGTATAAATCATGGTTTAGCTAATCTAAATTATAATGAATATAATGGAGCAATTATTAATTCTGTTAAATGCACAATAGTAGGTGAGAAATCACCTTATGATTGACATTTCTTCTGCCATGTAGCCATGCCAGCACGCTGTTGCCACATCCCATTACTCACTGTCCATCTCCAAGGCTGCACTACAAGAGCATCATCATCTTCTTCCTGCTCCTCTTTTCTGTTGATTTCAATTTCATTATGTTCACTGTCACTGTCAATAAAATCACTGGAGCCACCCAAGTTTAATATAAAAATTACACTGTTTCTTCTAGAATGTCTTCTTCTTTCCATACATTCTCTTGAAACACATTGCTACTGCATAATTAACCATCAACTGTTAGCATGCGATGATGTCATGTCTCTGACAATGTGTTTTTGTTACCTGATTGGTCAGTGATAAGACAAGCTTCTTGTCAACCAAGTCACCAGCTCAGCACATCCAAATTGTCAATCACAAGCTAATTTCTCAAACACTGTATTTCCAATTCTGTGGCTCCAAAAACAGATGATAAAATTAAAGTAGGACATCTCACAAAAATCATCTTGCAGAAGCATTATATAGTCATTGTGCATGTACACAAATGAGGAAAGTTTTGTCTGTAAGATTTGAAATTTTGGATTTTATTTGCTTTTATTTACTTTATGTAGATATAAAAACAGAGGCACACCTCAGCACTTATGAAAGTTGTTGGAAGTGATCTCTGAAGCATCTATTAAGGGATGAAACAGTTTTAATTTTATTCTCAAGCACTTTCTGGAAATCTACTGTTTAAAATGTTTGGAAATTTTTTCCATTTTTCTTGGATCACTTTATATGCATTGTAAGACCAATATTCTCCTTTTGTACCAACCTTTATTTTCTGCATAGTCAGAAATGTGTTTAGCAGTCTTCCGCTTGTTAAGCATCTAACACTGAGTCTGTGTGGCAAAATTTTGCAATAATCCTACAGTTTGCATTGTGCTGTTGCACTAAATCAGTGTATTTGTTTATTGCCTTCTCAAAAGATGTTTTCAAAAGAAAAACAGGTTCCTTGATTTAAAGAAACATTATGAATGGAAATTGTGATTTAACCACTGTTTAACAACTGGATACTAATGTCATAAGATAATGGAACAGCTGAATACTGTAAAATGTTACAAAACAAAAAATAGCCTTCAGTATTTCTGTAATGACAAATCTATTTCTCTCCATAGCCTAGCTACACAGCAGCTTTCCAAATGCATTGTAGTATTATTGTAGTAAAATCTTATCGGAAAATGTATTGATACTTATTATGTGCTTAAAAGATAAGCATACACTATCTCTTTATTTTTTCTATTCTCTCTAGCTGAATTGTTAAATTGGACCATATTTAGCAATAATATCTATAGAAGAGAAATTTTTATGTTTATAAAAAATGAAAGTTAAATAGGAAAAATTCTTTCATGGCGTGGTCTCTGGCTTATCTAATAATCATTCTTTGTAGTCAGATTTCACAAAAATCAATATTGGCCATGTGTATAGAGTAATAGGATAACTTTTCAAAACTGGTCACAGCATATGCTCCTAATTTTAAACAGAACACAAAAAGGTATACATTCAGTTTTTCTTTCTGTGAAATGTGAAACAAAATATATCTCAAAACATACTATTAACAAAAGTAACAATTCTGAGTGAGGAAGAAAAAAAGAAGACCATACCAGGTAACCCTACAACACCTAGAATCTATGGTGTACCAAAAATACATAGACCTGACAATAAAATAAGACCTATTGTAGACACAATAATTTCACCCATATACAATTTAGCCAAATAACTTTTAAAAAAAAAGTAATACTTTACCAAAATACAAAAGCCAAAGCATAAAGAACTATCAGAATTAATAGACAGAATCAAATATGTGAAACTGGAAAACAGGGATTTGCTAGTTTCTTATGATGTGATTTCTCTGTTTCTTAGCATCCCCAAAGAAAATCTAATAAACATCATAAAGAAAGGGCTAACCTCAATAAACCTACCTGGAGAAATAATAGAGCAATATCTGAACCTTACCAAAATTTGTATCAGTGAAACCTACTTCGCATTCAGAGGCAACAGTTATATACAAAAGAAGGGTCTAGCAATGGAAGACCCATCTCACTATTCTTGAAGGTATGTACATGAGTTTCTTGTAAATAAAATTAGTTAAGGCTTTTCTTCATATATACAAATATTGGTATCGTTATGTTGACGATGTCTTTGCTATAGTAAATGAAAAATGGAAAAAGGATGCAATAAAATACTCAACCTACAAGACAGCACTGTTAAATTCACAATGGAAATAGAAAACAACAAGATATATTCTTGGATATAAAAGTTATAAAATATGGCAATATACTGGAATTTGGTATATTCAGAAAAGATACCCACACAGATAATAATATAAAAAACAGCAGCTGCAATCCAGGACAATATAAACTCATCATAATCAATAGCCTCACATTCAGATTAACAAACCTACCTACAAATAAGATACAAATCGGAGTACCATAAAATCATAGATATAGCACAGAAAAATGGCTACACAATAGATCTGGTCAACAAGAAAATAGAAAAATTCAAAAAACAAAAAGAAATAAAAATATTACAACACTAAAAGACTACAAAGGAGATTTTATATATATATATAAGAAGAAATTGATATTCCACCCATGGGCACACCAAAAATTCCAGAGGAGGCAAACATCATTTTGGCTCCAGTAAACAAATGTGGTTTAAAAAACTTCCTAAAAACCAACACAAAAGACAAAATCAGTTGCAAAGACTGCAATATGAAAACATAGGCAAAACAAAAAGAAATATTACCATATGGTTTGAGGAACACATGAATGTAAAATATAAATACACAGAAAAATCAGCAATAGCAGACCATTTCTGGCAAAAGAACCAGGAATTTCAAAAGGAACCAAAACTCTTAAAAGCTCTTCAAAAACCCATAGAATTAACTGTGTGGAAAAATATATTCATAAACAAAAACAAAGAAAATTTGGTTAATTTTGATCTCCCAAACAATAAGTTCTTAAAATCCACTGAGTGACATCTTGATATCATGTTGGAAAGCACACAGTGGAACCTTTCTGAAGATGAAGACAACAGCCTTTGAAATATGCCTAAGTAAGTGGAACAAAATTAGTGAAATATAAGTGATTTTTTATATTACACTATATTTCACTGTAAAAATTCCCCGCTATTCAAAACTAAAAATGGAGTTATTTTACCACTCTGTACTTCACGTTTCCAAGGCTATCAGGCATGTCCAAGGACAGGTTGTGTTTTTGCAAGAAAATGTTATTAAACAGAGACATCCCCTAAAGAAATTGAGAGGGGAGAGAACTGATGTAAAGCATAAGTAGCTTACACATGTTGTGAAAAATAACAAAAACTTAAAAGCCAAATAAAAAGAAACAAGAAGAAAAACAAAATATTGTGCGCTTCTTAATTTAAAAAAAAAAAAAGTAATAACATAAACACCAGAAAATATGGAACAAGAAAAAAGAAAATAAATGGCACAATAAAACTAAAATTCCTACAATAGCAAATCCAAGTTCATTGCTTTGTAGTGCACGGGCTCTATCAACTTTTTTCCTCCTTTTTCTTGGTACACAACTTCTGCAACTGTGATGGTAAATTGCAAATATAGTTTATAACTGTAGTAATAGTGCATGAAAGTTTGATATTAGTTTTGAATTTATTCTTCTGTGCAACTGCACGTGTTGTGGCATTGTGCATCGTCTTGTTCGATCCAGTTTCTGTTGAGTGGTACATCAAAGCTGTAAAAGTTGAGCCAGATCTCTAGATCTTTAATGGTTGTGAGTTTTCTGTGTATGATAAGTTAGTAATTTATTCTCAGTTTTTCTATGAAAAAAAGTTAAAATTTTGAGTTTGCAAGTGAATCTAGGCCTTATATTTTTATTTATTTACTATTTTTATTTTTTAATGGTGTTTAATGCCTGTTTTTACTACTATGACCTCAAGGTGATAGATGCTGATGATACCTGAGATGAAATGAGACATTGGGAAAGGAATTTAGGGAAGGAAGATCTAAGTTTAAGGTACTTCCTCCAGCATTTCCTATGAACCAGAGCTGAGAAAAATGGGTAAAAATCTCTGTCCTGGATGTTAAATCTGCAGGATTCAAACTGCAAATATGCTCAATTAAATGCACTGACGAAGTGTTGGAAATGGAATGGTATATATATAAAAACAATAATAACATTTGTTCACACTAACTCCGTTCACTTGCATAAAAACTGGACATATGTTTCTGGAGTGATCCTTCCATCTTCAGCTTGTAGACCAACTGTTTTTAGAAGTGGCAATTGGGTCCCTTGATGTTCTTGTGGCAGCATCTGTTGGTTCTATTAGGAACTTGCTGAGTTCGTCCATTGGAGGGAAATCGAAATTCATAAAGTTTTCCTTGTTTTTTGTAATGAAATATTTTTCCCAAGTGGAAAGTTCTATTGAGTTGTGAAGTTGTTTCAGTAGTTTTGTCTCTGGATTAATTTCATGATTTTTATTCCAAAAGTGCACTGCTATCGCTGATTTATCAATCTGTTTTAAGCGAATATTTCTAAAGTGTTCTTTTTTCCGGATTTCCAAATTCCTCTTTGTTTATCCAATGTATTTTTTATCGCACTCTGCACATTTTATTGCATAAGTACCCGACTTCTGTTGGCACGTTGTCCTTTACTCTGCAACCTAATAAGTTCTTTATATTAAAATTGTTCTTTGGGGCTAACATAATTTCTTGTTCTTTGAATATTTTTTTGAATTTATTGTGGTAAATTGGGTGGTACGTGAAACTTGTGAATTTGTACCTTTCTTTTGCACTTTTTAGTGTGGAAACATCTCTTATTGTCTTTTGTTTTTTGATTTTATTGATGATTTTTATTACTGTGCCTACAATTTGCAAAAACTTCAAATCAGAACTGTACCCAAACCAGTTACACAAACAACAGAGAACGTAATTAATATTTCAAGCACACATTTTCAAACAATGAACTAAAATTCCTAAACAAGGGCCTAAAACATGTGTGGATTTCTCCAAAAAAATAGAAGATTACATCCTGGATATTGACATAGCCACCCATCAACTGGAAGAAAGTGAGAAATCGTTTATCAAATTGAAATGTACAAAAACCTTAGAGAAAATAAAAAACTGAAATAAATTCAACAATTACAAAAACATAATAAAACAACTAAAAGAAAAACCAGTAGTATACACAAAAACAGATAAAGGCAATAAAATTGCCATTTTGGACCAAGAAGACTACATAAACAGGATAGAAACTATATTAAAAGGCAAGATTATAAACCAATTAGAGAGAATCCACTTAAAAGCTGCACTAGAAACTTGAATAAAACATTGGATGAAATAAAAGTACTGTCCACTACAGTAAAACGAAAACTCACACAAAGCAACCCAGTGTTACCTAGAATGTATGCACTTCCTAAATTACACAAAAAAGATAACAGCATGAGACCTATAATAAATAATATCAATTCACCAACATACCTGTTAGCAAAAAAATTAACCGAAATTTTCAAACCCTTAAAAAAAATACCAAAGCTTGAGTGTCAAAAACTCATAGGATCTGGTAGAAAAATTAAAAAATTACAGCGGAAAATTTAATGATATCGTTTGATGTAGAAGCCTTATTTCCAAGCATACCAACAGATAAGCTTATGCTAATGTTAAAGAAATGGTTAAAATCCTTAGATCTACAAGCACAAGAAATTGAAGACTTGATAAAACTTACTAACATTTGCACTGAACAACATTTCTTCATTATCAACAAAAAATACTACGAACTGATCTCAGGACTAGCTATGGAAAACCCCCTATCTCCATTTCTAGCTGATTTTTTATGAGTTCATTTGAAAAGCATATCACCAAAGCCTTCCCTCTAATCTTCAAGATATGGTATAGGTATGTGGATGATATATTTGCAATAATTAAAAAAAAAATACAACAGATGCACTAAACTTCTGAATTTGTAACACAAATCTATAAAGTTCACCATAGATGAAGAAAGAAATGGATATCTCCCCTTCCTAGATGTAAAAATCATAAGAAATGAAGACCATCTTATCTTCGGAATCCATAGAAAAGATTTGCACACAGAAAATTACATAAAAAATGATAGTTTTAACCCCATTTCACATAAATACGCAGTGTTTTATAGTTTGGCACACAGATAATTAACATCCCACTCACAGAAACAGAGTATAAATTGGAATACCAACAAATCATAATCCCCCTTCCTAGATGTAAAAATCATAAGAAATGAAGACCATCTTATCTTCGGAATCCATAGAAAAGATTTGCACACAGAAAATTACATAAAAAATGATAGTTTTAACCCCATTTCACATAAATACGCAGTGTTTTATAGTTTGGCACACAGATAATTAACATCCCACTCACAGAAACAGAGTACAAATTGGAATACCACAAATCATAAAGGTAGCAATGGGTACAGCAAAGACACAGTGATAAAAATCATCAATAAAATCAAAAAACCAAAAGCAATAAGAGATGTTTCCACACTAAAAAGCGCAAAAGAAAGGTGCAAATTCAAAAGTTTCACATACCACCCAATTTACCACAATAAATTCAAAGAAATATTCAAAGAACAAGGAATTATATTAGCCCCAAAGAACAACTTTAATATAAAGAACTTATTAGGTTGCAAAGTAAAGAACAACATGCCAACAACAAAAGTCAGGTATTTATGCAATGAAATGTGCAGAGCACAATAAAAAATACATTGGAAAAACAAAGAAGAATTTGGAAATCCAGAAAAAACAATACTTTAGAAATGTTCGCTTAAAACAGATTGATAAATCAGCGATAGCAGTGCACTTTTGGAATGAAAATCAAGAAATTAAACCAGAGACAAAACTACTGAAACAACTTCACAATGCAATAGAGCTTTCCACTTGGGAAAAAATTTTCATTACAAAAAACATGGAGAACTTTATGAATTTCGATTTCCCTCCAATGGATGAACTCAACAAGTTCCTAATAGAACCAACAGATGCCGCCACAAGAACATCAAGAGACCCAACCGCCATTTCTAAAAACAGTTGGTCTACAGGCTGAAGATGGGAGGGATCACTCCCGAAAGAAAGGTACTGCATAGCATTATACAAAGCCTCTTGTTTACAACAGGCTGTCGGTCCTGGTGATGTAGTGGTAACCATACTTGCCTCCTAAGCCCAAGATTGCAGATTCAATCCCGGTCAAGGCCGATAGATTTTTTTCAGGCGTAAAAATCTTAAGCATGGCTTTGGAAGGGAAGTAAAGCCGTGGTCCTGTGTTGTACATTTACAGCATGATAAAGAACCTCAAGCATGAAAAAAAAAAGGCCTCTGAGCAAAATTGAATTGAATGAAATGCTTATGCCCTAATAAAGAGCTTCCGTAAATAAACCAAATAAAAAAAAACAGGCTGTTTGCTAAATGACAAAATAATTTTCATAAATTATATGGATATGTGATTAAGAAAAAAAGCTTAAAACTCTAAAATTTCAGAGGATGCTGTTCCCTTTGTATCCCCTCCCAACTACTGGTTAAAGTATGTTTTTACAGTGAGAGACAATGCATGTTTCTTTATTTGTAAGCTGTTGGCTTAATGATTTGTTACTATAAGTGCAAACAAGATGTAAACAGAGAGATTCCATGACAAGCAGTGTTGTCTTTTAACTGCTTTTCTAAAAGCATCTTGTGTTGTATTTGGATTTGTATAGTTTTAACTAAATAATCATTGTGTTAGGACTTAAAAAATGATAGAAATTGAGCATTATGATGAATGGTTTGAGATGATAGTAGATGCAAAACTTAATGACTTATGAAGATTAATCAGTCACTCTGAATAGCAGTGTTGCCAAAACTAAGTGTATGTGGATGGGAACTCTACACAGCACAGCAAACCTCAATTACCAATGTATGAGGTTGTTGTTACTGGTAATGTTTTTATTTTGCCTTTTTCCTCCCTTTCCCCCTTTTTATATTTCCTTTTCTTTTTTTTTTTCTGCCCTGTGAGTGTGCTTATTATATGCATTGTTTTTATTTTGACTATATAACACTTCACATTTAGAGAAATGCCTTGTAGTATTGCAGAATTTTAAACTCAAGGCACATGCTCATCTAAACTTATATACAAATAAATCCGAACTCTACTGATAAACTTGCACAAGTTGTTCAGAGATCTTTTCTGAGTGTTTTAATATAAGGATCCCATGGTCTCTGGTGTTACCGGGTAATTTTATTCTCTTTGTTTTGTAATAACTCGATAACATTTGACTATTGTACAATATGTTTACGTTTCAGTCTGCCACCATTTAATCAAATATTCATCACCTCCTGATATTTGCAATTATTTATTTTTAAGGATATACTGTTTAAAGTAAATTTTCAAAATGTTGACTGCCCGATCACGAGAAACTTCACAGCAATGCCTCATGAACTGTCACACATGTTCTAGCATCCCAAGAGATTGGTGCATATCGTCAGCGGCTGCTACAATCCTAGCAACCAGGTCTATATTAGTTTGGACAGGAATCACATGTACCAGGCTCTTCACATAACCCCAGAAGAAAAAGTTCATGGTGTCAGATCTGGTGATCGAGCTGAACATGGAACAGTACCACCACAACCAATCCATCTGTGCCCAAACTGTTCATCAAGGTAATTTCTAATATTCAATGCAAAATATGCTGGTGCCCCATCATGTTAAAACCACATATGCCTGAATTATCAGCGCCACATCTTTCAGAAAATGTGGGAGGACATGTTAAGGAAACGTTTCGTAGACTACTTCGTTCAGCCACTCAGGAAATACATAAGGCCCAGTCACAGAATCATTAATGATACCAGCCCATACATTCACAGAAAATGCCTGTTGGTAGGCTCAATTCACCACAGCATATGGATTTTCATACTCTCCCAAACTATTCCGACTGTTGAACATGCCTTTTCTAATAAACATTGCCTCGTCTGTGCACAATATCATAGCAGGAAAATGTTGGTTGTCTGCACATCACTATAAGAACCAATTAGCAAACTGAGCTCAAAGTGGGAAGTCTGCTGGTTGCAATGCTAGGACCCTCTGTGGATGATTTGGGTACAGTTGCTGCTCATGTAAGACCCTCAAAACACTTCACCTCTCATGCAATACTGCTTGCAGGGTTATCACACACTGCATTTAAAACCCTGTTTCTGGCAGTTGCTTGTATACAGCTGCAAGCAAATGTGTGATGAGGTTGCCGTCACTGCAGGAATAGCTCTGCATAGCGTCTTTGTGCTGTTCTTTCATTGCATGGAGTGAAACCGCAGACAAGGCGCATATCAGCTGATTCCATATAGTTAAAGTTATCCATATACTGCAGGAAACAAAACTGAGCAGGAGATCAAGCCGAGTGGCAGACTGCACTGAAAGCTCTCAGTACTACACTTTACTACAGCAGTGAAAGGTTGTGTTTTGTTTGGAAACAATCATATTACAAGTAAACAGATACAAAGGTTGTTAAGTTAAACAAAATAAAAGCAATCAAATTACTGGTTAATGAGCCACTGGAGACCATGGGTTCCTTGTACCAATACACTGAGTAAACATCCCTGAACTACCTGTGAAAGCTTGTGAATGGAGTTCAGATTCATCCTGTATAATGCTGGACATTTTGCTTACACATTTTCTTTGCTTAGCTTGTATTAATGCTGAGTAGCAAGAATCCAGTGTGAATCAATATCTCATTAACTATGCATCCTATAAATCAGAGATTTGTACAGACATTTTCAGAGTGTTAAGGCCTTTGTAATTATAATACTTCAGCAGTTGTATTTTAACTATTTTTGAGAGTAAAGAGAAATGTTGCCTTTTCAGTTTTGAAAGGTAACAAATATGTACCATAACTAACAACACAGAAGGGCAAAGATTATGCAGCCTGAAACAAGTTCCGCCTTTATATGCCTTAAGTTTTGCATTTCTCTTTAGCTGAAGTAAAGGATTTATGTCAAAAGAAATTATTTCTGGCCTTGGTATACCATAGTTTAAGCAAATTGCCTCATAAAGTTTCAGACCATCAAATATAAGTTTAAAAATATAAGGATAGCAAGGATAATTATTCATCAAAAGCTTTCAAGTTGAAAATGCCAAGTAAGGAAACACTTATTCTGGATGTCTCACAACACCAGCACTATTCAAAAATGCATTCATCTCTAAATATAAATATGAAAAATAGAACACATTTGTATAGAGCTTTGTAAATAAGTAACTATAACAAGATGTTCAGATATAATAAAACTGAAACTTTGAAAAGTAACAGATTTACCATTTTAGATTGCTACGTATCTTCTAGAATGAAGAGGATTTTAACTATTCAGAATATCAATTAATTTGTATACCTACTTTTATTTAAATATTGTATCTACGAAGCTGTTGACAATGGAGTGGTAATATATCCTAATCTTAGGTATTCATTTTTTTTACACTAAACTCCATTTACTTACATAAAAGTAAGACGTGTTTCCGGAGAATCTTTCCCAACTTCAGTTGCTCACCGAACCGCCATTACTCAAAATGATGGCTCATACTTTTATTGTTTCAAATTTTCTTGTTCTTGTTCTTCTTGTTCTTGTTCTTGTTCTTCTTCTTGTTCTTCTTCTCCTTCTCCTTCTTCTTGTTCTTGTTCTTGTTCTTCTCCTTCTCCTTCTTCTCCTTCTTCTTCTCCTTCTCCTTCTCCTTCTCCTCCTCCTCCTCCTCCTCCTCCTGTAGTATATGCTATTTATACCTATTGTATTTAAGTTATACATATTGGTACTTTGCATAGCTATTATTTATATATATATATTCCTTGCGATTATAAACTTTTTACTTTCTATTCAAAGACAAGATGATAATGTTGAAGAAATGTGCATGTGCCTGTGCATGTAGGCGAAGTTAAGTTAATCTGGACTAAATCTTGTTAGTGTCAAGAGTTTGAATCATGCTTGATCTGAGAAAGCAGGTGCAACACAAAGTAAACAGCTGCATTCTAAGTGCTTAATTTTCCTTCAGTGCTGTGCAAGCCCATGCGTTTCCAGTACAGGTTGAAGTTTTGACAATATAATACATGTTTGCACAGGCTCTTATGTTACCGGTCATGGCTTTGTATAGTTTTAAGTGTTAGAAGACATGTACATGCCTTTCAAACTATGTTTGTGTGTACATTAAATTAGTTGTGTAGATAATTCAAATGCAGGCTGATAAATTAACTTAAATGAATATTTATGTATGATACATCAAAACAGATTATGCTGACGGGTGTGTAGGCAATCTGTAGACATACCCTGGCATTTGTCCTCCCAATTGAAGTACAGTTAGAAAACTTGTTAATAGATTTTAACGAAACAGGATCGTTAAACACTAAAATTCATAGGCCTAAATTTAGTATACTAACAGAAGAAAAACTGGCTGATATTGGGGCATCACTTAAACATTCTGCTAATAAATCTTTGTGTTGTGCATTAGGCATTATAAAAACTCCAGTCTATACAGCTACTAAAGTTTTAAAATTGAAACGTTAAAGAGTTACTGTAGTCCAAGAATTACGGTTGCATGACAACGAAAGTCGAATGAATTTCTGTAATTGATTTATACAGAACATTCATGATGGTATTGTTGATGCATTTTAACCATTTTCTCTAATGAAAGATGGTTTCATTTATGTAGTTATACATGATCATAGGACAATAGTTTTGATTTAAAGTAAAACACTAAAAATCATGTCATCATATTAAAACTCTCTTTAAGTTTCACAAACACACTTATAAAAGTAATTTTGGTACATGTTTCGTGAGGTACATTCCTCATTGAGTCGTCGTTTTGGTTGACAATGTGAGGAATGTACCTCACGAAACATGTACCAAAATTACTTTTATAAGTGTATTTGTGAAACTTAAAGAGAGTTTTAATATGACGACATGATTTTTAGTGTTTTACTTTAAATCAAAATAAGATTAACAAAAGTTTCACTGTGTGAATTCTGACATTCTGTAAACAGGACAATAGATTCTGAAGCACAGAAAATCAATGAATAATTCACAAAATTCCTCTGCATGATGAAAAGATTGGTGTGTGGTGTAACAGTAAATCAAATAACAGTACCTATATTAGGACAGTAGATTCAGAGAGGTATCATATGCAAATACTTATACATTTTTTGAACCATTAACTGAGCATGAGAAACAATATGCATATTTTCAACAAGATTCTGCCAATCATACACTGCCAATGATTCTTTGGAGGCTATAAGAAAGGTTTTTGAAGACTTGAAGCGTTATTGCCACCTGTTCCCCAGATATTACCACATGCAAATTATTATTTCTGGAGAACTCTAAAAAATAGAATCTATAGAAATTATTCACATGCATGGCTGAACTGAAAGACATACACACTGTAGGTGAACTGAAAGACAACATAAGCAGAAATTAGAAGGATTATAAAAGAAGAACTTTTGCATTTGAATGCAAATTTCATCTAAAGATGATGGAAATGTATGAATGGCGAAGGACACCACTTTGAGCAACTACTATAACAGGTTAGTGAAATAAAATGATGATTCTGTGCGTGCCATTGATTAATGAAAGTTTATGAGTAGGATACTGAGGAAATTGCAGATCTAGAAATACCAATACTGCCACGGCTGGCCGAGGTCGTTAAGGCAGGACTCGTGAGCGGGAGGTCTGGGTTCAAATACCGCCAGGACCGTCCTCCCTGACTGAGGTTTTTTCCAGGTTTTCCTCAGTCCTCATAAATGGCAAATGCCAGGGAGGTACCCTAAACTTAGGCCTCGAATGTTTCCTTCCTTAAAAATAAATCCTTTCCCAATATATCATTTTATCCCATATATCATCAGTGTCCATCGCCTGTGGACATTTTAATGTATGGACATTAAACACTATTCATTCATTAGAATGCCAATGTTTACTTTGCACTCTACAGACTTCCTCCTGCCCACTTTCTCGGATCAAGAGCAATGCGAACTAGCTGTGTTTCATTTGTTCCCTTGCATTTCTCTCCATGAAAATGTTACTTGTTCATGAACATCTGCACATATCACGTACACAATCCTCATCAGCTTGTGGAATATCTTGGTGGCACAAATTCTGTAATCAAATCTGCATAATATGTTGAATAAGTTAGGAGTTCATAGTCTTCATGACATCTGTTGCATAAAACTCATTCCAAATGTTATTCTTCTTTGCAGACAGCTGTCAGAGGTTGTCCTCACAGGCTCTTGTAGCAGGCAGCAGCAATGTGTAATAATATGAAGAATTATTCTCTTTGCTGAAATAAACTGAAAGCAATGGTGTAAATTTTAAGATACTGAGAATTTTTTTAAGAATGTAGCCATAACTTAATCTGTAAATTCTTCTTGATCAGATGATTTTACGTAAGCTGCAGAGCACATTAAGGGCTGGTGTTAACTTTAATTCTGAAGTACTTCAATGCAGTCTGTAGTGATAATTCATTCATATTTCATAGTATCATTCATAATCCATTGCTGCTGTGGCCCATCCTTCATATGTAGTTCCATGTATCTGCAGTGTTATGCTAAAAACATAAACATATAGCTGCATTTCAAGAGTTCTTGTACAGAAGCACTTTGAACTTAAAAAAATATGCAAAAATGAAGTTTTGCATTACATAATGTAAATTGTTGAAAAAAAATTTAGATTGAATAATATAGTTAATTATATGCATATCATTAAGAACAAATAATACATTCATATTTGTCATATTTTAATTGAAAAATGTGTAATATAGAAGAAAATTCTAGTTTTGTCTAATAAAAATATTTATTAGATGCTATACCTCATCAAAGTATATAAAATACATTTTGTAATAAGTAGTTGATACATTATCGAAAAAAATAATCATTGTTCATTTATAATTCTTCTACAGAGTATAGGCCTTGTTATATAGTTATTCTGTAAGAGCAGATTTGTGTTTTTGTTCACCACTAGAAAATAATATGTATGAAATGATTTGAGAGATCATTAAATATTCTGAACTTTCTTAATGAACTTCTTTTTTGACAGCAAGATGAATTGGCATTGAGTCTGTAAAGATGTCTATAATATTGTGTAATTGCATATTTTCCATAAAGTATTCTTGATTTTTGAAATAAAAGTATATATTCACAAGAAAATGTTAAAATACATTTTTTCGAATTGGCTCTTACATGAAGTTCCATTGTTAGCACTCAAATTGTTTTCTTTTGTAGTATAAAAACTCACTTCATTTCATGGAATTACTCCAAAATCAATTCACATTTCATAATGGAATAGAAAGAAGCATAATAAAAAAAAAGTTTAGTGCAGGTCTGGAGCTGAAATGGAGAATACTGACAGCAATTCTTAGTTTTAAAGTAATACATTCTACAAGTATTTCCAATTTACATATTTATCAGGTCAGTGTGGTACATAGAATATTTTGCAGAGAAGTTCTGGGGCTACCAATAAGTTTGGCAGAATTTGGAAAAAAAGGTATAATACCAGAGAGAATGTTGAAATATTGGCTCAAATGTCTCAAACTAGACAACAACAATATATTAAAAGAATGTCTTATGTATCAAATGCATCAAATAGATGCACTGGGAGTTGGTATAGGGAGGTTGGGAAACAATAATAAAAAATCGGAATGGGGAATGTATGGCGACTAGGTGAAAGTAATGTTAGTTGATTTTGGAAAGAGCCGAGACAAGAGGACAGAAGATATGGAGAAACTAAAGATTTCAGCTAGCTTAGAGGATAAAAATTCTTTAGATTTATATAAAGTAGTTAAAAGAAATTGCAGTCGGGAGAAATATATAGATAATTGTGATCAATTTGGAAGAATGAGCCTGGCATGGATGCATACAGAGGTAGTGTTTTTAAAAGGATTGAGAATAAATTTTCAAAAAGAATGTGTCTTATGTGTGGAAAAGTGGATAGTATGTTTCATTGTCAAATTGAATGTGAAATGGTAAAAAAATGTGGTAGGATAGTGTCTGGGATGGAAAATGGAACAATCTGCAACAAGATATAGTGGCAAAAAAAATGTTATTAAACATGAGGGTAGAGAAAATTAACAAGATATGGGGAATTCCTAAGAAAAGTAAGGGATAAGTGGTGGAGATGTATAAGGAAGGAGCTGGGGAGCACACACAGTGGCAAAAATGATTGATATATGTTGGGGGTTTTCTGCCATACATATAACCTGGCGGTTATGGAATGGGAGAACGTTAATTTTGGAAATGATACATTTTTAGATTAATTTTTATAATGTTACATTTTTAGATATGTGTGTTTGTTTAGGTGTAATTGAGCAACTTAGAAATATGGGAATTATTAGCATAGAAATTGCAGTTAATTGGCTATAATAATGGTTTGGATATCAATTATTTATAATATTGTGTTTTTCTTTTGGTTGGATCAGAATCTGGTTCCCTGAATATTTCAATAGGTAGCTGCTGATGAACCAGGGACTGGGTGGTGGTGCCAATCAAATTGGAATTTTGATTGGAGTTAGTGTCTTCTGGAATTGACGAAGGCACTGATTCTATTTGTTATATTTTAATCTTAATTGGGGTTTTTTGTGTTTATTTTTTATAAATATTTTCTATGTTGATGTATGTGAGAAATAGAAATTCATTCATTCATTTACATATTTATTGACTTGGAGACCTAGAAACTTGGCATCTGTAGGCTGTGTAATAGTTGAAATTATTAATCCCTACATTAATATAGGATCCGGCCAGTTTTCTGGTGTAAATTAAAAACCTTCAGTTTATCAATCTATTTGCTGCCTTTAAATCAATCAGACATAGACTTAAGCATGTAATTCAGTTTTGGAGTTAGATGATTTGTTATTTTGCTGGAAACTATTACACTGATGTCATGGGCAAAGAGAACAAAGGTAGCTAGATATTGAAAATGCTAATTCATGCGAGTCTTGTGTTTTTCAAGAAGCTGTTGTATTTGGTTGCTATTTTTCATGCTGAAAATCACTGTAACATTTTTATTTCTGTTAAGTTTGGTTTGCTCGTATGAGCCTAGTCAGCAAGTCTATTAAATGCTGCTTGCTTTGAACCATTCCAGAAGAATGACAGAAAAATCAGCATGATATATGAAGAAACTGAGAAATATCCATATCACTTTTATAATTACCATTTCACTTGCTGTGCAATAACCTTTGTACTTTAGAAACTTAATATGGAATACTTAAAAATAATAAGGCAATGGATTACTGGCAAGATGTTGGAATTCTCTATTGACAACAACCACAGAGTTTTTTCTTAATTCTTCCAGGGGCACCATAAAATTCATTCACCATTCTATCCAAAATTGTGTAAGAAACTTTATTTTCTGAAACAAACAGGCATTAGAATATTGTGCTCACACATGTAATGAATGCCAATAGTTTAACTTGGAAGGCAAATAATCTGACCAGTCAACCATGGTGTGAAGCAAATTTTTAGTCTGTCTAGAGCATCTATAGAAACTTGGGTTCCACAACTTACTTTTGTAGCTTATTTGCTAATTCTATTGTTTCATTTATCTATCAATTGGAGCTTCAACTGTTTCTTTCTTTTCATCCCATTTGAATAACATATCTGCTTTTTAATATAGATTTGAATAATTTGGGATTTTCACATTGAAATATAGTATAATATAACACATTATTTATGAGGAAATCACTCAAATCACTCAAATTTCACTAGTTTTGCTCCACTTACTTGGACATGTTTCAAAGGCAAATTTCCTTCATCGTCAGCACAGTTCCACTGTTAGCTTTCCAGCATGGTATTAAGATGTTGCTCTTTAGATTTTGTAAACTTTTTGATGAGGTTACTATTGTTTGGAAGATCAAAATTAACTAATTTTTTTTTTTCATCCAAGAATATATTTTCTCACACCGATAATTCTATGGGTTTTTGAAGAGCTTTTAAATGTTTTGGTTCATTTTGGAATTCATGGTATTTTTGTCAGAAACAGTATGCTACTGCTGATTTTCCCATAAGTGGAAGTCCAAGTAAGTGGAACAAAATAGTGAAATTTGAGTGATTTCCTCATAAATAATTTGTTATATAACATACCTGCTATTTATTTGAGTAAATAATTTTTATTGTTTTGTAATATCCATTCTCACATTTTAGACTTACAGTTATCTGAAATATTATACATTATTATACATATACTAAAAACTATTTTACCATAACAAAGCTGCTTGCATTTATTTTTGGGAAGAAAGAAATTTGAAGCAATATTCAGTTCAAGACTTCTATTTTCTCTTGAATCCCAAAGGTGATGGGCTCTATGTTGGTACTTGATAAGATAAATAAATACATTTTAAAATATATTTTTGAGTAAAAATTTGAAAAATGCACCAATTTCCTCAGTTCATTTTCTTTGGCTGTTACATTGCAGCAGATGCTGAACAAAATGAACAGTGCCTGCTTACTGAAGTGCATAAGATTTGGGAATTTCATTTCTCTCTATGACAAGCAGGCCTCATTCTGCTGTAAGTGAAATATTCTTTGAGCTTCAGTGTCAGCTTGATAACATGACTTAACCTCACTGTTACTCATAGGCAAGCTGAGCTTAATCTGATAGGTGACTTGTAGCATATATCCAATGCTATGGATTAGCATCTGAAGTGCTAACACAAACAAGTAAAAGTTTATTGTATGATTGAGTTGAACTACACACTCTTATTGGCTCCACTTGTTTAAATGTGGAACATGTTTCACCATCCACATCCTCAGCTAACACGTTCTACATTTAAACAAGTGGAGCCAATAAGATGTGTAGTTCGACTCAATTATACAATAATTTTAATTATATTATTAACTGCATTGTACATGTTGCAATTACCATTTCAAGTAAAAGTTTGTTTTTTTATTATTTTTCATATAGCTGAATCCAGCTAATACAGTAGGAGATGAAAAATTACAACAAATAAAATCAGATCGAGGCTACACATATGAAGATGAAATCACCTGCTCTAAAGAATGCCTTCCTAACTATGAAGAAAAGGTATTATTAAATTTTAAATTTAACAGGTGAATCAAGCAACTTAATAACTCTCATTTAAGTAGGCATTTACAAGCTATTATTATGTATGATTAGAGCTCTTTTCTGTTCTGCAGCTAAAAAATTTTTTTACTGAGCACTTACATACAGATGAAGAAATCAGGTTGGTTTTAGAAGGTTCTGGCTATTTTGATGTACGAGATGGAAATGATGAATGGATTCGCATTAAAGTTGTACCTGGGGACATGATTATCATTCCAGCAGGAATATACCACAGATTTACACTGGATTCTAAGGTAAATGTTGAAGTCACATTTCAAGACAGTATAAATTTTACAGAATTACATCTACTTGGTATTAATTACCTTACATTGATTTCTTGTTGGGTTATTTTCTAAAATACTTGGTTTTTGTAATAAAAATGTTTACCTCCATAAAGTAATTCACAGAAAAGAAACTTTGATATCAAATATTGCATGGCATAATATTAAAGTTCTAAAATGTATATGTTTTATCTGGAAGGTCTTTATTTGTCATCTGGAAGGTCTTTATTTGTTTTCCATTTGGACATACTGTGTGTGTCAATAGCATCATGTGGAGTACTATATAGCACTATGTTTGTCATTTATGTGGGATTATTTCTTGTTGGGATTAATTTCAAATAGTGATATGAAGAATTAATAATTTCTGCGATGATGGATTTAAAGTTGCATAATTTTGTAGTTTGTTTTGGAAGTTTTCTGGTTTTGTAAATGATACATTTTGTGTAATACAATAATGCTATGTTTAATATTTCTAGCTCTTAATTATGCAATTTCTTTTTATAATTTAAAGATCTAATAAGGTATTATTTTGAAAAAAATATAACGCTTTGTACTTTTATAGGAATACTTGGTAACTGAATATTAATAATACTGAAATAAAAACAAAATTTAATTTATACTCAAACATTTTAATGGAAGCAATGATTTAAAGTTCCTTATGAAAAGGAATCCAGAGGTAGTTTGTAAATTCTGTTTGTGGTATCATAGAAAACATGTTCTTCTGCACTGATTTTAGTAAATGTTTTAGGAGCATTGTATATAAGTGCTTGAACTGGCTAGGGCATTTAGAATTTCTTTGTGACATAATATTAAACTCTGTTCTACCTAAACCTGGATAATGCTGAACAAGATACAGGATTAACTTTCTTCAAATCTTCCTTTGAACTAAAAATTTCCTGGTTATTATTCCATACAACTAGTACACATTTTTGTTCTTAAATCTCTCATGTATTCTTCCTCCATGATAACTTACAGACATTAAAAATGCATCATTTATAAAATTTTATATTATTTTCTGGGGTAACAGTGTGTTGGTGTTCAGGGCATCTGGATAGAGATTAATTGCATAGCATAGTATCAGGGGTGGGCATGTTGAGCCAAATCTTAGTTATAATAAGCCTGCAAAGCACAACAGCAAAGAATTGCAATGTATTATCAATCAATGGCATTATTCTATGAAGACTGAATTGCTGCCTATCACTTAGAAATGAAGCAATAGGTTGCAAACCTCTAGTTTGGCTTGGCACTGGCCAATTCTAGCAGATATTTTGTATACTAAATGATTCATAGGAAATCTGGCACATGTATGCGCTTGTTATTTCACCTATTAAGAAGGATAAGTTGTATTTTAGCAGATTAGAGTACAGAAATAAGTAGGTGATGTGTCTTGTGAACAGTGATTTTCAGTGAGCTTAGTTCTTGTATAATTATGACTCAATATACATTTACAATCAAAGAGTGAGCATTATTTATGTATGATCATGTGTAAAAGCATAACAGACTCTTTGTGTTCAAAGAAAATTTGAAGAATGTTTCCCAGTGTTAGAGAGTGATAAGTTGTACCATGATCAGAGGACGTGATATCTAGAAATCAGCACAGGATTTCTGCTGAAGTAACTTAAGATAGTATTGACTGTCACTTAATAAACTGTCTTAATAATCTCTTCAGCAAACAGGAATTTTGTGTAAGGGTGTGTATAACGATCCATAAGTTTCTGGCCTAACTATTTTGTAGATCTGATAAAGACAAAAACTATATTTCACTTTTTAATATAGTTACCCTTTATTGCAATACACTTCTCATATCTTTAAATTAACATTTCACCCCCCTTTCCCACAATAGTCAGAAGTCTTGTCCGAAAAATGGGCATAAACAGCATCCATCACTTCTTCATCACACCTAAATTTCCTTCCTCAAAGGTCCTTCTTCAGTTTTCAGAAGAGGAAATAGTTACTGGGAGCTAGATCTGGGTTTTAGGATGGATGGTCGATCTCCTTGAAGCTACAGTTCTTCACAGCTTCCTTTGCAACAAGACCTGTGTGCACAGGTGCATTGTCGTGAAGAAGGCACACACCACGACATAGCTTTCCTCACCTTTTCTCTTTGATGGAAGCACGTATTGTGTGCAGTAGGCCAGCATAGTACTCCCCATTTACTGTGGTGTTCCTCTCCTTGAAGGCAATGAAGAGTATTCCTTCACAGTCCCAAGAGACTGTGGCCATATTTTTGTAGTTGACTGAGTGACCTTGACCTTTAGAGGCAGTGCTTTGCCAGGTTTATACCACTCCATTGATTCTCTTTTGGACAAGGGATCATAGTAGAGGGCCATAGTTTCATCTCCTGAAACAATGGTTTGCATTATTTCTCTCCATTGTCACGGCAGAGCTCCAAAAATGTTCGACAACAACATTCATTCTGCGTTTGGTCTGAGGAAAGAAGTCTAGGCACTCATCTTACACTAACTTTATTCATGTTTAAATGTTCATGGGTAATTCGAAGGACTGTTGTTTTAGAAAGGCCCAATTTGCTACTATTTCTGTAATTTTGAGCCGATGGTCTTCCATAATTTCTCCTTCCACAAGAGAGAGCGATGTTTTCAGGAGTCAGCACCTCCAAGGACTGACCTTCATGCTCTTCATCTTCAATTTCTCAACCCATTTGAAAAAGTTTGGCCTATTCTTTTATGATGGAATATTTAACCTTATTGGTGCTGTGAAGAACCTAACCTGCTTCAGACAGTACCCCTCTGTGATGAGAAAGTTGGTGTATGGTATTTTATGATTGGTAAAAAATCATAATAAAATTTTATTACAGTTAAAATTAAATCTTCAGAGTTACTTCAGGTTTTTACATTCCCTCTTAAGAATGCTAGCTCTCACAATCCATATTTTGTTCCCATAAACAAAATTAAAAAAAGTATTTAAGTAGGGCAGTACTATTACTATAAATTTGTGGCTGGAATTTCCCATACTTGACGTGTGTTAAAAATCTATGCAGTGAATAAAATGAAATAAACAAAACGAGGTATATTAGCTAATGAATAGGTTAATTTTATCATTCAATGCTTCTAGATTAGCACATTATACATTTATCAATGATAGTAAAAAGGATTGATATTAATTCATTTATGTAAATTAGTAGCATGCAAAACTAAATATAATTTAATTTTCTTAATGTCTTTTATCATGAAAAGCTGTCCATTCATTTCAAAGATTCCCTGCTACTGTTAAAAAAAGTTTGCTTACTAATCCAAAATTACTGAAAATTTAGTTGAGAGATTATAACCAAGCAATTCACCAAGAAATGGGGTTCTTCATACCCAGAGGTCCAAAGTCTTTAATATATTAGAGAAACAGCTTTCTCAGCTTTCAGTAATCAAATATGCATTTGACCTTAGTTATGAGTAAGTTTTTTTAGCAAATTGAAAACATTTTTACTATAATAATGATAGTGGTGATCTAGAGGAGAGGAAGGAGATGGCATGCAATGTGCACAGAAACAAATAAGAAGTTACGTGATCACGGTTCTTTCCATACATTTTTCTTTGTGATAGTAGTCAGAGGAATATTATTTAGAGAATTCATTCATGCAATCTCCATTTGGCCTGTTGAATTCTTTGTTGACACAAAGCTTGATTAAACCCAATACCTCTTAAAATGTCAAGATGCCTAATTTATAGTTTGGTTGGATCTACTCTATAATTTTGTGTAGAATAATGCAGCAGTAAAAAATTTCCATATGAAAATTTTTTTAAAGTTCTTGCAATTTTTAAAAAATTTTAATGCAGCAGTGTTAATTTGAAGAGTTTTTCATTCATATTTCATTCATATCATTTCAAAAGAAAATAGTCTGTTGAAATATATTAATATGACAAAACGCAAACCCCTACTGTAAACTTAAAGAATTGTAAACTTAAAACTTGACACTGTTAGAGAAAGCAAGTTTTACAAAATTATGTATTATATTCAGCAGTTTACTTATTTGATGTGGATAATAAATTGATCTTGATTATTAGAATTTTATGCTTACATAGTGCAATTGTTTCAAACACATTTTTTGTTTCTTTATTTTTACAGAACTACATTAAAGCAAAACGATTTTTTATTGGTGAACCTGTTTGGACCCCACACAACAGACCTGCAGATGGTATGGAATGCAGAAAAATATATTTGAGTAGATTGAGCAGAGGTTTTGAGGAGTAAATAAAAGGGAAACATGAAATTTTGCCTAGAATATTGATCTGTTAGTCCTGCAAACTATAAAAATATACAATAGAAAAAAGCATATATTTTCATATATTAAAAAACAGTACACACTCAGGTGTGTTTGAATGCTTCTCAGCCTGAGTCTTGCTTCCAGTAAAGGCTGCATTTTTTGACTTTGTGCTGCAAACATTTCGCTCATCTTATGAAGTATTTTCTCTTGGATTGAGTGAATGAGCAAAACATCAGAGTACAAAGTCACCAAACATGCCCTTTACTGGAAGCCTAACATACGACATACTGCACACTTTGGTTAACATCTGCAAATGACCCTGATGACCTGAAATGTTAAAAAGCATTCATAAATTAACCAAAATCATCAAATGTGGTTCAAACAGCTTCCCACTGTGAGGTACATCTCAGTCTTACCATTTTGAATAATATAACATCTATTTTAATGTTGGCTTTCATTGCTCCAAGAATTTCTCTCAAAACATTTACAGAAACACATAACATAACTGAATTAAATTGATTTCAATGCTTAATTACTTTTAATTGATATTCACTGTTCAGTAAGATGTGATTATTCTTATTGATAATGTTATATCAACAGAGCTGCCCAACTAGGTACTACAGATCAGCAAACTCTTGCAGTAATTTGCTGGACTACACCAGTGTTTTATTCTTCTTCTTGCAACAACCTTTACAGCTGCTTGTTTTGCTTAGCATGAGAAATGTATGTTGATCAATTGCTTAGCATGAGAAATGTATGTTGATCAATCCTCAGTAACAATGCAATTTTCTTATGGCTTTAGGTCTTAAAAATTCAAAATTATTGAGCTTGGTT
The DNA here is from genome assembly GCA_030762175.1 of Metallyticus violacea. NCBI lineage: Eukaryota > Metazoa > Arthropoda > Insecta > Mantodea > Metallyticidae > Metallyticus > Metallyticus violacea. The sequence continues at coordinate 62,637,083 of CM060838.1, read as the reverse complement.
AACTTTTTCTTGTATCTTGTCCATTTGTTTGACATCAAAGAAAACATACATTCCGTAAATGCATTAGAGCCTGGAACATATAGTGGAAACATTTTTCAAATTCCATAAGTTTTTGGCCTCCATTATATTCCCAAAACATTTCTTTCCACCTATGTGATGCCCCTTTCGCATTATTTAAAATGTTTGAAGGGATGTTTCCAATCACCTGGAATCCTTCATGCAATTCTTCCATATTGATGACCTCCACTAACTGCAGACACTCAAATATTGGAGAACTTCATCATAGAGTACCATAAAACTCTCCTCCAGTTTTAGTTTTTTGTGTTGAAGTTAAAGATTTAATGGCACCTTTGCAGCAATTCCAAAGAATTTATTTCCTTTCCTTTGCTGTAATTTTTTCTTCAGCAAGCACATTGCATCATAACTTTCAATAACAGAGACTGCATCTCATTCCGGAAGTTTGATGCATTCAATAAAGTATTTTACTGTTTTGTTGAAGAAAAGAACGTGGATCTCAAGCACGGTATGTCTTTTCCAATAGATTTGAACTTGCTTTTTGTGACAGGCCAGTTTATATTATTCTGTCCACTGCAGGTTCCAAAGAGAGCGAGTGCATTGTTACATGTTGGAAAATTTCCTTCCATTCGATATCCACAAATTTAAAATAGTGCTTCAGTTCTTCCTGATGCTTAGCAGACATTGAACATGATTATAAGATTTCATTACTACTGTTTCAACATCTATGTCTAGACAGTTGTTCACATGCTTCATGGTATTGTGAACAATATGAACAAAGCAATTTGACCATAGTATCTTTTTATGTGAATCATGGAGCAACTTGCAAACAGAAGTGTTTTTTCCATAATTCACATTGGCCTTGTGTGCTGTTATTTCATCCATATTTAAATCATTTTCAATCATAATCTTTACAGTGTATTCATGTATTGCACTTGCTGTCTCATTTGCGCATTTTCATAGAGATCAAATAGTTTTTCAATGCCACCTGAAGTTGTGCAGTATCCCACACATAGAGGAAGCATTTTAACATTTCCTTTATTGCATCTGTTGAGGTTGAGAAGTAAAAGTCTTTGGAAAATACCTCAGAGGCAACATCTTTCAAACACTTTGGCCCCAACACATCTTGCACTAAATGCTCTGCCTTTGTTCTGCCACAAGAAATATCACCAGCAATCTTGGAGTCAATAAAAACATGAGACAGTAGTTTGTTTAAACAATCCATACTGGCCATAATTTAAATGCTTCACATTGTGGAACATAAAAGTTAATTTCTGCTGCAGTAACAATCTCTTGATGGCAATTTGAGCTTGTCCAACCAGGAAAATATTAAGTTAAATTGTGTACCTATATTAGTTTTACTTCTAGCATGCCTTTTCAGATTGGATTCTCCTTTGTCATGTATACAAACTTGTGCACAAACTATACATTTTGCCATTATAGCAATTCACTATAATGGGTTTAACCCACATGTATGACGATTCCCAAGATGTTTAGTATGGTGCTATTTGTTTAATTTTCTTTTTTGGAGTTGATTGAAGGATATTTTCTTCAGAATCTAACATTTTAGCACTTGGTTTCAGTGATTAATATAGGTAACTCAATACCGAAATTAGCAAATAGAACAGATGTATGTGCAACTAATTGTGACTTCTGCTTATTTCATTCTGATTCCACCTCTCTACTACAACTGCCAAACCTGAAAGTTACCACTAGATGCTACTAAACACTACTTTCGATTTAAACTGCAAGAACTAACACTAGTGTCTTGGATAGTCGTTCGATATAGTGTTACAAAGATATCATAACTGAACTAGAGTGTGCTATGTTCAATTGGATTTTAATTTTTATATGAAACTTTGAAAAAGGCAACAACTTATACTTAATGGGGCATTACTTTTATAAAACAGAATGCAAAACTTTTGCATGAAATACGGGACAGATGGCAACCCTAACCTTAGCTGAGATGACTCACAGATATCAGTTTGGTTCATTAATTAATTAATTAATTAATTTTTGCATAGTCCTTGTCAAAAGTTAAAACTTTTAAAATACCAAGTTGTGTAGATAACCAGAATGAATAATAAGAACTTAATGAGGGAATTTTGTAAGGTAATTGCTGAATTACTCATTCGTGTGTTTAGAATTCAAATTCATAAAATCAAAGGAGCAGTTTTATTATCTCATTTTTATTCCTTACAAGATAATGAATTTTAGTTCTTTTAGCTAAGGGTAGGAGAGAGGCAGCTTATAACATCTTTGTATGAATACAGCTTTCTGTATAAATATTTTTATAATGTTCAGCTGCATACAAGTAATGCTGTTAGATTCATTTGCCGAAAAGGATATTTTACTATAATTAATTATGTAACCATCAGAATACCTGTTAAAACAAGGTTTTATTTTGGGTGACAGCATAGTTGAGTGGTTAAATTGCTTGTCTCCTACTGAGGCAGCATGTATTCAATCCCAGTGGCCATAAGTAGGATTTGTCATCCCCTCCCCATCTCTATATTCAACATCATCTAGCAAAATGTAGTCTGTCAATTTCTCGGTGCACTTGTTCAAATGCACTATACTACTGTCATCTAACAGCCTTGAAAGTATTCCAATAAGCTGGACATTAGCAACCACAACCACTACCAGATTTTTGTTTGGTTAATTCAGGTGGCAAATGTTCTTTTCTTGGGATATATGAAATGTATTCAGCTGTGGAAAATGTGCCTAAAATTGTTCCATATTTTTAAACGCATAAATTTTATATATAATGGATTCATACTTTTATTAAAAAATGTAAATGTGGAGTAATATTAAAGGGAAATCACTATATTGAAACTTGATTATGTTTATTCTTTTTTGTATATATTTATTAGATTAAACTTCCTTTCCATTTCCGATAGATGTTAGTTTCTCGTACCAGTCGTCAAGTTGGTAGAAGATGGAGAGGATGTCTCTTTGAAACCGGTCCCACCATATTTAAAAGTAAGTGAAGCATAAGAAGCATAAGCATAAGCTTTGTCACAGTAGTATTAACATGTACACAAGCCAAAGTTTTGTCCTCTGAGTAGAAATTTGAGCACAAATATTAGTAAAGTACACAGAAAGGCTTTTGGGATTGCATTAGGAATGCTGGAATGAATACATAAATTAATGAGATCAATTCTTAATAAGCTGTAAGTCGATTTAATACTCTTATGCTCCACTTAACATTGAATTAACATGTTTCACAAGCCATTGCTCGCAGCATCAGCTGTAAGTCAATTCATCAGATAATTAAGAATTTATTAGTTGCTTTACTGTATTAGTTCCAACACAAAATTAGTTTTAAATTTAATGAAATCAAATTTATTGATTTATTTGCTTGTTTTCATTATATATAATAATATTTCATAGCTGTAAATTGGCATAAAAATAAAATATGTGTACAAAATGAATGGTAAAAACATTAATGCAAAAATGAATAGTACAATAAATGACACGGTAAAGAACTGGGTAAAATTCTAGCAAAAACTTTGAACAGAACCTTTTTTAAAGACCTGCTAGCAGTGTTGAATTCAAGGGGCATCCCAGGATGGGGAATTTCCCTTAAAAATTAAATGATCTCCCAGAAAATTCAAAATATATTTATAAATGTATGTAATATATATAATTAAAAGTGAAATTAATGACTGGTTAAATTATCAACCATCTTGATAACTGCTAACTTGTAATATGTAATAAAATTCCTTTGGAAACTCACCATTCGACACATGTAGATGGTGTAATGTAATAAACTTTCATTGTTGTAATGAATTTCAACACCTTGCAGTTGTCGCTATTTTAATGGTTAGTCAGTCAGTCAACAGTTTATGGTGGAAAGTTGAAGTGTTTGTCTTATTGAAAGCAAAATACATTGTCTTAAAAAAATTTTGAAATAGTAGCGGTCACATTTGGACAAGAAAAGAATAAGAATAAGGTTCATGTAAAGCAGGTACGGCATGTAGATTGAGTTTAGGTATTACATATTGTTTAGTATATTTATAAACTTTTACATATTTCTCCTAAACAAGAAAATATATTGCATGAAATTCAGTGGGTTTTAGAACAATCTGTTTCAAAAAACCTGAAGCTGTTGACATCCGCAGGATGTGTATGTGTTGCACATTTAATGCTTTATTGCTGGGCTGCAAGTCCATTATTGTGTCATGTGAAAATATATACAAGGACATTGCGAATTTATCAGATTGGTATTTCTAACTAGATCCCCCAGACCATATTAGAAATTACGAATTACAATATCATTGTAGGTTTAGTAATTTTAGACAAAACATTAAATGGCATCTCAAACTTAAGTTGAATTCTGCAAATACAATCACTCAAAATTTCACAACACTCTATATTTGTTTTTGGAACTCTGAAACATTTAAGAAATATTAAACACCTTTGCAATGAACATAGTCTAAAATGAATGACTAAATAAAATTAAAAATCTAGAAGTGGACGCAGCAGAAGTTAAAAATGTGCTCTTCACAAAAGACAAAAAATAAATTGTGATACTAACATATTGATGCAGATTCGACTATATTGACACAAAAATCACATACATACTTAGAAACCACATAATAAGGAAGCTATTTGTTATTTTAAATGATATTTCACCATCATGTGCCGGTTTTTTGTCCTGAGGGAGGCTTTGAATGCTTCTGCATATCTGTTCTTATGATATAGCGGTAACCATACCACTTGTCTCATAAACCCAAGGTCACAGATACAAACCCACCCAGGATTGATGGATTTTTAGAGTGTGTAAATTCTAAGTAAGGCTTTCTTTAAAGGGAAGTAAAGTCATTGGTCTAGTTTCATGGATTTATGGCTTGTAAAATAATCTCAAGCCTGAAAGAAGAGGCTTCAGAGTAAAATTTATCAGCCATTTCACATCCTGAATTGACTGAAATGCTATAGACCAAAGATGATAAAGGTTGTCCTTAAATAAAATAAACTTAAACCATAAGAAATATAGCCAGTTGATCCTTTTCAGTTCAGTTCGATGTTTTGTCCAAGTCAAGAGAAAAACAAGTTAATGTTTTATTCTTTCCTGTAATTGTTTCTAGATTCATCCCACATCTTTGATGTGCCTCATCACAATATTATGCAAAAGACTGACATATTTAAATATATCTACTGAATTGGAAAATATTTCCTTAGTTCGTATTATGAAACATTCTCTGGTAAGTTAGCCTAACTAAATGGCTGCATTTTTTACCAGCACGTTCTGCAATTCTGTAAGAAAGTTTTACATTATTCTAAGTATTAGGAACATAAGAAGTTGGTGGTTTCCACTCTTTTAATTTTTGTGCTCTGTCTTCATTTGAAAAGAAAAATTTCATTTAATAACAAAAGATTTTAAAGATTAAATTAATATAGCCAAATGCACAACACTAACAACAGTTAACATGCCTGACAGAATATGTTTCCCATAGTCATTCTATCACTCTATCATATTGGATACAAAAATGTTCTTCACCCCATTCAATGTGAATGTTCAATATATCTCAATGTTGTGAAATTGAAATCCAACTGCCTCTGCTCTAATATTAGTGTTACGCAGGTGTCTTTCTCTCCTCTTATACGAATACTAGTGGGTAAACAACAAATTGAACAAATTGAGGGGAATATTACACATGTATCATGTTTGAACACTTGTTACCTTAATACTACATTTATCCTGGTAAAATAGTTGTTACCACTCTAATATTTTAGAAAGTATTGTTGTTATTATTATTAATATTTATATTGTTTGCAGTAACTGTGCAGATGAGCATGTGCTGCATATTTGCTTTATACTAGTTAGAGCTATAGGAACATAAAAAGCACCAAGCTCAAGTACTGGTTTCAGTTTTTGCTTCCATGTGGAAGCTAATACAAAAATAACAGTTTGGTGGAGATAATGTTTACATTCTTGAAATTTGTAGAGTGATAAGAATGTTTGTGCACAAAGCTAAAGTGAGGAGCTAAATTTATTCAAAGAGTTGTACGTTTCATACTGTGATGCAAAACTCTGTGATAGGTTATTGTGGACAATTATTAGAGAAGAAGGGTCTTTGCAGAACACAGGGGAATGGTGCTAAATTGCAGCATCACTAATAAACTTAAATTGAAGACATACAGTGGAACCCCATTTATCTGGCTCTGGGATTACTATGATCTGAATAATAAAAAAAAATATGCATGAATGATGTAAATAGCATATTTTATGTGTATTATGTTTCATTTCAACAATACAACACAATTATTAAACCTTAATTTGTCTAATCTGATTTTTAAGGAATGAGCAAGTTTTACCTACAGCAATATTTGTTAACTATTGGTTGCACACACAATTCTTGCAGCACCAACTGGTGTATACAGTTGCTACAATGAACACTTGAGAGGATAATATGTCATAAATAGAGATAGGATAAATGCTTCATGGACATGACATCAGTTTATTCGAATTAGGATTTACACCAGAGGGAGAGCGATGGAGTTAGGGCACATATTAATTATTTTGAATTTCACTATGAAATGTATGGTGCAATATTTTAAGTAGAGCACGATAATCACAATGTCATTCTAATTTCTGTAAGGTTTGGTTAACTTGTACATAGAAATGCTCACTGTCACAGTTTCAGTTCAGTCATACTTAAATTACACACAGTATTTGGAGACAAGTTTCAGTTCATATGCTCTGTGCAGTGTTCAAGTTTTATGTCTCACCAAAGTGTACTTTTTGTTATTTATACAGTTTTGTTTACATTGCAATAAGGATAAATCATTTGCTGTTGCATTGTATGGTCAATGTATAGACAACTATTGTTATGAAACATTTATATTTGCATCCAGACATACCTGTTGTTCATAAACAAACAAACATAAAATTATCCTACAATTATATATTAACTTGTTTATACTAAACTCCACTTAAATAAAACTAAGACATTTTTCAGAGTAATCACTCCCATCTTCAGTTGTTTACCTATTACTGTTACACAAGAAACATGTCTTAGTTATATGTAATTAAGTGGAGTTTAGTGTAAACAAGTTGGATCTATAATTGTAGGATATATTACCACTCCATTGTCTACAGCTTTGTAAGTAAAATTTATTTAAATAAAATTATTAAACATTTTTTATATAATTCAGAAAAACAAGAAATCCAGATTAATAGGGTTCCATTATACTCAACCAAAATAATTAACTGCTTTTTCTACAAATTACTTACTAGCCCTCTGCTTAATGTGGTCTAACAAGAGAAAGTGCTCTGTTTGAAACAAAGGACTAGGGCCATATTTTAAAATGGTTAATAATTGTAAAGTTTAGTTACTTTGGAGGTAAATATGTAAAATTTTAGGACATAGCACTTGTTCTATGGTCCTGTCTAAACTCACTCACCCAGTTATGATACATAGCTTATAGCCATTATTATTATATCTTATATTTATTACAAACAAATATAGCATATAGTTAAAACTTACATTTTTTCATCATTTCACAAATAACCAAATACTGTTATATAGTCATTCCATAAAAGTTAATCTGTCTGAAAACACGTTTCATAGTTAGGGTAATATTTGTAATATATCTAGTCTTTACTTGTATAAAGCTATAATAGGGAACAAGTAATTCTTTCTGTATCTTAATAACAATGGAAATCTCTGAATTTATTACCTCTTTCTATATCTTTGTTCTGCTCAAAGTTTAGGTTTACGTGTGTGCTTCATTACATTCATTCACTTTATTTTGTCATAAAATAAACATTTTATGAAAAATGTGCTTTCAACATTTTCTAAGAATTTATTTCTTCGGTTTGCTGCAATTTGACAAATTTTATTTACTGTAACTGATGGTAATCAAAATTAACTGTTAATCTAAGATTACCAAATAGAGCATTTGAAAAGAATTCCACATTAATACATTAGAATATGTGGAAGATAGACTTAACAAATTCCTAGAAGATGAAAATAGGAATAGTTGCATAAAGGAGAAGTATGTTCTACAGAATTTTCATCTTTGAAGACTATAATGTGCTCATATTGCAATGTTTTTAGTATAAAATTCAGTATCATAAACTACAAAAATGATCTAGCACATAAGTAAAAATTATATAAGCTATTCTCTCACCTAAATTGAAAAAAATGTTCACATTTTTAATGAATACCACAAGAATACTTATGCATCAATTTATTCTCATGAACCAATTGGAAAAGTGTTTCTTACTCTTTTCTTTCACCATATTGCAGGTTCAATCCCTGCCAGGGCCGATAGATTTTTTTTCAGGCATAACAATTCTAAGTATGGCTTCCTTCAAAAGGGAAGTAAAGCCATGGGTCCATGTTGTGGAATTATGGCATGTAAAAGAATCTGAGGCCTGAAAGAAGAGGCCTCCGAGCAAAAGTTTTAAGCCATTTCACGCCCTGAATCAAATGGAACTTTAAAGAGCAATCATAAATAAACCAAATCAACAACCTATCCATAGCTTACAATAATAATAAGGCTACACTATCTGAATACAATCTGAAACCATGCATTTTTTTTCTTCAGTTTTGGGACAAAGTCTGGAAAATGAAATGATGTGATGGCACTTTATATCTAATTTGATTATAAAAGTTCTTGCAGCAATGTGAGATGTCCAATCTTTTGAACTGCAGCTCTTCTATTGATTGAAGTCCATACCATATTGTACCATTTTGTTGGTTTTCAAAGTAGAATGTTTGTTTTGCAATTTATTTATTTTTTTCCCTCCCTCTTTCCCTGATATTTCACCCCTATTCACTTTCATCTTCAAAGCATTGTACTCCTGACTAGTTTCCAGAGCATCTGATCATGGTAAATCATATATGCCTAACAAGTTGTGCTAGATTTATTCACCATTACTTAATTTTTCCAGCATAAATTGACACCAGTAAACAGGCTGCATTTGGTTGCAAGTAAGGGAATGCAGGTCCCTGCAGGAATCTTATTTAGTGAGATGTAGATGTCGATGCCTGTTGTAAACTCTGTTTAGAGTAAGAAAGCTGATAAGGAAATAGACTTGCAGTGGTATCATATACAAACATTGAACTATCTATTACACCTTTAATAATTTTCATTCTTAAGACATTTAGAAGCAGCTAAACCATTTAAGGCATGACTTGAAAGATGTATCATTTATACAATGAAGCTCACTGATACTCTTAACCTGTTTATTATTATTATTATTATTATTATTATTATTATTATTATTATTGTTGTTGTTGTTGTTGTTGTTGTTGTTTTGTTGTTTTGTTGTTGATTTCATTTACTTTTTGCCTCAATCTGGGAAGATGAATGTTTGATACCATTAAGGCACTAAGGACCCCGAGCTCATGTGTCATCAATTATTATTTCATTCGTCCTTACAGACTGCAGGTGTGCACTTTAATTCACCTTTCAGAGTTGAAAAGACCAATGCAATTAAAGCGATAGTAATTGAAACAGTATTTTAAAAAAAATATCATATCTAGAGAATCGGTGAGATTATTGTACTGCATGGATTATTTCACATAAACTAATCAAGTTGGGAAAGTTTTGGAGGTTAGGTACAAATAGTAGGAGATTGAGGAAACATTTCAAGACTCTTGTAGACACAGATGCTTGAAAGCTAGTTAACTCAAGTCAGTCACTGTAGGCTTAAACAAGACGAATTAGAATTAAGCTAAGTGTACATCCTTACGCCTTTAGATTCCGGATGAAGTTCTTGTGCTCTCGGGGGCCGATTTTTCTGGTACACACAATATGTTCAATTTACAGCTGTTGACCGAGCCAATTAACCCTATACGCTGATGCTTGTAATACATCTGTTATGAATTAACCATTTGACGTCCACCATCCAAAACGGCACTTGATTGTAATTGTGTTTCAGCGATGATATAACATTTCGTCAGAAGAGGTATAGTTTTGTTTCCCTAAACTGTGGGCCAATAAAGAACTGGGCTTAGGCTGCAGGCATAAGAGCATAATCGTAAATAAGAATTGCAAACAGGTCGTTAACATTGCTAATAAGGCCTAATTCACTGATTGGCAATTATGTTGGATAACAAAACAACTAACTCGAGAGCTGGAAAGAAAGTAATAGCAACATATTCATAAGTAGAAACCATTTCTTTAGAACCTGTGGACTTGTATATTACTTCAATGCAATCACATATCACATATATCACCCCTGCCACACTTCTGGAAGACGCTAGACATCCTTAGCTAACCAGTTTTGTTGCTGTCTGATGAGGAACACCTTACAGTGTAGCATGTCCCGACTTCTGCGGCTAACTCCCTCGCTGCCCCGCCCCGATCCACCTTCAGTAATGATTTAATCACATTCACATACTTCGAGGACAAGATCGCTTCTACTTTGGCGCATCTTCCACTCTATGACGTCCTTGCCGAAAGACTGATACCCAACAGATCACCGACCGATATGGTAAGGTTTCATTGTTATAGGGTTCTCGGAGACCCTCGCCTTCCTTCTATTTGCCAAGGCAAACATCATTTTAAGGCGGTCTACTTGCACCACGATTTGATAGCTACATATTCGTCCGTCAACACACGTGCACTAGTGATGCTGAATGTGTCAAAAAGCTATGCTCTTGCTCTACGTGCTGAGAACAGTGTCGCTCTCATATGTTGATTAGCAGCGAGGCGACAGTGTTGGCACAACATAATAGATGGGCTTACAGTCTTCTGATTGTAGAGGGGGGGGGAAGTTCGAAATTTGGTTTTAATAAGTAAATAAAAACTAAAATTGGGACATACTTGGTGAACAAATGCAATAATTTATTATAAATGTAATTAACGTTTGAGAGTGGAAAAGAAAAAAGAATGCTATTAATCACTGTTTAATGGTACGTGCTAGAGAAATAAGTACCTACACAAAGCACTAAATTTGAGTTTAAATAGTGAACAAATTTAATACAATATTCAATTAATAAATGCTAGAGTTAGAGGTTAAAGGAAGAAGTACGCAGTGAAAACAAACAAAACTGCCAAATATTTTGTCGAACTGGGCAGAAGTGCTAAAGTTACGAACCCCATTAAAGAAGTGCAACAATATGCTGAATGCTTCACACACTTTCGAGCACTTTAAGTATTTTATAGATTTCAACTGTGGTCTAAGTTATTTGTCTAAGTTTGAGTGCTCTTTGCAATTATTCTATCATTATTGTTCAAGGTAGGCCAAATTGACGTGTTTCAATTCAGAGGAACTCTTCTCATTGGCACACTAGAACTTTCATATCTCGTTTTCTTTTCGGTCATATTTTAAAACTTGTTTCGCCACTCTTTCGTCAGACATCCGAGAAATATGTTCCATCTATTTTGTTTTAATTTTACCGGTTAGGTATATAAAAATATTCAGTTTTCTTACATTTCAACGCTCGTAATATGACCTTACAAAATACGCCAGCTACACATCTCACATATCATTTCAGCAGTTTGTATCATTCTTTATCACTATTTATTTATAACCGAGTTTTCAGATCATAAGTCCAAATTGTAAAATCGTGTCTTCTCTAGTTTTATTCTTTAATGCTCGTTTAAGCTACCACATACATTTTGGAATATATAAACACTATGTTTCAAACCCTTATAATAATAAAAACATCCCAAATAATTGAAATGTTTGCTTGTTCTATCATTAAATATGATTTTGGACCGTTCTTGATATTTTCAAACAAAGACCATTACTTTTGATTTTCCAGTTGATATTATTAAAAGATATGTATGCATGATTTTGCTAAGCTAAAACGAGGCTAATTTAAGTTGATTAAGTTGATTTGGGAATAAAACTATAGTATTTATAGCATTAAATCTTATTTTAAAATTGTTAGCAATATTTGCCTACAGCATGAATTTACGAAATTTAAAATAATTTGAAGATATTTATATTGATATTCATCAGATTTTTACACAAAATCTTTGGATTTTAATGTATAACATTGAAAAATGAAGCTATCGATAACTTTCTCATACGCACATGTTTTACCGAAATGTTTAGGTGAGAGCGAACTTACACAAGGATACATGCGGTTTTTACTAGATAAACTCTCGGAAAATATCATCTCATTACTCTTTAGCTAAGTTCGTTTTGGTATGGTTAGTTAAATGTGGTAAATATTAAGCTTAAAAAATTAACAAGGCAAGTCGATTTTCCTTCTGGCCAAGAAAAAGAAAGTCTTATTCTGCAGACTTTCCATTGTTTTAAAGAAATAAAAATGACAAACAAATATGTATATGCCTGTTTTTAAATTCCATAATAACCAGCTTGCAGCAATAAGATAACTTTCTTTACTCAAATTAGAGCTGCTCTAGCATTTTTATTGTCATATTGTTAAAATACTGGCCTATAATAAATCATTTTGACGGCTGGGCTTAACTTCCCTACAAATTATGTTGTACGCTTCACTATTCGCATGTTATGCAAATAGAGAAGCGAACTAAAGGAAATAATTTTGAATAAACATTTTTTATTTTGTATTTTCCGGTTTAGTGGCACTGCTATTAAGAATTTTGAATACAATGCAATGCAATGCTGTATAATTTATTATTTGTCATAATTCAAGTTAACATTTTAATACTAATCAGTCAAGTAAAATAATAGAAAAAATGCTGAATGGAAGACATTAACAATAACATAGTAAAGCCATATTTTTTAAAAAGCAATGGTGTTGTTGTAATTGTAATGAGTATGTGCTTATATATACTGAAACCTCCCCCACAAAAAACCCTATTTGGAATTCTTATTTCCCCTGCATATTATATAAGCAATATGTATATATACCGAGGGTGCCAAAAATGTATACACGCTTTCACAGTAGATATCTATTTAATATATTTGAAAGTTGACCGAAAAACAACAGTAATGGATAGTATTATATTCTGTAAATAGATGTGACTCACATACATTATGATAGCGTTGCTACGTGACAGGTAAATGAACAATGAATAGATGAAGCCAAGATTAGCGTAAATCAACAATTAACAAATGAAGCCAAGATTATCGTATGATGTTATGTAAACAGAAGTGACTCACATTGCGTTATGCTAGCGTTGCTACAACAAAATGGAGCTAAGATTATCGTTTGAACAGCGGAAAGCAATTTTGATGTGGTATTGAAAAACCGAGAATGTTGAAGTTCAAAGGCAATAAAGACGTGTGTACAGAACAGAACCGCCAACACGAGTAACAATTGCACGCATTCGAGACAAATTTGAGACTCATGGTACCGTATACATGGCAGCACTTCGGGAAGAAATTGGAACGGCATGTGTTGCAATCGCTGAGGACACTTTCGCAAACGTTGCCCAATCAGTAGTTCAACGTACTCAGAAGTGCGTCGACGCCGATGGTGGGCATTTTGAGTAACTATAAAAATCTAAGATGATTAGTGCTCATTATTTTCTGTTTATGTGAACTCATTTTTTTGTATTAACACAGTTTTTTTCTTTGCTTGAAGTGTGTATACATTTTAAGTACCATCTGTACATAGACCATTGTCTTATCCTTAACATATATATTAATGCGTCTAATTTTACTAGAAAGGGAGAAATTACTAATATAATACGTGATTCTAATATTGCGAAATAGGAACGAGAAGGAACAATAACATTACTGTAAACATTCCTTCATAAACTATAAAAACATTTTGAAAATACCTATTAAAACAGAAATTTAACAGGCACACAACAGTTCGTTAATTCATCAATACGGGTATTACACCCTCGCTTGTTTTCCAATCGTTTGGAGTTCTTTCCCCAGATGTCTGATGCATTCACGATCTATAAGATAACAATCATTTATTATAATGCATAAAATTTAAACCTTTAAAATGCTGATAGGCTTCGTGAGATAAAGTTGTGACGAACAGTTTAAAGGTAGGTCTTTATATGTTAAATAGCATCCATTTTGCTCAAAGCTTAATATTGTAACTAAACAAAAACATAGGTTTTGAGAAAAGTGTTGTGATTTGAGCTCATCACTCCAAACGGGCTGCCTGTTTTAAATGCATGTTCTAATAATTAGGTGAAATTTAAATATGGTGTCGTTATTAAGATGGCTAAATCAAAAGATGACTGAGTTGAATGTAATAAATACATTAAATGTCATTTCTAAACGGGGTACATCACTGAAAAGTTATTCTGTGTATTTCTAATGGTTTCTATTATGTTGTCTGCATTTAAATACACAATGAATAGTAAAAACATTTTATAGCAAATAGAAAGAATAAGCATGGTTTCAAATTATCTGTCAGATCATATTACCTATATACACGAAATGTCCCTAAAAGGAAATAAAGAATTGTAGTTAGTTATGTTGTTATTTGCATTGTATTTCCATTTTCGAATCATATAAAGCGATTTTTTTCTTATAAGTTGTTAAAGTGCCATGATATATCAATTTCGACTGTGTCGGTCCTGGTGGTGTAGTGGTAACCATACTTTCCTTGTAAACCCAAGATCGCGGGTTCAATCCCGGCCAGGGTCGATGGATTTTTTCGGGAGTAAAAATTCTAAACACGGCTTCCTTCGGAAGGGAATTAAAGTCGTGGGTCACGTGTCGTACATTTACGACACGATAAAGAACCTCAAGCCTGAAAGAAGAGGCCTCTGAGCAAAATTTATCGGCCGCTAATTTGAATGAGATCCTAATGACCTGAGATATTAAAGAGCATCCGCAAATAAAACAAATCAACAATCTCGGCTGTAGTTAAGGACAACTTTTAAGAGTCCTTGTACTGAAGGTGAGAGCAAGGAAGAGAGAGAATGGAGGGGTCTGATTCTGATGTATGCTTATCAAAGAATACATTTCGTACCCAAGAATATAGGCCAATATTCCGGAAAGAAGTCAAATAAACATAACTGCAGACCTCACATTAAAACAGTATAAAGCATTTAAAACAAAATATCCAGAAATTACAATTAAACAAGTTATGCAGCACTGGAGCCTTATTTATAACGTTCCAATTAGGAATTTTTGCAACCGACATATATATATATATATATATATATATATATATATATACTGTATAACGATTTACATGTATAATGGATGAAATGAGAAACAAATGACTTTTCAAGAGTTAGAAACTAGATTTATTTCATCACAATAAAGCAAAGAAAGCAATAACAATTTTGGAAAAAAGGCAACAAATATTCTTGTAGTTTCTCCTAGATACTTACCAGCGAATCACCAACACTTCATTTTAGCGTATCAGATAATTTTTTTATAAACTCTCGTGTTCTTTACATATCCGTAATACAAAGCATGCATGTTTTTGTTGAATGGCGTTTCTGTAGTATCAGTCACATCTTTGCATCGACCAATCCAAGGGAATAATAACTCCAAACCTCAAAACCAAGATTAAATTCACATAACTTATCACGGCATAGACAGTTTCAAGTCATAGATTTTTAGCTTGTGTTGTGACCGAGTATTGTCCTTATTTTTCAACATGAAGAAGTCAACAAAGAAAATTTTCTTTATAATACAGTTAAACAACTCGCAATCGCCAGATGAAAGGTAGTGGTTTCCTAAACCTTCAGCTGATAACATCATTAGCACAACAAAAGCCATTATCACCTCACGGATTAACATTATCACGCCTGGGTTGATTCAATAATTAAGTATCTTAGCAAGATAGACGAAAATGTATCTATAAGGAGAAGATGGAGATTTCAGAAGGAAAAAAAAACTCACTGGTGCAAACGTTTACGCCCAGAAAAAATATTACATTTTTTTATGAAATACCTACTTGAAGTGTATAAACAGTTCTGCATTGAATTATGAGAATACTAAAAATATGTACACCGATTGTCCTATTTATCTTGCTCACCCAAATTAACTTTTTTCTGTTGTGTCGAATGAAAAATTGTTTCAAACAAAAGATTTTTAACGTCATGGGGGAGTCCTTGCTGAGAATATACTTTTTTGTATCTCCATTAATGGAGGAGATAGAACTTATCATTTTAAATGACATCATGTACATTTTATTCAAGTATAAATTTATTCTCCAAAAGCTATTAAAAATGTATTTGAATACAGTTTTTCATTTGACGCATCAGAAATAGTTATTTTGGATGAGCAAGATAAGTGGGACACCCGGTATAAAACGAAGAGAGGCCTATAAGATAAGTTAATTCATTATTTTTATTTATTTATTTATTTATTTATTTTTACAGGAATATGTGAATTTCCATTGTCAGCAGTTTTCTAAATTATTTTTCCTAAAGTGAAGGTACAACTTTCAATGTGTGAAGCAAATCTTATTTTCTGATGATGATGATGATGATGATGATGATATTATTATTATTATTATTATTATTATTATTATTATTATTCCAGAACTTGTGCTTAAGCGTATTGGCCCATTTGTAATTTTTTTAATATTAAAGATACTTTCCATTATAACGGTTAGTTTATTATTATTATTATTATCATCATCATCATCATCATCATCATCTTAGGAAATGCTGTTTTCAATGATATATTTTACGCTAGTTCGTTAAAAGAGCTATAATTTCGTACATCAAGAAACGATGAAAGTACTGCATTTTACACCATAAAACCACGAGTAACAAGTCTTAAAAATATTAAATATTTTAGGAGATATAAGAATTAAAAGTATGTTCAATTCATAATTTGTTTTCCTTGCTGCATATATTCACAAATAAATTAGTAGCTAATGCTAGCTCTTTATTCTTAACAATGCTTATTTCAAACCCAGAATTTGAAAGAAGCTGTCTCTGAGCAAAATCTATCGGCCGTTTCACGCCTTGAATTGAATGGGAAGCTGATGATCTGAGTTGATAAAGACCGTCCATAAATTAACACAAAAATTACTTACGTAATTGCACTGTGTTTACAATATTAAAGCATAATTTTTTACCTTTTTGCCCGTGCCGTCCAAAAATTAATTCTTTCTTCGTTAAGGTTGGAAGATTTCCAAATACTTCACAAAATATATAGATGATTTACAATTTTGTGCTTGACTATGCATGTAAGAATATTCGAATTGTGGTTTGCTTTTTATCTTCTTCCCCACCTCCCCGTTTTATATTTTACCCTATTCACGGTCATTTTCCAATGCAACGAAGGATGAATTTAAAAAATACAGCTTCAGGGGCATATTTACTAATACTGGTGATGGTTTTCATTAACTTGTTTCTCTTTATTATGTTTCTTGATGGCTTTAAGATAAATGGAGGGATTCAGTTCTGAGATGCAAGCATCCGTGCAGCCTATAAGACTATTTCTGAGGCGAGTGTTCTGACGAGAGCTGCAGATCTCTGAATTTCTGTGCCTATAGCTTTAAGATCTTTGAGGTTAATATCTAAATTATACTTTGTGTGGAAATGAGTTATTTATTTCTCCAAGTCGAATTCTCTAAGACTAGAAGCAGGCTCACAGGCTGCTCCTGAGCAGAACCCAAGCCACAGAGCTTTGGTGTAAAATACATCGGAACACAATAGAAGAAAATAATCCGAACGCAGAAGGTTCCAGAGTCTTATCATTAAGTCTCGCTTATGTTGCAATAAACGATTGCTCACTTTTGTGTTATATCTTTCCAAGAACAAAGTTGTAGGAAAGGGGTAAACATGATACGCACGCATCATACCCTTTTTACGATACAGACACTTGGGCACCTTTCCTGAGCAGTCGCTACTGAGCTGGAGTGGCGTAGTGCGCTCGACTCCAGGCAAGATCGATACGCACCACACAGCACGGGGCTTTATGTATATCCACTAAAGGCCAGAGAAACTGGGCCACACAACCTGGCACATTTTCTTACAGCAATATTCACGTGGCTATGAGTAAATGAACAAGGTATCCATCAATTAAATGTGTCGGTTCTAACCTGAAAGTAAACCTGTGTGCACGGTCGTGTTGTCGAGGAACATTTGACAGTCGCGCCGCGAATTTCTTTGGAAAAGAACATCCGCCGCCGCCACTACCACTACTACAGAACAGTTGGAGCATCAGGTATATGGAATTTCTATTTACATCTAGTAAGTTCAACTACTGTGGGCTCTACACAATGTTAGATAAACAACCTGCACTCACGATGCAAGGTTAACTCAAAAGGTCGGCGATTTTTAATATTTTGTACCCGTTTTCTAGCAACAGATTTTTGGATCGCTTACGGATGGAGAAACGACGATTGGCAAGCTAGAATATTGTGAACGGGAAGTCAGCCAGTTGTTGGGAAGACGCAAGGAGGTACTTAGGCGGAAAGAATAGCAACTTGATCCAGCTAACCTACAAAAATGTTCTCGTTGTGGTACGCCTTTCTTGCCTGGAGAGAAGTGCGGTAAGTGTAATAGATGCAGTGTTTTTTAGGGCATAACATTTCATTTTCAAGTGAAGTAAATAATTCTTAATCGTGGCTCTATTTTTGTAGAACATGCAAAGCGGGCATAGGGGACAGAGAGGAAGGGGCTTATAAGCCGAGCTGGCACGCACCATGCAAACAGCTGAGGAAACCCTCCCACTTTTGTTTCTCCCACCTCCAAAGTGCATTCCGGTTCATTCGTGTAATGGAATTATTTGGTTTAATGTTATGGCCATCCATGTTTTTAGCTGCGTGACCCATGCTCAGATGTGGAATAAATCCTTAGCAATCGATTGCTTAACTCTAAGCAGCAAAACTGATCAATGCCTTGCATTTTATCGCGGCTTGTTTCTTTGTTTATTGCTAGCATAATATCGTGGTAATTCAGTACTTAGAACGAATGGATTAGTAAGATATTCTTCGCCTGTTAATAATAATAATAATAATAATAATAATAATAATAAATAAATCCGAATGTACCTAAGAAGGACAAATGCCTCCTCTTATTCGCCAATGCGAAGAGCTAATTAATAGTAGTAATGGACGTTTTATTGTATGTTTTAGAGTACATTCAAATAAATACAACTGTTGCATGGGCCTTAAGGCCTTAAGGTCGTCCTTATAACAATCAAAAGAGCCACACACACGCACGCACACATACACACGTACATACATACAAATCTAATGCATACATACAAATACTTCGATATATTTACGTTTTCTATTATTAATTTTATATATAAATACATAAACATGAATGGAACCCTTGAACCCGCCTCTCCAACTCCCCCCCTATTCACTATAGCCATTAACTTCTTTGTCGGGTCTTCTCTAGAAATATTCCCCGAACTATGTATCTCGCATGCACCAACCCTTCCCGGCAAATGTTCAAATTTCTATTTTAATTCAGAAATTACGGTTATAAATGCTCATTTCTTAAAATCTCCGTTTCCCTGCATTCTGCCAAGATATGCCTCCAGGTATCGCTTTCTCCACACAATGGGCAAATTCTTTCCCCAGAGCATTAACTGTTTTGCTTCCTTTCCAAGCCCCTAATCTGAACCATGCGAGACCACTTCTTTCATCTCTACCACAAATATCAAGATAATTTCTCCTCCGCCGCACCGGACGTATTTGAGCTTGCAGGTTAAGCGATACTTTTTCCGCGCATTGAGACAAAATATTTTGTCTCTCTTTATTTCGCAATCGTCTGTTAACTATTTGCCAACTATTTCGCGTAATGTCCTCTCCCCTTAAGCAAATATACTCCAACCCAGTTTTGTCTAAGCCTTTCCTTATTTTTGATGCCATCCCGTATCCCACCATTCCCTTATTTGTTCCCTTAGACAAACTGCTCGAAGAAGAGCTTGACCCCACCCCCTCCCCGTATTATCCTAAACCAATATTTAATTGTTCTTATTTTTAAATTCACACTTTCATTAGAAATATAAAACTCTTTAAGAACCCCACGATTTGTTGTGCCCCTCCCTACTTGCAGCAACCGTTTTGGAAACAGTGTTTGTACCTGATTAAGTTCCTCGGTGTTTTCCCACCCCCAAAGTTCGACCCCGTACACCATAATTGACCTTACAACCGCCCGTAGACCAACTCCATTGTTCTAGGTGGATTTCTTTAATGCCTCTATATTTTTAGTGTACAGTAGTATTACCCTGTAAGCTACACTTTGTTGCACTCTTATTCGCATTTTAAAATATAAGATTTTCCTTTTTATTTTTCAAAGGTAATTTTTGATATCGTAGTGACATTTACAATCGAAAGCATCGACTTACATTTTAACTAGGAATCAAATCCGGTTAACTTAAACTGTTAAGATAATTATATTTGCCTTTTTTACATTATGCATTATCTCGCAGGCCATGGAGTAATGCAAACAGTGACGCTTTTGTGAAATTCTGCAAGCAACCTGTTGATATCCTTTACTGATCAATACGATCTCCCTTGTTTTCTCACCGACAGCAAATATTTATTTCCAAGAAATAAATATTTCTTCACCTTTCATACGTTTATATATTTTTCTCGGGGCACAGTCACCTGTGAAGTGAGTGAATTTTGATCCCTATATGCAGTACTTGTAATGTGCTGTGGGGGTTAATGTTAATCTTTTAATGAATTCTGAAATTATTGCGGTTATACCCATTAAAATATTTTTGAAAAAATTCTTCAAGTCTCCATAACGATCCCTGAACACGTAAACAATAAAGTCTTAAATAAAGCATGTATCAGTAAATAAACAAAAGCCAAATCATAAAACCCTAAAGATAAGATTAAACCCTGCTTTAGGCACCAAAAATAACGATGAATATACATATACACGTGTGTGTGTGTCAACGCTCTACGCAATTTTTGTTTTTTCTCAACGAAACTCTGCCTAAAGCGATCAATTAAGAAACGATTCATCGAGTTTGTTAACCAGCAAAATTGGACCATTGAGTGGAGATTAACCTAAAGCGGAAATTTAAAAATCGCTATAGCTATCGCATTTTTAAAATCAAAACTCGTTATATGCCATTGGAATAAAATAAGAAAATTAGTTTCTGAAAATCAAATCAAACTAATCAAGTGGGTGTTTATCTGAAAGCCAAAATTTAAAAACCCCTTTATTGGCCGCAATTTTTGTTTTTTCTCAACGAAACTTGGTATATGCCATTGAAACAAAACAATGAAAGGTGTTTCTGAAAGTTAAAGAAATCAGGTAATTAGGAGTAGGGATATCCTGAAAACCGAAATTTAAAAAGCACCCAAGCGCTTAATTTTCTCTCACTTGTTTAAGAAGAAGAAGAAGAAGAAGAAGAAGAAGAAGAAGAAGAAGAAGAAGAAGAAGAAGAAATAGATTAACTCATAATTTATGATAACGAAGATAGCAATTGTGAAATGTGAATCTATTTCTGCCATACTTATCGTATACCCAGCCCATACTAAAAGAGGATGCATACTTTGATATCGTTACTGGATATCCCAAAAATAGCAATGATAAACTCTCTCGCAGCTGTTAATCCTGGACTGCTATTGGCTAAAGCTATTACGCCATCCCATGTGAGTTTGTTTGCTGTTAAATTCTAGACTGTTATTGGCTGAAGCTAAACTATTATTTGTGAGGTAAGACAGAGAATCTCTATCGCTATATTATCAAATGCTCTGGAAAAAAAAAAAAAAAAAAAAAAAACATGGTGACTAAGTACACTGGCTTGGCCCGTCTTCAACAAGAGATGGGAATAGGCTAGAATTGTGTTTCGAATTGTGGCCTCCTGATAGTAGACACACGAGTATTGCTTCCTACCAATTCCTGTAAACACAATATGCAACTTCTCTGCTCTAGCGTAATAAAATTCGCAAATTGAACTTGTTGAGGAATTCGCTTAGTTTGCGCAGCTCCTGCCTGACGTATTTATTATTATTATTATTATTATTATTATTATTATTATTATTATTATTATTGTTGTTGTTGTTGTTGTTGTTGTTGTTGTTGTTGTTGTTGTTATTATTATTATCATCATCATCACCATTATTATTATTATTATTATTATTATTATTATTATTATTATTATTATTAATTTATTTGTTTATTGCAATTTAGCGCATTCGAATTTTTCTTATTGCACTAAAATGTCTTGTTCCGTTTCAATACAATATATTAATGTTCTCATGAAAATCTAGCCATCTATTTTTGTGAACATGTAACTTTTTTATTAATTTTTCCCGTCTTTAAGTTGCTTTAAATGGACAAATATGAATAGTCAGATGTGTGTGTGTGTGTGTGTGTGTGTGTGTGTGTGTCAAACTCTCAGTGAAATGAATTCTAATTTGCATTTTTATTTTCGATAAACTAAATTATTAAAGAAGTATTGCCTTTAAAGTGTTTCTTGGGAAGTATTTCAAATATAGAACAAATTTTTCAGTAATAGGACTTAATGGGCTAAATCCCCGAACCAAATATAATCGCATTTAATGTATCGTTAACGAACTTAGGGCAGCCAAACTTCTTAAAACAGTCTATATTTCAAGACTAAATAGAAAAATAAACGAATAACGCTATGTCTGTGTATTATTTATGTTTATATGCTTGTACTGCCTGATAACGAAAATGATAAATTATTTGGCAGCAAGCTCATGCAGTTCTTGTGCGGTATCATTTTATAAACACAGTAAAGTGAGTATTGTGATCTTGTGGGGAGGGGAGAAAAATAGAAGACTAAAATTTACAATAACTTAACAAATGCGTGTAGCAATCGAAGATAACGAATATTATACGCCAACTACCCAAAGCTACCAAACTTTAGAGAATCAAAAAAGAAATAAATAATAAGCATTTTACAGTTTATAATGAAATATCCGCCATTTAGTTTTATACATTGTTGAGAATGACATCTGTAAATGAATAATGAATCATTGAGTAAAGGATAACACTTCTTGAACTTGATTACGTCGTTCACAGAATTACAATGCATATGTAATGTGCACTTAAATGACATAATTCCAACTATATTTTTCAATTAGCTTAACTTAGATTTTCTCTTATCGAGGTCTGCTGAAATGTTTGATGCAACCACAGTATTAAGATAGTTATGTCTTGTATTGCTTTAGGCAAGTTTGTTGACTTGTGGTGCTATTTTTTTATTAATAAGATGTATAGGCTTTTAGGGGGGAAAAACCGGAAAGAAAAGTCGTAAGTTGATAAGTTTATATGAGCAAAGCAATAATTGATAACCTCTCAATAGCAAATAGTAAACAAGAAGAAATATAAGTAAAAAAGATAGCTGTCAGAAATTGGCAAATAACTTATTTAGCTAACCATGCAACACAAATGTTTCACGAAATAACAAACTGCTAACACTTCCAACAACCTTTCTTGATTCTCGGAAGATTAAATAAATAAATATTTGTATCCACTAATTTTTTTGGCCCTTATTCTTCTTCTTCCATTTATTTATGTATGTATATTTTTTATTTATTTTATGGGTATAGCATTCACCGGGTAACTTAATCAATCAAAACCAAACAATCTTCTTTGTATTAAGATGCGCTGAATCTTCTGTTTCGTACAAATAATTCCTCAATAACTGACGACAATTTTTTTATTCCAGACTGTTCTGTGTAATTCCGTCACCCCACTAGACAATCAGTACGGCTTCTGTTTGTACAGATGGATTTTATAAATTAATAATTATTCTTGTAAGAAAAATATTTTAATTGTCAATTATGAATTTAGTAGAGTAGGGAAAAATAAGAACAATTAAAAATAAAATGTTAAATAAAGAAATGGTATATTTTTCTTGTAACAATTTTATTTATATAAATGCAGATTTTTTGATTTGTTTATTTACGGACGCTCTTTAACATCTCAGGTCATCAGCGTCCCATTTTATTCAGGGCGTGAAACGGCCGACAAATTTTGCTCAGAGGTCTCTTCTTTCAGGCTTGAGGTTCTTTATCGTGCCGTAAATGTACGACACGGGATCCACGGCTTTACTTCCCTTCCGAAGGAAGCCATACTTAAGATTTTTACGCCGAAAAAATTCATCGATCCTGGCCGCGTTTGAACCCGCGATCTTGGGTTTAGAAGACAAGTATGGTTACCACTACACCACCAGGACTGACGTATAAATGCAGTATATTCTTTTGCGACGAAATAATAATCTTCAATGTTTAGTTAAATAATCCTTGCTTTATGATGCTTCGCACCTTCTCTTCATAGCCTTCATAAGATATTGATTGGCACGTTTATAGTCCGATTCTTACCATTATAATTATTTTGCAGTAATAGATTTTATACGTAAATTTCACTTTGCGAACTCTTATCCTCAAAGTTGTCTATAAATTCTCAATAGGGTTGAGGTTGGGAGATTGGGCAGCTGGTTGCATTTTTTTTTGGGGGGGGGCATATTCTAGATTAGACGTAACTGTCTCACTTCTGCCGTATGCTTGGGGTCTTGCTGAAAATGTACGATTCCTAGATTTCCATTTTTACGGCAATTAGACATTTATTTTTCAAAATGACATAAGAGCCCAATTCATCCATGATGCCATTCATGAAGGAAATTGTACCAACTCGAAGACATGACTATATTCTGATCCCCTCCTTGCTTAACATTAATACTTGCTTTAGCAATAGTTAACCCTGCATTCTTATGCTTTTTACATGCATGTGAATTTCCTTTGGAATTTTGTCAAAACAGTCGACAAAAGTTGAATGAACAAACTTCTTTGATGCGCTTTGCAACAAATTCACACTTCTACGAGCATCTGTTTAGCATTGTCAAAATGAAGCAAATATCTCTTTTGTTTTAGTAAAATTTCTTGCGTTTTCTTGGGTTATTGACTACATAGTTTGTAACTAAATGAGTTTTGTTCACAATTTCACCGTATGAACAGCCCCTGAAGGCAAGATTGACAATTACTTTCTTCTGCTCATTCAGTAAACACTTTCCCTTTCGTCATACTGGACACAAATAACTAACTAGTTGTTTAAAGCACTGTAAACAAACGACGAGGAATAATCCTGCTTTGTTTCTGTGTCGACACAAAAACACTTCATAAGTTTACGAATAAGAACGTTCATTTAATGTATCGTTAGATTTTTAATATGTTGCTCAAAATTATTTTCATACAATGATTAGCATTGTTATTATCATTGAAATATTTTATGGTACTGTTTTAAATATAATTTAATAAAGAAAATATTTTTATTTGAGGAAATGAATTTCGACCGTACAAATGAAAATGAACTCATTACTGAAGAGGTGAATTCGCGCATGTTCGATTTTCTTCGGCTTCTTCAATTAGAAAATTGATGAAATAACAAAGTAAGGTTACCGTTAATTTCGAAACTGTAGCAAAGGAAGGAGATGTTTGTAGGACATGGATTATAATGTATATCCTATGAGAAACAATCATCAATACTTAAAGCTAATGCAGTTTATAAAAGCATGTATAATTTAACACTCATAATTAAATATACATGTATCTATACCTCGGCTCTCCAACGGCGAATTTTGTACGTACGCCCCCAAGTAGTTATCTATGGGAGGAAGCGAGGAAATGATAAATAGGCCGATCGGTCAGGAACAGGATGCATAAATTTAAACGGGGTCCCAATCGTTTTCATAGATGGTAAATCCCAGACGCAAGTAGTCCGCAAAAACCACGCGGTATCACTAAAGGTATTCCCAGACCTATCCAAAGGAAGACCCCAGACGTACCCATCAAACACAGGGCAAAAACTTTCCTGAGTGCAAGCCACCGATACACCACACGGCACCAGCCCGCCTTTACTGACGCTTCCGATTCTATAACGGATGTTATGGAATGAAATGAGAGGAAGTGGAGAGCGAAAATATCCGTTGTCTAAGTGCCAGCGGAGACCACAATAAATAAATAAAACGCCAAGATCAGGATGGCCAAATGAACTGAACCCATATCATCCCGAGTTTCAAGTGTTGCCCCCTGAGCCACCCGGCTTGCTGCCAATCTGAATTACTTACTTAAAATAAACATTTAAACAAATAATACATTTAGATGTTGAAGGAGGAAGTTTAGAATCGATGTTATTTAAGGTTTCACATCCCCCACCTTGAAATTTAATAGCACTCGTAATTTTTTTTTTTTTTTTTTTTTAAGACCCTAGATCGCTGATTTAGTCCCGGCCAAGGTTTTAGGATTGTTTCGAACGTAAAAATGCTAAGTATGGTTTCCTTTGGAAGGGAAGTAAAGTCGTGGGTCCTGTATTGTAGATTTACGGCACGAAAAAGGACCCCAAGCCAGAAAGAAGAGGCCCCTCAAAATTTTTTTTTTTTTTTCCTGTTAATTTATGGACGTCTTTAACATCTCAGGTCATTAGCGTCCAGTTCAATTCAGGGCGTGAAACGGCCAGTAAATTTTTGCTCAGAGGCCTCTTCTTTCAGGCTTGAGGTTCCTTTTCGTGCCGTAAATATACGGGACCCAGGGCTTTACTTCCCTTCCGAAGGAAGCCATACTCAGGATTTTTACGCCCGAAAAAATCCATCGATTCTGACCAGATTTAAACCCACGATCTTGGGTTTAGAAGGCAAGTATGGTTACCACTACACCACCAGGACCGACTAGGAGACGCTGATGAATAGACCTTTATTTTATGATACATTTTAAGATATTTCAACCCTCATCACATATTTGTATCATTGCCTGGCAATCTGGGCAGTTCTTTGAATTTAGGTACAATAAAACTACGAGAACTGTTGAGCATTTATGTAATAGATATAATAAATAATTCCAATTGATACTTGTATATACCATTCAAGAAAGAACAGAATGTAAACGTATTAGTCAGGAGTTCCGAATTAGACTGTGTTATTGTAATAGCAATAAAATATCACTCAAAATAAATTGTTTTCATCGTGCAACTAAATCTTTTTTTTTTTTTTTTTTTTTTTTATTCTGTCCAAATTCAAACAACAATAACTACAATCCAGGATAGAAAACAAAAGATGTCATAACAATTGAATCATCTTTAAAATTTATGTATCTTAATGTAGCGGCACTATTTAAAATTTCAAATAGGATAAAGAGGATGAGGAGTTGATACCTAAAATGTAATCAAAATTCGTTTTAAACTTCCTTGAAATGACGTTTTAAATTAAATTCATTTTAAATTGGCAATTATTGAGACTGGCAAGTAATGAAACGAAAAAAAATCACAACAATCACAATACTGTCGTAATACTAAGGCACGCAAGATTACAAATTTCACGGTCTATAACGACGATGCTTCACAATGTTTCCTCAGTGGATTTTCAGGCAATAGTCGGTTGGCACAGGAAGGGAAGTGACACAATAGGAAGCAATGCTTGTTCCCAAAGAACAGTAAATCAGAAATAAAAGGTTCAATTATAACTATGGGCCGGATTTTCGTGCACAAAAATCGCTGAAACAGGCGTAGAACCTTCTTCTAATCTCGTGTTGAAGTGGCAACTTTTGAGATAGGTCTTGATCTTTTGGAAAAGCAAAAGTCCACAGGAGTCGATTGTTCTCCTATAATCCTCATGAACAATTTGCCGGACTTTTTCAACGTTCATGGATGTTCTTTCACTTTTTCAACGTTCATGGATGTTCTTCCACTTTTGAAGCTCCCGTGCAACGTTGAGTACGCCCCATTGCATCATCGACGTAAGCTTGTCGAAGCATGTTTAATGCCTTTGTGGCCGATTTCCCAAGTTTAACGCAAATCTCACGTTGGCTGTTTGTTTCAACTTGCTATCCATGATGAAATCGATAGCACGACAAAAATACCGATTGCACTACTTTCAATATTAACACAGCGATGTCGCTTTAGACCCTTACTGCCATCTGCTGGCGCGTTAAAGGACCAGTTGATACCACCCTTTGGATAATTTACATATGCGACCAGTGTAGTTATTTTTTACATTCTGAACTCATCTCATGTTCGGACTCCCACCTTCAGATGTTTTAGTTTATGCACAGTTGCTTCTTAAGAGGAGCGCGAGAATTCGCTCACCTCTCATCACGATAAAGAAGTGTAGACAAAAGCTACGACCTGTCCCGCTTTGAGTTTTTTGTTCGACATGAACGGCACTGATGCTTCCAGAATTTTTTGTTCTTCACAAATTTGTTCATGTCCTGGATTTTTATAATTATATCTCCTTTTAGTAATTTCGCCAATATCACTAAGAATTGGCGTTAATTTGAGTAATGTCTTTAAAAGCACGACTCTTACATTTTAGCACTAATTGCTTCCATGAAGTGACTGGCATAAGAGAGAAATGTGCGACTAGGAAACAAAAATTTTGAGAGGAGGTTTGAACTTCTGCGATCGATGTAGCATCGTTGGAATAAAAAGAATGTTTTACAATTCTAATTCAGGTGTTAAAGATCGATATATTTTGTGAATTTTAATTTGAGTTTTACATTATGTGCTGAGGTTATTTTCATTGTGGTGTTTTCTTGACTGTTTAAAAGTTTTAAGTAGAAACAAGTAATTAATAAAATTTTTATTGTCCAATTTTGGTTTTCAACATATACATTGTATATTTTTTGAAAAGAAACGTATGGGTTAAACATATTATATAACATAAAATGTTACAGTGTAGGTGGAATTGCGATGAAATTAAGGGAACCCACTATATTTATTTTTTAATGTTCTGCGATTTGCAAATAGGAGTAGCTTTTTCTTTTTGTCCATCGTTTACAAGAACTTCACATTTTCATTTGACAAGATGAGTGCTGGTTCAGTATATTTTACGTTTTATCTAGCTGGTATGAGTGAAACTTTAAAACAGTATGTCGGTTCATTTTCTTTGAGTGTGTAACGGGACTTTAAATAACATTCTACTTACATTAATAAGGGGTTTAATCTGCTAGCGACAATAACCGTTACTTCGCGCGAGTTGAAAATGGCCATAGAGTTTAATTTGATCGAAAGTTCAGTCCTGTTAACATTGATTTATTTATAGACGCTCTTTAACAGCTCAGATCATCAGCGTCCCAACTCAGGGCGTGAAACGACCGACTAATTTTGCTCAGAGGCCTCTCTTTCAGGCTTGAGGTTCTTTTTCGTGCCGTAAATGTACGACATGGGACCCATGGCTTTACTTCCCTTCCGAAGGAAGCCATACTTAGGATTTTTACGCCCGAAAAAATCCATCGGTTCTGGCCGGTTTCGAACCCGCGATCTTGGGTATAGGAGGCAAGTATGGTAACCACTACACCACCAGGACCGACATCTGTGTGATAACAGTTGAATAACAATGACAAATGAGGTTTTAGTAATTTAATGTTTATTTCAATTAAAGTATTAGTGAACGCCACGGATGACCAAGGTCGTTAAGGCGCGGTCGGGGTTCGAAACCCGCTGGACCGTCCTCCCTGACTGAGGTTTTTTTTCAGGTTTCCCTCAGTCCTCATAAATGGCAAAAGCCAGGGGTACCCTAAACGTAGGCCTGGAACGTTTCCTTCCTTAAAAATATAGCATTTCATTTCATTTCCCAATATAGAATTTCATTTCATGTATCATCCGAGCCCACCGCCTGTGGTGCTTCTGTAGTAAAAATGGGCGTTAAACACTATTAAAAAGTATTAGTGAGGGAATAATGGTAGAAAGCAAAATTCTTTTAATACTATGTATACACCTATTGCGTTTATACATATGAAACTGAAGCTAACATATGCACTGACATTCTACGGCGAGTAAATATGATTAATCAACCAGTCCCTATAATTAATGGACATTTGAAATTCAAAAATCAAATCAATACTAGATAATTCAACCACTATGGAAATAGCATCCCATTCAATACTTGCCTTATAGACCTAAGATCGCGGATTCAATCGCAGCCAGTGTCGGAGTATTTTTTCGGACGTAAAAATCCTAATTAAGGCTTCCTTCTGAAGGGAAGTAAAGCCATAGGCCCCGTGTCATAGATTTACGGCACGTAAAAGAACCTCAAGCCTGAAAGAAGAGGCCTCTGAGCAAAAGTTATGGCCGTTTCACGTTCTGAATTGAATGGGACGCTGATGACCTGAGATATTAAAGAGAGTCGGTAATTAAACCAAATAATACTATTACTGAAATAAAAACAATGTCAAAGAAACGAAAAGAAATGTCTTGATTCAAATAATATTCGATCAGCATCTTAAAACTCAAATCCAAAAACACTGACCTCAAGAAACAGAAATAAAACAAATCCAGATCGTCAAGTAGGTTCAAAGTGATAAGCGCTCAGAATTTTGCCCTTTGGATTATAGCTGTGGGAAATGTTTGGGAAAGGGTCTATAGTTTCAATACCAGACGTGTAACGTCTGGGTTGTGAAAATATGTTTGTTAAAGAAAAGGAAAGAGATACTGTTTATACTTGAAGTATAAACTGTTCCCCTGGTTAAACATTTGCGATCAAACAGATGAATATACGTCAGATCATTTTAATAAGAAAAAATTATGAAAAATATACTGTCAATAATGTGAGTAATTAATTAAGATTGTGTTACATTGTATGCAATTTGAACGGCATTGTAAATCACCTTACGCTATCATAGGTGTTGCGTTTCAACCTCTTGAACAACAGAAGTCGCTTTACTCTTCTATTTCTATTAAATCTTAAATGCAATAAAAATAAACACACAAAATAAACGTGTTAAATTAAAATATTCTTCTGTCGAAGCTTTGTGACTCAAGTTTAGGATATGATATAATTTTTTCTAATTTACTTTCTTTTACTGCTTATTTTCCCAGGTTTTGAAATTTCTTAACACCTGTGCTGAGGAAAAACATTATTATTTAGTGATTATGCGCCACTAGAAATAGTTGGTTCAGATTGGATATTTATACTGTGATAATAATACAGAAAGGTTAGAAAACTACCAACTTTCACTTTGTTTGCTAACTACCAATAAGTATTTGATAAAATTGCATAAATTTAATTTAGTAAAAACACACCCTATTAGCTTAACAAAAGTACTTCAAACCTTAAAGTGCGTATAAAGAGTGTCCCATTTATATTGTTCATCCAAAAATAAATATTAAATATTAAAAACTGTTTGTTTGAAACAATTTTTAGTTTGGCGCATCAGAAAAAAAGTTTTTAGGGGGAGAAAGATAAATGGGAATTCCTGTACAATACAAAAATTTAAAAATTACAATGTGAGAGGGTAGGAAACAAAATAGGGGGAAAAATAGATTACTACGAAGTAAAAAGTAATTTCTCTTATGACCGGCCCTGTATAAAATATTACGATTTTATAACACACTCAAAAAATTAATATATGTTGGCGAAGCTCTAAGCAATAGAAATAGTTTTAATGGATAAGTCTTAACGAACAATTACTTACTGTACGAATTACAAAGAAGAGTTAAATAAATTGTAAAAATATTATGGAGACATTTAATTTTTTGTTTTATTTACATGGGCGCTCTTTAACTACTCGGATCATCAGCGTCCCATTCAATTCAGGACTTGGAACGGCCGACAAATTTAGTTCAGAGGCCTTTTCTTTCAGGCTTGAGGTTCTTTTTCATATTGTAAATCAAGAACGGAACCCACGGCTTTACTTCCCTTACAAAGGATTTTTACGCCCGAAAATCCTAATATATTGAATAGACCATGGCCAGGTTTGAACCCGCGATCTTGAGTTAAGAAGGCAAGTATGATTACCACTACACCACAGGACTGATATGGAGACTTTTAATTTAAACATTTCTACCGCAAAGTCAAGCACGTACTATACCGATAAAGTTTATAGCTTTATTCGTAACGTATCATACTGTGACAAAACGAACATTGATGAAATAACGAGAATTTTAAAGAAATATAATTAAAAGTATATAGATTAATCTTATAAAATGATGTCATTATCAACATAATGACTGAAATGAAAAACCTAAAATCTATATCTGAGTTTACGCTCCTGGATCAGCAAAGAAACAGAAATGTTGGAACATATTTTACCGAAATGAAAAATTTATATTCAAAGGAAAAGTTGTAATAATGGACAAAAGTCGGTTACTGAAAATAGGATTAAATCATAAACACAGAAGTTACAGCTATGAAAGCAGACCTGGAACATCATGGCAAAGTTGGCATGAAGGGAGTTCGGGCCAAAAGGCCTAATCCTGTAATAAAAGTAGAGCACTATATTATAAAAAAAACGTTTGTTTGAAACAATGTTTGTTCGGTGCATCAATATCTCTGATTACTGTGACAAGAAATAAATTAAACATTTTTTTTTATTATAGAGGGAAGAAGTTTTATGAAAAAATTTAAAAATCTAAAGATAATTTTAAAAGTTTAGTTCAGTTGAACTAAATTTTAAAATCAATTAAAGTTACAGTCATTTGTGAACGAAAGTTTTTTAAGCTATCTACTTTCAGAACGGCGACGAATTAGGAAGCCTGGACTGGTGCTCCGGTTGTTCCATCACATGACAACGATGCTATTAATAAAAATTTATATACATGCCACAGTGACCTTGCGTCATGTGCGCAGGTCATCACTGCCATTGATTTTACGTTTTCGACACGCTTCATGATGTTGGCATACCTCAGAGTTATAGCATCAAAGACATTTTCGAGAAAATCGCGTGAATGCTTCCATTGCGTATTCCTGGAGCGAGGAAAGAGACAAGGAATATATTGAAATTGCAGAGCTCGTATGTCGCTTCTTTCCTTTCATTCTTCTGAAAGTATGCAATATTATTTGCATGTTCTTTCTGCTGGTTGTTCCTCCACTGTGACAAACTACAGCAAAGTTAAGCTCAAACGCGTTTAACATTTATATGGATTATTGGTATAAAATGGAGAGAAGGAAGATCTCAATAAGGATTTTTACTGAACTCAATGAGGATATAGCTGTCTTATTTTATGAAGAAAACTAATTATAGCAACATTTTATACCCATGGGAAATATCTTCACAATTTACAAACACAAAATAAATTTCTCACATGAAAACTAAATATGTAGGTTTTAGAGATAATAACGTCATGTTAAGGCTAGGAAGTTTTCACGGAGAGGCGATGTTCAGATATAAATCCACAATCGAATAGCTAAACATAACTATTGAACCTACAAAACTGATTTGTGGCACATTGAAGCAAAAAATAGTTATGGAATATAGTTTATTAGCTTGCATTTTTTGGCATTATTTCGCAAGTCTATGGGTATTAACGCCACTGTATGGATAATAACGTTATATACGTTAATTTTCAGAACCATAACACAAATCTTCTTAATAGAATTTCGTTTTTTGAAATACGTTTCTTATCCACTGCTAATGGTTATGTGAAAGCAATCAGATGCACTCAGACTAGATGCTGTATTTAGTTTCTGCCGCATACTTCCAATAAAAATGGTATTTATTTATTCTGGTTTCATTCTACATTCTTCAAAAAAATTATATTTTTCTTTGTTGAAATAGTATTTTACTTTAATCTCTTCACAAAATATGTAAAATCACTTCTTATGACTCCGGGTGACCAACATTGGCCAGTTTAGTCATTCGCTTGCAAAACACCCCTGATTAAAATGAACTTCTTACCTGCGAGATATTTTGTATTTCCTTGTTACGGCATTTAGCGACATGTGTACTTTCTTCCCTGACAGATTTGACTACTGTATCTAAATTCTTCTCTCAGACTTTTGGAGCCTATAATAATACATGAATTTTCTCAGCATTACAAAGCATAAATTAACATATATTTACGAATAAAGTGCAACTATAGTATGACGTTGTTACCCCGGATGATTTGTTAACTTCAAGAGTTACCAACCCACATGATGCGTTAGAATTTCATAAACAAACATAGAAATTTCGTG
Source organism: Metallyticus violacea (assembly GCA_030762175.1). Lineage (NCBI taxonomy): Eukaryota > Metazoa > Arthropoda > Insecta > Mantodea > Metallyticidae > Metallyticus > Metallyticus violacea. The sequence continues at coordinate 62,603,398 of CM060838.1, read as the reverse complement.
AATATATGAAGAAAGTGCATAACATTAACACAAAGATGCCAAAAATATATACACATTTCAAGCAATGAAAAAAACCGTATTAACATAACAAAACTGAATTCATACAAATAGAAAATGATGGGTGCCAATCATGTTAGACTTTTATAGTTACAACAGTTGCTCAAAATGCCCATCATCGGCGTCGATACACTTCTGAGTACCTTAAACTTACTGATTGAGCAACGTTTGCGAAAGTGTCCTCAGCGATTGCAGCACATGCCGTTTCAATTTCTTCCCGAAGTGCTGTCAGTGTAGCTGGTTTTCTACGGTGTACAACATCCTTAACTTTCAACTTTGCTGTTTTAACAATACGACATACGCTGGTTGTGCTAATCCCAGTCTCACGTGCACATTGCCTTGTAGATTTTTGCGGCGAGTGCTCAAAAAGTTCCAAAACCATAGCCGAGGATGCGGGGCTTGTTGCTGTGCGAGGTCTCCCAGATCTGCCTTTGTGAACATCGCACACAGTACCATGAGTCTCAAATTTGTTTCGAATGCGTGCAATTGTTACTCGCGTTGTACACACGTCTCCATTGCCTTTGAACTTCAACAACTTTCTCGGTTTTCCAATACCACTTCAAAATTGCTTTCCGCCGTTCAAACGATAATCTTGGCTTCATTTTGTTGTAGCAACGCTAACATAACGTAATGTGGGCTACATCTGTTTACAGAACATCATACGATAATCTTGGCTTCATTTGTTCATTGTTTATTTACCTGTCAGGTAGCAAAGCTATCATAATGTATGTGAGTCACATCTGTTTACAGAACATCATACTACACATTACTGTTGTTTTTCGGTCCAACTTTGAAATATATTAAATAGATATCTACTTCGAAAGTGAGTATACATTTTTGGCCCCCTAGGTATTTACGAATAAAGTGCAATTATGTATGGCGTTGCTACCCCGGATGATTTGTTAACTTCTTGACTTTATCAACCCACATAATGCGTTAGAGTTTCACTCACAAATATAGAAATTTCGTGAACATATTAAGAAAGTGCATAATATTAACATATAACATAAATATTGTATTAAGATCTAATTACACATTTATCTTGATAACAAAAGAAGAACCACATTTAACAGATTTCTATTTGCCCAATGTCTTTCTAAAGTATGAATTCTTTGCTTACTACCTTTATTAGTGTTATTTTTCACAATATGTCTTGTCACGTTAGAAAAAACAAAAACAAAATTAAAAATGAGGAGCTATAGCAAGTCAGCTTTCCGTACCTCTATATATTAATGTTACATGATAGGGAAAACGACGTAAATTATGAAGTATCAAAATATTTGTGGATCTATTGAAATAGTCGCAAAAGTCAAACAAGAAAAGTAACCCAACTGCAATTTCGCAATGCTCCGTCTTTTCTAATCTTCAAAACGTGAGTTAACAAGAGGGCATTTAAAAGAATCAGAGCAGCTGAGAAGAAGTTCTTAAAACGAAAGTAGTGTAGAATGTTGAACAAACTCAGAAATGCTAATATTATAAGGAAAGAACTAAACACTTGACAAACCTTTTAAACAGAACTGAAGTAATATTTTTGAAACCTGTTAATTGATCAACCTTTGCATTGGGAGCCAGAAAGAAAATGTGAGTTCTGAATAAACGATGAAATCTAAATCTTGTGATGACCTTCTAACTTCAATTAATTTAATAAGAAAAGAAGCTGCCATACTAATGCATTAGGGTTATGCCATTTTTTTAGTAAAATCCTATCGTTTTAAGAAATATAGCCTTAACATGTAGTACAGTGAGGTTATTTGAATTATGGGCCCCCGGAGCGCGGCTGCTTATTGAGGAAGTCCAGTCGTCTCAACCAGAAAAAGGAAGATAAGAGTCACCTCTCGTAAAGTTGGTATTTTTTATTTTAATATTAATAATTTTACTGAAAGCATATGTTAAAGAACGTCCTTAAATAAATCAATCAACTGAAAGCATAAAATGATTGTAGCCGCAATAATAATAATAATAATAATAATAATAATAATAATAATAATAATAAGCACTAACCTATAACAAAAGAGATGCTAAATAAGTTGCCCCTCAGCGGCAATACATTGCCAGTATCTGCGTAGAAAATTCCTGTATTTCATCTAATTTTTCTTCGGAACATGTTTGTCATTGAGATAATTCTGTCTCTCGTAACCTTTTAACACGATTTCCAACATATTTCTGCGAATCGCCTTGCTACTTTTCTGCATGAATCCATTTTCACATATGTATCGTACACAAATACTCGTCTTTAAAGACTATGTTTATGTAGTAGCATAGCTAACGAAGAGAATTAGCACAATACATGAACGCACAACCGCTTGCTGACAAAGCCTCCCTCAAACGAACTACAAGTTGCTACTTGCATTATATAGCCTTGAGTATGCAGCCGCTCTCTGCCGGCTCATATCTCAAAAAACCTTATTGCTTTAAGTTAAATCCACAAAAATCTCTATGTATATTAATACTTCTAAATAATTTTGTCAAGCTGAAAGACTTTTTGCAGTTTCGTTGGACACAAATATAGCCAATTTTCCCTTAATCAAAATGTTATCTATACACAGCATTTAAAATAAAACGGGGTGCGTTTGATGCCAGCCAATAAAACGGATACTTAACCCTCAGTTGTAACATCCGTTTAATATGTGCATATAATATTTCTCGACAGAATTTTGGCTATTCATTTTAGATCTAATATTTTAGCTATGCTTCAATTAGATTTGACCTTGGTGTTGTGCACACGTATTCCATTTGCTTCCTTATTGTTGCTGAGCTGTTCTTGTTGAAACATAATACTCACCGTCTCGCGGGCGGATTTTACTCGTACTATGACGGTAGGTTTTATTTTATCGGCCTGCTAGAAGACTATTGAGACATTTTTAAAGTATATTGTTCTTACTTTTCAAATATCTCATTGTTTATATGTGTACTCCAGTCTAAGGATATAATGCCAGACGTAAGACAGAGTAAGCTGGTGGTGCGAGGTATTGCGGATGATGTAACTGAAGATGGTCTGTCAGATTCAGATCACGTCGGTCCTGATGGTGTAGTGGTAACCATACTTGCCTTCTAAACCGAAGGTCACGGGCTCAAACCCGGCCAGTACCGATGGATTTTTTTCGGGTGTAAAAATCCTAAGTATAACTTCCTTCGGAAGAGAAGTAAAGCTGTGGGTCCCGTGTCGCAGATTTACGGCATGTAAAAGAACCTCAACCCTGAAAGAAGAGAGGCCTCTGAGCAAAACAAATTGGTCGTTTCATCACGCCCTGAATTAAATGGGACGCTGATGACCTGAGATGTTAAAGAGCATCCATAAATAAACCAAATCAAAAAAAAAAAAAAAAAAAGGTTTTCTGTTAATTTTGTTCAACAGAAACCCTAAATTCTCATCCCCGTTTCAGACGGATTATGCTGTTAGCATTCATTTTTGGGAAATTACCAATTAAAGGTTAATGCAACCTTAGAAAAACATTAAGATGTTTGCTTCTTTTTTGAACCTTTGGCAAGATATAGAGCAGGACGATGGACTTAGAGTAATGCTAGACAATGCTCCAGAGCGCAACGGTCTGACTACAGGAATCATAGCTAAACATAATGTAATATTATACAAATTGCATGGTCAAGATATTCAAAGATGGAGGACAAAGTAATTAGTGCCTTTCATAATTCCTCAGCACACTCGTGAACTGCAAAGGCTTCTTTATATATCCAAGCACATTTTTATATGAAACATGTAACTAGAAAGTAAGAATACCCATTGCTATATGTAACTTATACCGGAAGGAACAACTTATGAATAGAAAATAAACAATGATTTGGTGCTAATAAAATACAAAAAGTTATCTAGTTTAGCAAGAGTTTATCATCTTATGTAACTGCTGTTTAAAGAACCCTATAGTATCGTTTATTTGAATGGTGTTGAACGCCCGATTTTACTATTGAGGTGGATACTAATGATAAATTAGATGAAAAGAGAAATTGGGAAAGGATATTTTTATTTTAGGAAGGAAACGTTCCAGGGCTAAGTTTAGGGTACCTCCCCGGCATTTTCCATTAATGAGAAAAACCTGGAAAAAACCTCAGTCAGGGAGGACGGTCCTGGCGGGATTCGAACCCCAGACCTCCCACTCACGAGTCCGCGCCTTATCAACCTAGGCCACCCGTGGCGATCCTATTGTATCGTGAATAGGTTTGGGCCTCTTACTTATGAAAATTAATTGGCTCTAAAACCAGCAAAATTTCGGGTAGGTAACATAAACAATTATTACAGCCATAAAAGATCTTGATGTAATCCAAGGTCCCGAAAACTCTCTAGCGAAATAAATTTTAGTTTACAATTTATATTTTTCCTTTTGAATGTTATTATTTATGTGCATAGTGTAAATTGAATAGGACAATGGTCGACTATGGTCATTATATATAAATACGGCAACCATGGACACATAATTTCAATTTTTTTTTTTTTTTTTTTTTTGATTGATTTATATACGGACGCTCTTTAACATCTCAGGTCATCAGCGTCCCATTCAATTCAGGGCTTGAAACGGCCGACAAATTTTGCTCATAGGCCTCTCTTTCAGGCTTGAAGTTCACAATTTCAATTGTAATCTATGCATTGAATTAGTAACATATTTCTGAAAAGTGACAAAGTTTACAGTGAAAAATATGAAGATAAAGTGGAATGATTCACCGTAACGTAGTGAGATACAAGTGATATAAAGTGCCAGAAAGCAAAAACAATAAACAAATAAAATAAAGCCAACGAATAAGTGAACAAAGTAATTGTGTGTTAGATGAATTAATATGACTCAATGTATGCTAACAAGGCCACACTAAAACAAGGAAATAAAAGACACACTTTGGCCACTAAAGGAATAATGACTAACATGAATGAAATGCCTGGTAATATTGTTCATATTTTTGCCACAAAAATTATTTGTAATTTATATATTATATGATTTGTGAATTATATGTACATTTTTCCTTGCACAATTGTTTGGGACGGGACATTTTGGGATATTCTTCAAAAGGGAAAGAAATGCCAAAATGGGGCATATATATAGTTATTACGGCCGACCTCCACTGAAATATAAATATAATATAATATTTCATGTATTTTAATTAGTAATGAAGATATCAAGTATATATAGTTAACATGTGGCTTGTATGTCAACAAAAGAGAGTGTCTCTGGTGTTTTCGGAAAGCCAAGAAGGTCATAAAACTCTATACAATAGGAAGAAATCACGTATGAAGCCCCATTTTAAAAAAGACTACCGTTGCAGGGTTAATAAACTGAAATACTTTATCCGTTAGGGGCTTTGAACCCAACAGGCCGTTACCATTAGCCTTTAAACTAGCCATTGTCAACAAAACATTTTAAACTTTCAAAAATAGCGAATGGCACCTGTGGCAGGTGAACTTAAAATAGCCAATGGAAACCTTCGCGAGTTCGTGTGACCCCCTTTGATGTCTTTAAGCAATGAAATTACTTGATTTGTGTAAGGAAGCGTTTTCTGCTGAGGAAAACAGTAACCAGTTTTACACGCGGCGAGAAGCAGTCTCAAGATCTACACGCACGTGTAAGTTCCACTCTCGGCAGCTAAGTTTATTCGGTGTCATTAAGTCTATCATAGCAAAGCACGAGAAGACGCGAAAGATTTTGAACATATATTATGTCTAATCGCTGCTTATTTACACTATCGAACTCCTCTCCTAGCCCTGTTGAATCCGAATCAACAAAATAGCCAGAATTCACCCTGAGAAATTTTTGTATTTGAAGGATGGGCAACAACACCGAAGCGATCATTCACCAATTTACGAAACCGCTTCAAAATTGGTGCCCAACCTGGGGCACTTAGCCGGAGCCTACTAAATCACTTCACCTTAGAAAAACATTAAGGTATTTACTTCTTTTTTGAACCTTTTGGCATAATATAATCCAATTCTGAAGATATAGCATCTGCAATTCCTTCCTTAATATGCACTTTAAAGGACGTGTGTTACATGCTAAACTCTTCCTTTAAACACTGAAGTCGCATTCTTTATATTGAAATATTTATATTGGATAGTATTCCTTTCTTATCTCTTAGCTCTCTTCTGTCTTTCATGATAGTGATCGCTTTTCTGCCTACAGGACGTGATAATACGGACATTATTTTCAATACTACACGTAACTTTTAAAGTTATTTTACCAGACAGGTAAGAAGTAAATTGTCCCTCCATATTTCGTTAGCACGTGTTTATCGTTGTGTTAAATAGTGTACATATTTTTTAACTCTGATAACTGTCTATACCGTGCTTTACAAAAATTATTGCTGTACCTACAGCAATTGAAACTTTTTGTATGAGTTGCTATAACTTATACATCTAAAATAATCAGACTAGGTGGCAATAAACTTACATAAATTTATACCGAGTAAATAGCATAAAAAATTACGTCTGATACTTGCTTTTTGGGAGGAGCAAATGCGATGCGGTATTGACCATATAGGCTAGAAGTTTTTTCGGTATTTTTTTTTCAATCGCGAGTTAAATGGCAGATAAAATTCTGCACTGTTCTCCAAAATAATAAATATAAACACGCTCTCACTACTACGGCTATCTATCGGACAGAACGGGAACTTGGTATTTGTTATTTAATGCAGTTAATAGCCAACAGATGTCGCAATAACAAAAATACAGTTAAAGCAACAATCAACAATATTTAAATAGAAGCAATTATTGAACGCATGGCATAATTCTGCATTATAAAATGCATAAAATAAGAAGATAAATTTGAAATAAGACTTGTATGACTTAAAAGAGATATATAAAATTATTTTGTTACTTGCTTTTGCGAATATTCACTTCAAGATGTTTGATATATTTTGTTATATTTGTTTTTCACGGTTTCAAATGCATATATTGTAACATGTTGTTCATGTAGTCTACTTGTCATGCTTAATAATTTGAAAATTTTCTCTACTGGATAACATTGATAATATAACATTTTTTCACAGGCTCTAGAACAAACAAGGGCACACAGTAATAGACATTGTTAATCTGCAAATCCAAGGAGTCCTCGTGTACTGCTATATATATTGCGTGTTATGCGCTCTTGTTAAGTTGCCGTCCCACATCTTACAGCAGTGCAGTCAATTGAGAAGGACCCGAAAAGCCATAAATTCCCATCAACCCCTGCGTGACCAAATTGGTTCATCCTCATCACAGTAGAACGGTGATTTCTTTTCTGCATATCCGAGGCACAAAACAACGCAAATCTATATAAACAGCATTGCTGATGATTAAGAATGCATTGAAGGTTTGGGGTTCTTAGGCATTCCATAGCTCCAGTAGTTAGCACATCAATTTTAAGAATCTTCTTGAAAAATACGAAAATAGGAGTTTAGGTAACATTCGTAGCTTGGCAGTTTGTTAATTCATCTGCTACGCGCTTTTGCAGAAATATATCTGGTTTTAAAAATTAAAACCATGGGTCCCATGTAGATTTACGGCACGTAAAAGAACCTCAAGCCTGAAAGAAGATGCCTCTGACCAAAAATTATGGGTTTGAATGGATTGATACGCTGATGACCTGAGATGTTAGCGTCCGTAATTAAAACAAATTAGTAAATTCTTCAGACAGGGGTTCCAGAATATATTAACAAATATCAGAGATTCTTTCACGAACTGATACTTCCTTGGAATAGTAAAATCCTCCCTCTCAGGCAAAAGAAGAAGAAGAAGAAGAGAGAGAGAGAAAGAAAGACGAAGAAGAAGAAGAGAGAGAGAGAGAGAGAGAGAGGAAGGAAGGAAGGAAGGAAGGGAGGGAGGGAGAGAATGAAGGATGGAAGGAAGGAAGGAAAGAGAGAGAGAGAAAGGGGGGGGAGAGAGAGAGAAAGAAAGAAAGAAAGAAAGAAAGAGAGAAAGAAAGGAAGGAAGGAAGGAAGGAAGCTGCAACGGTACATTTTAAAGTAAATTTCAGTACATTCGTTTGTTTCCCTATGACTGTTATAACCAACTCGTTCAAGTGATTGCAGCAGCTGCACTAAGCGACGCATCCTAACATTTTAAATGTGTTTTATAAAAAGATAACGAAGCAAATGGGATCTGGCAATGAAAACTGTGCCACTTCACCTATCAGCTGTGAAAGTGCTCCTAATGGTAGCAATTTTCAACAAATAGCATTGAATTCACATCTAGTACACAAAATTGAGCAATTTCTTCGGATTCATGTCCTTTTTTTTAAGCATAGCGTTAAATAGTGAGAATATAATGTTTTAAATGGCTGCTTGCAATCTGTACCATAAATCTCATAGTCATTCATCTTTTTTCAAACGTTTTTATTAACTCGCTTTCTTGTCTGTTCGGGTGGAATTTTGTAATTCATTTTTCATGCCCTTCTAAATGAGGTAGGGACTTGAAAATTTGCACACAGTTCAGAAATGGATGACAATACAATAGGATAATTATCATGGTTCAATGGCTCCACGGTTCAAAAATAGGGTTCCGCAGTTTTGAAAGTAAAGCAGCGCAATATCGAAGATGAAAGTTTTATAACGCCTAAAAATATAAATTTTATAATAATCTTTATTTAAAATTAAGAACAGTTGCTATGATGACTGTATTATATTTATCAATGTAAATTATAAATTATAGTCTAACTTGATTTATATTTAATTTCAACATTTTATTTGAATCTAAAATGATTAGAAATCTTTTTGTTATATTTTGATAACAATAGTCGTCATGGCAACTATTCAAATAAACAGCGCAATGTCGAACGCGCAAATTCCAAGAAACGCATGACTTAAGCGCGATCAACTGAGACAATGGAAGAACGTTCTTCTCGACTCGCTACATGCTAAATATTTTGATAACAATACAGTCGCCAAGGCAACTTTTCAAATAAAAACATCAAATTTAAATCCTTACAATTAAATCCTAACAAATAACTTTAATAAATCTGATTTCTATTACATAAATTCAATTGGCTAGTGTTAATGTGTAACATGGGTATTAATAATTTCAACTGTGTAAATAAGTAGTGAATGAGTATTATATATAATATAATCCAATGAGTTACATATATTATAAAATATTTTGATTTATATATTGAGGATCTGGTACAAATATATTTAATACTGAAATAAACATTTTCAAAATTACCTTTGTGTTTCAGTATTTTGTTTTTAATTGAAAAATAATAATTAATCAACTGTTTCGATATATAAATGGAGTAGATAAAACAATTTTCTATTTTAGATGCGATCAAGAAAAAAACAAAATGAACTAAATCTGAAAGTGGCTCAATTTTTGTCATTGTTTAATCGAAATGTCTAATGCTGATTGCAAAATTACGCGCACACAAGACTAAAAAGTAGAAAATAATTTAAATTATTTTTTTTTAAAAAAAACACGTATTTATTTTCTTAACAGAATAAAAGTTTTATACTTATTCAAAAAAATAGAAAATTTAAAACTAAAGTATAAATGAACTAAAAAGTATAAAATCATTTATCCTAGCCAATTTATAATCCCATGCAAATTCATAATATCATAATTTTTTTTAGAAAAATTCTTCCAAACGAAAAACGTGGGGCGCATGCAATAGATAAAATTAATAACTTTAAAGGGTATTTATAGTTTAAATTAATCACAAAAATGTTCAAACAAACCATTGCATGCGCCCCACGTTTTTCGTTTGAAAGAATTTTTCTAAAAAAATTTATGACCGTATGAATTTGCATGGGGTTATAAATCTGCGTTTGGCTGGGATGAATCATTTTATACTTTTTAGTTCGTTTATAATTAAGGGAATAAAAACGTGGTTTTAAAAAAAATTATTTAAATTATTTCTTTTTCCTTCCCTCCCCCTCTCTCTCTTCCCCCTTTCCAAAGCTCAGCACAGTAAGAAGTTGCCATAATAGAGAAAAACAAGCTTGCTTACTGCGTTTATACAGACATATTAAGCAGAAATAAAATAAGAATGCGTTCGTCAAACTATTTATTGATAAATTTATAATTAAAGAAGAAATTGCTAATATAGATAAGTGGTGAGCAGGTAGTAGATGTACAGGTGTGATGACGTCATATGCTCTCAAGTTTGAATAACATGAATGCAGGGTGAGCGAATAATCTGTCGTAGCAAAGAAATAACATATAAAATGTTATGTTAGGAGCAAATGACTGCGAAGAACTATAACGCCCTTTACTTTAATATCTCATGATGTGCTTGAGATAAATACTGCCATGTGTGGCAATAGCGTTCGTGTTTCCCAGCTTCGCGTAAGTTCCTGACTAACGGTTTTTTTTTTTTTTTTTTTAAAGATTTCATTCAGTTTTTAAGGCGTAAGCGATACTCTGCCGTTGAAAATGTTTCGGGTCGCTCGTCCATTACAAACTTTCTTTTCATCCCTGGTGTGCTGCAATGATTTCTCCTGTTATTTTTCTTACTAAAAGAAAAATGCATTTTTGTACCTACATATCTTCTCAATGGAGTAATAGAATCTACAAGCAAATTAAGCAATATTAAGTGCATAATATATAAAATTGTGAGAAACATTGTAATTTTAAACTTTGCTTACAATGTTGGATTGGATAATAAAAAGATAGATAAATAAACCATAGCTTAAAATAAAACATGATATCTATGACTATTCCACAAATTATAACTTTATATTAAAAATTTAAGTTTACATTTAAATTGAAACAAAATTGCTTTACAAAATTAAAAAATGCAAATGTAAATCAATGCAACATTAACAATAAATACTCATGATTGTTAGAGAACGAGGAAGATATTTCAGTATTTAAACTTTGCTCAAGGGCTGGCAGTTTGTGCCTATAGCAGGAAGTGTCGGGCTGTCAGGATCCACAGACGGTGTGGCGCGGATCACAACATTGTTTTCTCCAAAGACTTCGAGCCCCTCAGAAGGGCTGCCTCCACACCAGATGCCGGGGCAGAAACCTTTCCAAAGCGCAATCCACCGTCACACCGCACCAGTCCACCTCGCCTGGCACTTTCCATTGTGCATCAAAACCACCAGGATGACATTAAATTAGAGGGGATAGCCAAATATTAGCGAAATTTAAATATTCATCTTAGCATTCCCTAAACGACCTTGAATTATGAAAAACTTATAGGACATTAACGCCTGAGCCACTCCGCTCGGTCTGCTTAAAATGTGGAACTTCTATTTGCTCTTTCTGTTAAGTGTAGACATCTAGTGGTTGACATTCCAATTTCTTGATTTCTACCCTCCGAGTGAGTGAAGTGAGAATGACTTTTATTTTCAGTTACTTTCAGAAAAGTTTCAGTCATTTTTCTATGTAAATTATATATAAATACCTAATGTTAATAATTACTAAACATAAAAGGAAGGATTAATATCTATTAAAAATTTTTGCTTTATATAGTCGTGTCTAGTATTTATCTTTTAAATATTTCAATATGGCATGTTAATGTGGAATCTCGATGTAACTTGTCGGTCCTGGTGGTGTAGTGGTTACCATACTTGCCTCCTAAAACCAAGATCGTGGGTTGGAACCCGGCCAGGACCGATGGATTTTTTCGGGCGTAAAAATCCTAAGTATGGCTTCCTTCGGAAGGGAAGTAAAGCCATGGGTTCCGTGTCCGTGTCGTACATTTACGGCACGAAAAAGAACCTCAAGACTGAAAGAGAGGCCTCTGAGCAAAATTTGTTGGCCGTTTCACGCCCTGAATTGAATGGGACGCTGATGACCTGAGATGTTAAAGAGTGTCCATAAATAATCAATCGATGTAACTTATTTTACCCCTCTTCCTTAAGTATTCCAGATGTAACTAAAAGAATGAATGCGTGTATTTATTCAAATTAGCATATATATATTTACAATCTTCGCACAAGTCCACTGAACCATTGTACCTTTCATAATACAGAAAAAGTACATTTCTTAAATAAATTATACCTCCATTGCTTAACTTACAACAACAACAACAACAACAACAACAACAATAATAATAATAATAATAATAATAATAATAATAATAATAATAATAATTCCATTGTAGTTTAAATGAACATCACAACATTCTAGTAGAATAAGTGAATACAATATCATAATTATGTGTATGTACACATTTAATTCAGTTTAATTTCCCCCTCGCCCCAGTTTTCAGCCTTTTCAGACCTGAGCTCCCACCTTCGACAGGAATTTGCCTTCCGGCTCTTCGTCCTTGCTTGCCAGCAAAGCCCAGCGTGCCCCTTGCCCACTGTTAAGAGTAAATAAATAAAGGCAACAGGTACTTCTTCCTCCACGCTTCAGTGTTGCTACAGTTCACCAGGATGGTGACATAAAGAGCGAATTCTCAGTCCACTTCAGGGGGTAAAACCGAGATAGGGATTTCCGATAGCACGAGATGGTAATTCGCCAGGTCCCTGTTAGCGCTAAAGGAGTATATCTAGGTGACCGGTTGTTTCAAACACAGAACAGGGAGTGGAGTTTCAAACAAACAGCAATTAGCTACTAGAGGATGAACTTCGCCATTATGATTGAAACTTTTGGACCGCGGAAAGACAGTATGCTTCTAAATTTATAACATTTCATTTCGTTGGGCACTCGTTGTGAAAGAAATGCCATGAAACGACAATAGAGATTATCTTACGGACAACATACCGTTAAGTTTAAAAGGATTTAGTTCGCTGTCGGAGCACTATGAACGTTACTGCAGTTTCCTGCTTCGGTATTTTAATATGCGCAATACACTTCTGTTATACTTTCACTAGATATGCTGGTCCGTACCATGCTCCAAACCTAAATCACGCGAATTCCTGTTTGATGAGTCTGGCCCCTGTTTTGATGTAAGCCCCATCCCCCACCCAGATTTTAACCCCGTTTGTACTTCCAACGAGATCTTCACTCTGCCTGAAAGAGTTAAAATGCATGAACCATTAACTGCCTTCATGAAAAAACATTAGAAACTGTCCAGAAATGAAATAGCTGGGACATTGTCTTTGTATAGACATCCTCAGAGACCGCTTATACTCTCCCTGAAGATTCAGCCGAAGAGACTTAACCTTCATTCTGCTAGAATTTGAGTTTCAGAAACATAGTTTCACTGCAGACAGAATATTTAATGTTAATGAGACTGGGCTCTCTGTAGTTTAGATCAGAGTGGTTAAAGTAACAGCACCAAGGGGAAACTACACGTTGCGGCACTGACGGCAGCCGAGGGGCACTGTTACTGCTTATGGGTAGTTTACAGGAATATTTGTGTAATACTATGAATATTTTCCCTCACTAACATGAGTCGAGGGCTGATGACTGCATCACCTCGCAGGGAGCTGCAGTAACGCGTCGTCTTTCCTTTCCTTTCGTCTTTCCTTTTCTTTCGTCTTTCCGTCTGTTCACAGCCTCGTTTCAACACTTTTTAGAAAGGACGAAGCCATCAGTCATATTTTGCTTGATGTGTAAGTTTAACCTTACATTGTTATTTACCACCTCTTGAGAAATCATTAATTACAGTGAACAGATTCATCTTAAACTGCAATCTAAATACCTGAAGACACAGCTAAGTTTTGGATCTTGCCTAGATCAGGAACCAGAAGACAAACTGAACTGAATTTGGAGTTGCATTTTCATTAATATTGACTTTCTCAACTAAAGTCAGGGATATTTATAAAACAGAAGACAGAAATACGGAGAGCATTGAGTCAAGTGTTGTGACGTTGCCTGAAATTCCTGAGAAATAGCTCCAAAGACCAGTTATGACTGTGGCACATGAAATCAGAGATGTATTGGCATCAAGTAAAGGAAATTCCTTGAGGGTTTGAGATGCAAGGCCTCAACTGCTGTACTAATTACAAGCTCCTCGCAGATGAGTCCTTGAGAAATCCTTTTGACAATGTTTGAACTTCTGAGTCAAATCAGAAGAAAAGCGATCAAAGCCTGCAAGGAAAATAAAAAAGGCTCTCAACTCAACTTTCGTTGTAGTAGGGACTGCAGAGAAAGAAACTTACATACAAGCAAACCAAGAGTGTTTGGTTTGACGATTTAAAAGACTGTTCAATGAAATGTCAGTTACATGTAATACTATGAATTTATTAACTCTCCTGGAGACCATCACCTAATGCGTGATGGGTGATTACATATATACTGTGCAGGCTGTGAAGGGTTTAATTACACTTGTAACTACATTAAATGAAAAAAACAATTTAATTACTCACAAGGAGCTCCCTATCTGTCTTTAAGTACAAAACGCCATGGGTGGCTGAAGTCGTTAAGGCGCGGACTCTGAGCGGGAGATTTGGGGTTCGAATCACCAGGAACGTCCTCCCTGATTGAGTTTTTTTTTCTTCCCCCCCCCCCAGGTTCTCCCCGTCCTCATAAATTGCAAATGCCGGGAAGGTACCCTAAACTTAGACAAAAAAATAAAATTCTTTCCCAATATATTCTGTCATCTCATATATCATCAGTGTCCACCGCCTGTGGTGCCTCAGCAGTAAAAACGGGCGTAAACACTAATCCAAAAAAAAAAAAATCCTTCGCTCAAATGGAACACAAAACACTGGCGATGAACCTTACAATTGCAACTTAACCAGACGTAATCAAGGGGCATTTTGAACATTTCATGTAAGAAAGAGTTTCATGTGGTATGCTGGTACGTTCTGTTCCTGTGTGCTTCCCATGATTAATGTACAATGAAGTGTTATAGAGAGAGTTCTACTAAAATGAAATAGTTTCCGCACCCAGGTCATATTACATATTTTCTTCTTCTACATGTGAGGAACGTGTTCTGAAAGTTTGACCTACCTTATTGTTACACCTGGCATAATTGAAAATCTGAGCTATATTCCGATACACGCAAAGGCTGAAAGCAATTAATGGCAAACGTTTCAGTTATGGGAAAGTAAAGGATAGATATTTGGGTAGGTAGATGGGAAGATGTCTAGGCAACAATTGCTCAGTAACTCAGAAAGGAGTTAAAGAGGATATTTCAGATTGATTAACGGTTTTCACAAATGATTGTGTTTACAAAATAAATATTCCTGTTACAGCTGTTTCATATTCTAAATGACTTTTGAGACATTACCACGTTTTATTATTTATTAAACTTAACGATCCAAAAGCAAAATGTCGTAATGGGTTAATTCCATTGTCTTCGCTGTTGATGGCTGCATAATGGAATGCATACATGGTAAAATGGTTGATTAGCTTTCAATACAATAAAATTTACTCGTGTTTACCTACATTGGCTAATGGGTGCATCTGAGTTAAGTTATGGCTCTGGAATATTTATGTAAAGGACCGTCGAAAGGAAGTGACGTAATATGTAATTTTTTTCTTCCTTTAGATGAACGTTTATCTGTCAATTTTATGCACCAGGAAGTCTTCCCCTTTGTTCAGCTTTATCTGTAGTCGTTCGTACGTGACTGGGAGGCGTGTAGCATTCAGGACTTTGCTGGCTCAAATCCCTGACGCCTGCGCTTGCATACGCGTCCATGATTCATTCATAAGGTTCGAGCAATTCTCCCTTCATAAATTCCCGAGCGACTATCATCAGTGCAATCGATTTTCATTCCTGCTTGAAGTTTCTAAGCTGCGCATTTAACTGTTTGTATAAAGTTATTTAACGATGTTCTCTTATGAAACTACTTGACGCCCCATGCCATGTATCACAGGTCTTCGATATGATTAATGAAATGAATTAATGATTCAAATGAGGCCGGAGTACTTCGAAGTCTAAAATTACCAGGCATTCAGTTTCTCAAGATGAGGAAAAAACTCTGGAAAAATCAGAAGTTAGCATAGCGGTGGACCTTTCAGAATATAAATTTGTACTACTAATATTTTCATATTTGAGCAAATAGTTTAAAACTATTTCTTGTTATAAAATAATATTGAGAAGTCTTAAAGATTTTACATTAACATGTGAAAGTTTATTCAACACAACTATTTTAGAGTGCAAACGTGAAATCTG
The DNA here is from genome assembly GCA_030762175.1 of Metallyticus violacea. Lineage (NCBI taxonomy): Eukaryota > Metazoa > Arthropoda > Insecta > Mantodea > Metallyticidae > Metallyticus > Metallyticus violacea. Next base: position 62,587,418 of record CM060838.1, on the reverse strand, counting down.
ATTCAAAATACAAATAATAAATCTAAGTTATACAGTACGCAAGAACAATTAATAAGGCCTCAAAAACGCTAAAAATATTTTGCTTTTGTACAAAACATAATAATTCTTAATTTTTCGTTACATCTATTTGAAATTTAAAAGTGAATCTGTACAAATTAAATCTTTATGAAATTTTAATACTCGTGCCTTATAATATAAATGCCTTATTTAAGATGTGTGACTGTTATTGCATTTAATTATTTATTTATATCGGCGTGGTCACCCTCGGGCAATATACAGCCCCCGTGGCTCTTTTCTGCGAGTAGTTTGTTACGTTTTTTATAAATTTAAAAAATATATTTATAATAAAATCTATGTATAAATTGAAAAAGTGGGCGAGAAGCAGAAATACTAGACTAGGTCAAATCCTTTCCTTCGCCTTTTCTGTTTCCGTTTCTAAGGAATCTGTGGAGCTTTGCGTTCTGTGAACAACAAAATAACCCCAGAGCAAGTTCGCTTCAGCCCCGAGGGAATGCCCGAAGAAGGCAAAATCTTGGCAATTCGTAATGGAACTATGGATTACAACTATTGCAATACACTGCTTACATCTTTGGATTAACATTTCAATCCCCCCTCTCCAAATAGTCAGATGTCTTGTCTGCAAAATAGGCATAAACAGCATCCATCACTTCTTCATCACAATTAAATTTCTTTTCTCGAAGGTCCTTCTTGAGTTTTGAGAAGAGGAAATAGTAAATGGAAGCTAGATCTGGACTATAGAGTGAATGGTCGATCTCCTTGAAGCCACATTTCTTCACAGCTTCCTTTGCAACAAGAGCTGTGTGCACAGCCGCGTTGTCGTGAAGAAGGCGCAATCACCACTCATATTTCCTCGCCTTTTCTCTTTTATGGAAGCACGTAATCTGTGCAGTAGGCCAGCGTAGTACTCCCCATTAACTGTGGTGTTCTTCTGCCTGAAGTCAACGAAGAGTATTCCCTCACAGTGCCAAAAGATTGTGGTCTTGATCTTCTTGGTTGACTGAGTGACCTTGGCCTTTGGAGGGCGATGCTTCGCCAGGTTTATGCCACTGCATTGATTCTCTTTTGAACAAAGGATCATATTAGAGGACCATAGTTTCAATCTCCTGTAACAATGGTTTGCAGAACTTCTCTCTCGTTGCCACGGCAGAACTGCAAAAATGTCTGACAACAGATGACTCATTGCTGCTATTGGACTGAGAAAAAAAGTCTTGGGCACCCATCTTGCACTAACCTTATTCATGTTTAAATATTCATGAATAATTTGAAGGACTGTTGTTTTAGAAAGGCCCCGCCTCGCTGTTATTTCTGTGACTTTAAGCCGCCGGTCTTCCATAATTTCTCCTTCCACAAGAGCGAGCGATGTTTTCAGGAGTGAGCACCTCCAAGGGCCGACCTGCACGCTCTTCATCTTCAGTGCTTTCTCGACCCATCCATTTGAAAAAGTTTGGCCCATTCTTTTACAGTAGAATATGAGGGGGATACTTCCCCATATGCACCGTCCAGTCGCTGTGTAATTTCATTTGCAGTAAGTCCTTCTTTTGTGAGGAACTTAATAAGAGTCCGATACTCCATTTTGAATTTGTCACAATCTTCTACGCATAGCCTTCTTTATTCAACTGTATCTGAATACAGCGTGAATACAGCGGAGCGGAAGTTACAGCCGTAATTATTTACTTAAAAAATAAGGTATGACACCAGATAAGGGTTTTGAGGGCGATAATCCTTAACGGCAAGGCCGGAAACTTATGGACCAACCCTCATATAATTTTCTCCACAATAATTACGGGTTCTATACAATCTGCATTAATAAATGCTTACCTGCAAATTGAAAAAATATCAAAAATTTATGAGCAATGTTCTGGAGAATGCAAAGAAGTGATCGACTGGGGAAACATAACATTTTAATATTAGCAAAGCCATTACCATACCCTTCCTCAGAAAGAGCAGTTTCGGAAGCTTTGACATACTGAAACTTTCTGGAGTTAAGATAGAATTATTCAAAAGTGTAAAGGATCTGGGAGTAACTCTTGAGCAGTGACTGACTTGGAACTCTCCCTTTGATAGTGTTATACACAAAACAAGGTGGTCGCATGGAAAGCAGGCGTGTGCTTGGGGTCTCAAACCACGTCTGTAAGTTGCGGTCGGTAAAGAGACCATAGATAACATATGCGCAAACTTGTGAGTCTACAAAGATTCGCTTGTATTTGCATAACTGGTGCATTTCACAGAACATCAACACCTGCTTTGGAAATTTTACTTGGAATTCTGCTCATAGAATTAAGTGAGCAATTGAAGATAAAGCTATCATGACGCTAGACACTTCAATAAGAACAGAGTGCTTGACATGCCATCTCATTACATGTATACAAAGCACAATTCTATACAACAATTCAGAGTCAGAGTTGCAGAACCATCTGACTTGATGGGAGAAGTTCAAGAGTTTGTGGATTACCTCAAAAAACAAAGATGGAAACTTTGTTACAATTTATCAGGCAGAAATAGTTAACTTATGATCTGCATTAACTTCGCTAGGAGAAAAATTATGTTAATTAACGTAAACTCATTTTAACAAACAGTCAAGTCACAATCTATGCACAAAAAGCTCATCTAGACTTGTATGAGAATGTCTCCAAGCTCTCATCAATATTTTCACAAAGAATAAAATAGATTTCTGTTGGGTACCAGAACTTTTCTGCGGTATTAGCAAGAAAACGGCTAAAACCGCAACAATGGACTAAGAAAGAACATGAGATAAATTAGAAAATCTTTCTCAGTCAAAAACTGTGTAAAAGTCTTATTAAAACCTCCGATAACACGCTGGCTAAGAGTCTAGACAGAGAGCAAACCAGGAAAGCTATTGAAATGATGATTAGATATTGGTCATTCTGAAACACCTAGGGGCGATGGGACTCTTTTTTCTTTTTATTAGTGTTTAACGCCCGTTTTTAGATGGGACTCTACCACTGCTATGTAAAGATACTGTAAAACACACATTACTAGCGTATGAATCTCTGAAAGGAGAAAGAACATCTCTTTTAGTATATCTTTAGGATGTGTAATTCCTAAACCTGTAGGAAAGCGTCAATTGCTCACTAAAGCACCAAACGAAACTCAAAGTTAGGATTAAAGGATGCACAAAAGGCCCGTGTGGTTTAAGTGCCAAGATGCATTATTACATACTCCAATGTCAATGAATCAAGTTCGCCCTTCACTGTGGTGCAGTGGTGCAATTTTAATAGCAATGACTTTATTTGATTGTAGTCTGTTACACTAAGAGGGGAAAATCTATGAATTGCCCCACGCAATCTAAGCAGCTCTTTGAATAACCGTTTTTGACTTTCTTGTCTTTGCGATGGAGAAATAGAATCACGGCTACAAACAACGAAAATAAAATATGGTTTTAGTTTATTGAAAAATGTTATATTTTTTTACTTAAAGTAGCCAGGAAGTGTAGCAAATAATGCAGCAGTATACATTTTGCACTGTATCTCAGAAATTTATAAAGCTATCAATATAAAAATTTTATGAAATATTAAGAATACTTAACTAAAGGTGCTCTATAAATTTTAATTCTCTAATGCACAAAAAAGTTTTTAAACAGAAATAAATCATATTTCCCTATAACTTAAAATTTTGATATAAATGAACATTGTTGGAAATTTGACACACATAGTGTATGCAAGTGTAAAGTGTGGTAACTATAAGTATTTATATATAACTATTAGTTGATAAAAAGCAATACCAATAAGAATTTTTTTTTTTTTCAAAATTTGAAAAGTAATTTCTTTTGAAGCAACTAGCATAGATATGTTATTCTAGTTCCCAGATAGCATGTTGTCTACAGTTTAAGTAAAAAAAAATATATATATTTCCAATTTCAGCAATAATTTATTAGAACAATGCATGATTATGTTACAGTGTTTTCAGTTTTTTAAAAGATTTTATTTTGGTTTAAATATTAAAAAAGCTTTTTATATGCATTAGAGCATTAAAATTTACAGAACATCTCTTTAGTTCAGTTTTCTTAATTACTCTCAAAAATTTCATATTGATAGCTTTAAAACTTTCTGAGATACAGTAAAATGCATACTGTTGCATTATTTGCTACATTTACACTTCCTGGTTACCGTATTAGTTCACTGCAATTGTTTTAATTTTAACTAAATTATCGTTAATAGTCGGAATTAACAAAAAGCACTACTTCTTTTTATAGTTTTGTTTTCCATTCTATAATTTGTAAGCTAAAGTAACGCGGGTAAAGTCGAGTACGATAGTCTTAAATGCTGTTATTATTAATGGCTTAGGCAAATTTGTGTTAATTTTTACAAATTCTGTACGTCACTGCATATGCTTCTAGCTTTAATTAAAAAAGAAACGCCTATTCGCTTGTCATCTGTTCGATTGAGACTTTCTTTGAATTGCCAAAGTTTAGTTGGCTAGTATTCAGCTCAGGTATTCGTATGTAAGATGCTATTTTTCTCAAAGAGGATGGGAAACGATAGTTAGACGGCTATTCCACTGACACCTGCTTTGTTCAATCCCCGGCTAGACACTATAGGCGGGGCAGACTTCCCCCACCATTACATATTTTACAATAGATTTTGTATTAAAAAAGAAAAAGAAAAATACGCCGCCATAACTGTGTTTTTCCGTTCTGTAAAGCCCTCTCCTATCTTCTGTGTGAAAAGCAACTGTATTGTACCACTTTCTCCTTTTCTTATTTTAAAGTATTAATACCATTACAATCCCTCTAAGAGGGGGTACGCTCCCCTCCCTTCGTTTTGAAAAAAGAGGTGACGCTCCCGAAATAAAACAACGACCCGGGAGCCCTTGATTTTAGGCGTTTGTGATATTTTTAAATCAAGTGGCAGAGAAAACCGGCAAGGTCTGGGTTAAGGATACGGGGGAGTCGATGAATGCGCGCGCACAAGATACGACATGTCTGCACCTCAGAAATGCATTTAAAGAGAATGCGCGAACCAATTCAGCTCAGTATTCCTACAATAATAGTTCCTTTCATTTCTATTTTTTCCCCTTCGATTAAAATCCCTTAAAACTTCCTTATAATTTCCCAATATACTTTTTATTCCTTTACATCAAATATGGCATACTTCCGAATCTGAAATGTTTCAGTTTTCAGACTGCCAATATTTGTGAAAATTAAAACAAATAAAAATAATAAAATTTAAAAAATTGAAATGTTATATTAAAGGTATGATCATTTTTAAAATGTGTAATTTCAATAGATAATTCCAAAGGTTTAACGCCTTCTTTTCTTCATTATTAAAGAACCAAAAAGTGATTTATATTTAATTCACTTTAAACTACATATTTAAATTTAATTAAATTTAACAAAAAACACTAAATTTAGATATTGAGGGAGAAATTTAAAACCAACGTAAATTATATTTTTGTTTTTAGCCCCCACACCCCAGCAATCCGCACTTTGAAATTTCAAATTTCAATTTCAATTTCTTTCTACCTAATGATATTTAAATTTGAAAGAGTATTTATTGTTATTACATCTTGTGTTTTATATCATTGGCTGGCAACCTGGGCTCTTGTTACTGTTGCTTATATTTGAACAGAATAAAAGTACAAAAAGTAAATAACATTTAATGTAATAGCTGTAGTAATAAACAATTTCATAATGTAATCGAATTATTCGGGGTTCCTAAATTGAACTTTATTACTGTTTAACCGACAGTACAGAGCATTTTGAACACTTGATTTATTAATATTGTAATATTAACCAAAAATAATTTGCGTTTCATTCTTAGAACTAGCTGACTTTTTATTTATTATTTTTTTTTTAATTCTGTCCAAATTCAAAGCAAAACGATAGAAAACCAAAGATGTAATAACTTAATATTATTTAAATAATGAAGTATCCTAAAGTAGGGGTATCATTTGATATTTCAAAATAGCCGTAGTAGGGGTGAGGAGATGGAATGTAAAATTTAATTAACATTGTTTTAAACTCTGTTCTCAATATCTTAAATGGACGCGTTTATTAAAATTAAAATTTATTTTAAATAGATAGTTGTCCAAACCGGTAAGTTTTGAAATGAAAGTATTGTGTATTATTTATATACCTGGTATATGCTACCATTTTTTATGTTTGATGAGATCTTACATTAATTTTGGGTAGAAATATATAAATATTGCATTGTATTGTGTTACAATACACGTAATCTACAACTTAATTCTTTATATTCATAACTTAATAAGTGTTAAAACGTTAAAGAGAGTTATAAAATAAAAATACTTGATATAATTAACTTTAATTAGCTAAATAGATTTAAATTAAGAGAATATTAATAAGTGATGCATTTAAAAAAATTCTATCTGCTGTTAAAATATTACATATAGTTTGTAGGTTTTCCGATATATACACGCTTAGGCTGGTTTTTCCTTCCTTCCCATAAATAAAGTTGCCAATGCATAAATATATAGTTCTGTAATCTGTAATCTTGTAAAAAAAAAAAAGAAAGAAAAAGAAAGAAAGAAAGAAAGAAAGAAAGCAAATAGGAGAAAAATCTCTAAGCTTTACTTCAGTTATAAACATTTACAGTCAAGAATGGCCAAAACAACTGCAGAGATGCTCTCTGCATAAGAAAGAATAGCCATCGTTAGCTGAAGAAGAAACTGTTGCCTGGTCCAGCGGTTCTCAAACATTCCTTGACCATCCATCCCCTTTAAAGATCTCCTGCTGTCGCAAATCCCTAAGATTTAACTCAAAGTTTCAACTCCCAATTTAATTTTATATATATTGAAAGAATGGCACGATACTTTGTTAATGCATCCATTTTTAATAGTTTTTCTAAATTTGTACCCCGCCTTAATTTTAGAACACCCCCTCACCTAAAAAGTATATTCCGCCGAAATCTATCTCCTCCGAATTTACCACGTCCCTTTGCTGGCTCGTATCCTTGCCAACGTCCTAAATGCAAAACCTGTGCACTAATTATGCCGTGCAATACATTCCACAACCCTAATTTATCCAGAGAATTTAACATTTCTTCATTTGCTACTTGTTCTTCCAAGAACGTCGTATATATGTTATCTTGTAAGCTTTGTAAAGCATTTTATATTGGCTTAACTTCTACTGTTGTTTCGCTACGCATGAACAATCATAGACGTTCTGTTAAAACCAAGTCTCCCTTGCCCTACACAATACTCTGAAAGTTTACTCAGAGATAGAGAAATGGCAGCTATATTTTTACATAAAGCACGTATACCACCTGGTTTAAATCTTACATATTAGTTTTTTTCTTCCCACACTCTCATTTCTAGTTTCATCTGTTTCCATGCATAACGTTACCTTCGATACTCAATATTTACTTTTATCACCTTCACTTGTCTTCTTGCCATAGAACTCAAGGAGTTTGAAATATAGCGATTTCAAGTGTGACTTTATCGTTGTGTTTTATCCTTTTAAAGCTTCTATAATTACTGTCAATTTGTTACATTGTTAATATTGTTACTTTATTTTTATTTTATATATATTATGTATACATATTATATTTTTTGCAATATTTGCAGTTTTATTGTGTAGTATTTTTACACAATAGATCTAATCATAACCGGTGTTACATAAAAAGTATATAAATGTAAAACATTAATACTAATTAACAATTTATTCTGATGACACATTACTCTTTAATTTTAATTCCTGAAAGCAAGGAATGATTCTTCATTTCATTTACAAACAGTGATATATCGGGCTTGATAGGATAATTTGTAGAATTCTGATTCTACGTTTTCCAAATGGTTTCTACCCGTGTGTTTTAGATAAATTAATGCAGATAATAATTTTTCAAATAATTAATTAAAAATATTAAATTCTTTCATGACCTTTTTAAATATACATGGCTCCAAAATGTGATGGCCTATTTTCCTGGAACTGGTAAGTCCATCTTCTAACCAACCACTAAGTCGCTTAGCAAATTACAATAGATCCTAGCATTGCCAGGTTGTCTAGTAGTAACCATACGTAGACTTAAGGTAGCGGGTTCAAAACCGGCCAGGGTCAGTGGATTCTGTCAATGACTTAAATATCTAAGTATGGTTTCCTTCAGAAGGGTAGTAAAGCCGTGGGGGATGCCATGTGTCGTAGAACTGCGCCACAAAAAAAGAACCTCAAGCCTAAAAGAAGAGCCTCTAAGTAAAACTTATCGGCCTTTCACGCCTTTAATTGATTGATTGATTTATTTATGGACGCTTTTCAACATCTCAGGTCATCAGCGTCCTTTAATTGAATGGGGTGCTAATGACCAGAGCGTCCTTAAACAGACCAAATAATTAAGAAACCTACATTGCCAGACTTATAGCAGGTATATGGACTTCACAGAACACATTTGAAAAACGTCTGCTATGACTTCAAGAATTAGCAATTAAGTAGTGTCTGTCCCTTCACGTGCCCGCAGTTAAGTAATGGAAGGGATGAGGGGAGGTCGTCACGTTTTGGTGCCATGTATGGTCTGAGAAAAGCTGGGGTTTCGCCTGCCGAAAGATGCATGCTGTAGATAAGTACATACATTCAACAATAAAGATTTAACAGAACTCTAATGCTCCTGGGAGGGACTCGCGTACTCTGGGTGAGGGGGTCTTTACACTGCAATTAAAAACTGCGGGTTTGGGATTGGTTTAACTGCTTGTTAGGAAAGTAAATTCGCGGTAGATGATCATCGTTTTGGCCACTCCTCAGCATTATTGCAGCGAATATGATCAGTAATTGGAAAAGACGAGTTTAAAAGCATCCTTGACGGTCTTTAATGCAGCAATCTGGTAGGAAAACATTTATATTGCTGTTCAGTATTGGAAAACATATGTAGCTCATATTATGTCGAGTATTATCAGTCATCATTAAATACATCGGGAAATCATAGTTCTGATTACACACAAATGATGATGTTGGATCCATAAAGCGTCACTTGAACAGGCGTGCGAAATACAGCTCTCTCTTGGCGGAGCAGAAACGTTAGACATATTTGCTGCTAACATAAGAAAGCTGGTTAACAACTGGGGAAATGTTTGGGAAGAGAGATTATATAAAATGGCTTCAACCTCCATTTTTATATTACTGGTATTAGCATAATTAATTACATGTATTATAAATCTTATTATAATCCATTTGTACATGTCTGCATGTTAATAGTTCAGTCATTTTGCGTATTTCCTGAGTATTAGAACAACTCGTTTGCAAAGCTTTTAGACATAAACAAGGAAGTGTTGTGTTTTGGGAACGGGACAAAAAGAACCACATGGTTCGTACATCTTTTGTATATGTTTTGTAAGAAGCTTTGTAAAAGAAGGGTCGTCTAAGGATGTGAAAAAGATTGGGTCAGATCGGTAGGTATTGAATGAACTGACAGATGGGTTGGTTTTTTTGTTAAAATTCAGGACAGGCCGGGCAACAAAAACCTATTGATGCAACAGAACCTTGTGGGTGTAATAGCTTGTACGTAACGAAACCTAGGAGGAAAACAGAAGGAATAAAGGGTAAAATGACAGTCGATCGGGGAGTTTTTGAGGATAAAGACATAAACTGTTAACAGGGAGCCATATCGAAAATAGTGTACAAAGATAAAAACAGTGGAACGGTGAAAAAGTTGATACAATTACCGGGCAATGATAGGGGTTGATTCCTAACACTCATCAATATTTTCATAATTTAAAGGCAGCCCTGGAAAGATAAACCTACTTAAATATAAATAAACCGTGTTATAGTAAGCTCTGCGATTCATGTTCGTCTTTTGCACGGCGATATTCGATAGGTAGCAGGAGAAGAGGAAATCAACACCAATTCGCCAACAATCCATTGAATCAACAAACACCTCCCCCACTTATCACATTAGACTTTCGAATACGATCGCAAAAATAATTTTAAGATATAATCGTTTTTGTTTTGGAGATTATAAAATGCGCTCTAATTTTTTTTAAGTAACTGAACTAGCGGCTTATAATATTAAATTGCATCATCAAGTAAATCAAAAGTTTAGATTTAGATAATGCAATGCTTATGTCTGGTATAATAAGAATGAAGAGTGGCTTAACTTTGAGTAAGCGAATAAAGGGATATAAATTCACAAGCAATAAAATATTTCATCATCGCAATTTAAGAGATACCAAATTGACCTGTCTCACTTCCGAAGAACATTTCCTTTCAGTCGATATTTAATAACCCGCTTAGCTGATATTTCTTTAAGCATCAAGTAAATATGTTCCATTCAGTTTTATATATTCTGTTGTATTTTTATAACAGAATATATTTACAAAGTACAGTCAGGTACATATCTCAAAAATCTGATTTCAGCAGTTTATATATCATTCTTTATTTATGACCCAAGTTTCAGATCCGTAAGTCAAAATTGTAAAAGCGTGTCCCTAATTTTATTCTTTGATGCTCGTTTTATGCTGCCACATATATACTGAACTATATAAACTTTATGTTTTAAATCCATATAACAATTATAAGACACATCACTCTCCCAAATACTTGCAACATTTACTTGTTCTATTTCTAATTATTATTAAATATGATTTTGGACTGTTTGTTATATTTCTATCAAAGACTTTTGACTTTTCAGTTGATATTATTAAATTATATTTTGAAAAGTTGAAATGAAGCTAAAGGAAGTTAATCTAATTATTTGCAAAAGTAACTTCGTCATAAACGAATACAACTGTATTTAGAACATTACATCCTGTTTTAAAAATTACATTTCCAGTTGTAAAAATGGACCATATTTAAAGGAACAACAAATAGCAAGTTTTGTAAATTAAAAGGTTTGATTAAGAGTCATGAGGTTAAATATTTATTTGCAGAATATCAGCTACTGTAAGAGAGGCAAATTTAGTTCCGTAACTCTAAACAGCAGCATCATTTGTTAGACAGATATTGTAATTAAAATGTAGAATAAACTTATATACATTTCGCACTTTTATGCGTCATTAACAGAGCCAAGTGTTTAAAGAGAGGAGGAAACTAGCGGTAAAAATAATTCATTTTATTACTCGCTATTATTAAGTGTATATAAATGTCACATTAATTGATCGTATTTATCTAATAATTGAAAACAGTTGAAACCAAGACTTTTTCTACCTAAAAGCTCAAATATAACATATCAATTTTTAATTTGATGCTCCTAAGTAATTAGTTTAATATAATGTTAGTTTGACATTATGATGTAAAACGATATAAGATGCACCTGTGTGCCAGGTCCGAAGCAAGCGAGTTTCCGTAAGAGAGTTCTCTGCATGCAAAGCCATGTTGTGCATATCGCTACTCCATTGTCTCTACATCTTAGATTCGCTTCTTTTCTTTCTAGCAGCTTTAAGCATTTATTTAATATTCGTAAACTAAAAAGAAGAAACACGCGTTGACAACGCCGTAATCTACAGATAAAATCTTAAAGAAATAAACATAATAATAATAATTCTAATTGCTATAGTAAGCAAAGTAAACGGTTTAAAAGTTCGTTTTTCAAACATCAAATAACAGTCGAACATCAAAGGCATGGCAAGACGCTGGTACGTTCCAAGCTTTTCATGATCCAGCACGTCATTGTTGGCGTTGTTGGCAAACCTTTGCAACATTGTTAAAGTGTAATAGTCCTACAGAGGTAGAGAAAACCATTGGAACTATTTGGCATCTATACAACATTTGATCAGTCTAATTTCAATTGCGCTATGCTAAACGGCGAAATTTTATAGTGAATATTTCACTTAGCATAAAATCGACCAATGAAATGAAACAAAATGTTGAATTTTGACAACACAGCCCGATATCTCCGTCAAAAATTATCGTAAAAGTTTACCAAGTCCCTTTACCGGGCGAAGTTCATTTGTATTCTGGTCAGAATAGCCAACTATACCCCCACCATAATTCCTGAGCACGCATTACTGACCAATTTTACTAGCAGAGGATGGCAACGCATTAATAGCAACATAACTATCAACTATCGATAATCATAACACAAAATGGAGAGTTCTTCAAAGTTTTTTGGTGATTATTTTGTAAATTATGTAACAATGCCTGTCTAAAGCAACCATAAATTTTAATTAACACGTTGTTCAGAATGGTCAAATGCTATCTCTGTTTATTTTTTCTCATTTGGTATTGGTAAATCGAACGATAAAGATTGTAATAATCGACTTTCGTCTATTTCACTCGCACATAGTATTCATAAGAGTGAATTATTAATATTCTGTGCTCGAATTTCATATATATACAGCATTACTGACAATCGACATTCTCTGTTGCAAATGGCTTGGAAAGATCAAGTATTCATAATACAAATATAAAATTATTACATGTAAACCAAATTTACGGGAATTGTATTTAAATCATTATTTTATTCGTGAAACAGTCCTAATAGATATCACTCGAGGGTCTCAGCTCACTAAGTTAGAGAATTTATCGGCAATCTCAGGCCCTTTTGTGATAACTTCCCCCAACACTTGCTCATTTCCCTTTCTTCTCTAACCCCCACTTTGCCTCTATATTTAAGAATAATAATTGAGACAAAATCAGTACTGCATTTTCTTTGCTTCTATTTGAAAGCCTCGTGATCATCCAAATAATACGATATTTGGAAAATGTAGAGTAGTATTGTTATGGTATAATGTTTAAAGTTATAAAATAGCACAGGCAAACTGTCTAGGATAAGAACATTTTCTAAAAACTAAATAAATAAAAGTCTACAACTGTATGCATATTTTCAATAAAACAAATTAAACTGGTACATAAAAAATGAAAAAGGGATTATATAAAAATAAAGAAATTAAGAAAGCAATATGAAATTTATTTTATAGCTGCATAGATTTTGTTTAAATTATTTTTAAAAGTCGCAAAACTTCATAGCTGTTTCATTGTATAAAGTATGTTTATTTAATTGTCTTACGTTTTAATTACTATCGAAATTGAAAAACAATAAGGTCTGTGTCTGTTTAGTAAGCCAAAGATCCTTGTTAGAGTCCCGGCAGTGATTTTGAATTTTCCAATCAGATTCCCATTTCAAACTCTAGTCAAAATACGCGTGTTTACATGCATGTAAAATGAATCTCTTAAGAGTAACTAAATACTACGTCAAAAATACTGCAATATTCGATGCCTCTTAAGTTCCAAAACCAGATAACCTTGCAAGTCTCCAGGGTATATAGATTCAGATGAGAGAAGATCGTTGTTCGGCACTTTAGCTATCTGGTTAGGCTCGTTAGAGCGTCGATACGGTAACCTTGCTTATATAGCGAATACCGGGTGTTCTGTAATGATACATAAGTTCAGAGATGGAGAAGGACAAGTGTATCAATTGAGATGGGAAACTCTGATCCAGAAATGACTCAGTTGCAACTTATAAGCCAAAGCTGTTTTTTTATAGGTTGCCGGTTTAAGGTTAGGTAACACGTCCAACATCACGAGGGGTGTGAAAGAAACTTCACTAGTGCAATTGCGACTGCACGAGTTTAAAACTTCAGTAATGCAATGAAGATGGCGTTATGTGTCTCTCACTTGGTGTACGAATACTCGTATTTAGTTGACTGCGGTCTCTGTTTACAAGTTGAAATGCACACTTGCACAGCTCGACAGAAATGCCTTATTTATACGGTTGCACAACTTGCAGACGCAGAGCTTCTGCGACTTTGTCATACCTTCATCAAAGCTGGGGCCACACCATTTTTAAAATGTTTTCGCAGCTTGTGAAAGTAGTGCTGATATAATAAAAGTATTAAATTTATAAACAAAGGTTCGTAAGATTTCTTATTCGACTTTCATAGAAATTCCAAAACAATTTTGGCTTTATAACCTACGACTGAGATGTTTACGGCCCGCTTTCGTATCTCAAGTTGATGCATTTGCCCTGCTCCATCATCTCTGAAAGTTTGTATCATCACCGAAACACCCGGTATATACATATATATATATATTAATCTTCCAAGACCAATGTGAACTCTGCAGGCCTCTTAATGAACAAAGCCAAAACTCAAATAATGTTCAATGAACCAACTATATGAATGAACGTCAAGAAATGAGCATATACAGCATGTTTTCGAATACATGCATGTAAGACAAATGGTTTCCTTTGATCACAAAATCGAGAAGGAAATAAAGAGAGTTGCTGTCGCCTGGAAGACTTTCTGGTAAATTCGAAAATATAAAAATTAAAATTTCTAGACTTATCGCTAAATTGACATGGGACATCTGTGTTTCCCCAGTTTTGTTCTACGGCAGTCAAGCATGGTTCCTCACCATAAACCGCCACGGGTGGCCGAGGTCGTTAGGTCGCGGACTCGTGAGCGGGAGGTCTGGATTCGAATACCGCCAGGACCGTCCTCCGTGACTGAGGTTTTTTCCAGGTTTTCCTCAGTCCTCATAATTGGCAAATGCCGGGGAGGTACCCTAAACTTAGGCCTGAAACGATTCCTTCCTTAAAAATAAATCCTTTCCATATCATTTCATCTCATGTATCATCAGTGTCCATCGCCTGTGGTGCCTCTGTAGCAAAAACGGGCGTTAAACACCATTTATTCATTTTATTTTCCTCGCCATAAGATAAGAAACACTCTTCAAGTGTGCCAAAGAAAAGTGGAGAGGAAGATTCTAGGCATTTCACTGAAAGGCAGAATTTAAACCAAAGCAATGCAAAGCTGTTATCAAAAATCGATATCACGCATCAAGTTAATGGGACGAAACGGAAGTGGGGAGGCCAAATCCTGGGGCTAAGAGACGACAGATGAACGGTACAAGCTACTGCTGGGCTTCCAGAATTTGTCCTCACTGCTCGCACGGAGTTGTGCATCGCGGCAAAGGCCGCCTGCCTGCCAGCCAAGATAGTAAGACAACTGACTTTAGAGTAACGCAATTTTGTGTGTAAATGATATTATAAATTCAGATTACCACACTAGTGTAGAATTGTTCTAAAGTTCCCCGGACAACTAATTCCTTTCAAAATTGTCATTCACGGTCTTGTTAATAAATTTTATTGTACTGGTTCAGTGCAAAACAAAAAACTCACTTTTAGTATTCTGAAAATCTAAATCGTATTCAAGAAACCCCTTTTTATGATAGAAAATTTGGAGCTTGATATGCGACTAGCGCAAGATGCATAATCGGTTCGATTTTTTACGAAGAGACAATAAATGGACAGAGGTACCGAAATGACATTCTGACCCCATATTTTAACCAGCTGACGGAAGAAGAGAAAGCATGTGGGTGATTTCAACAAGATTCCGCCACAGCTCACAGTCCAAGGAAGTATTTGAAGATTAGTGCCCGTGTATAACTCTCTCACTCCCAAAATTTAACAGTCTGTGACTTTTATTTGGTAGCCTGAAGGACGAAACGTACAAACAAATCTTCACTCATGAAACCAAATTGATGCTGGGGAGGATGTTTATTGTAGGCCCCACTTTGGGCTGCAGTTTGAAACGGATTTGCTAGGTGGGGGATGGGAATTGAGCTGTATGGTTGCTACGGTTTTATCCCCGCTAATCGCAGGTTTCGCCACGGCTGCTGCAGACCATCCCACTTTTCTTCGATGAGACTCTCTTGAGGGCGTTTCGCTGGAATTTTGCTGCTGTGAATTGGCCGGACCTGAGACGGGATTCCAAAGGTGACGACAAATGACGCTTCGTTATTTACTTTGATATCTTTATTCTCCTTGACGTGAATATTCGGGCAAACTCACATCTTACGCCGAACAGCAGGCAAGGTAATTTTGGCGAGCACTTATTGCATTGACCAAATGGTGCCGCATACGAAGATATTGTTAGTTCGATAGTATTCTTAATGCAGCTCAATGATGTATCGTGGTGACTGATGCTCAAGCTTCTTCGCCGGAACTGGTACTTGGTACTTAGCCCGCTCTTCCGCTGATCTCCAGGCCACAGCAGCCACGCGTATCTGGGCCCGGAAAATTCGACACTGCCCCACCTTTGGGCAAAATCTAGCCCTCTTATACACAATACAAAAGGAGCTATCCAGGCGCGAAATACTCCCGCCAATTTTGTGTTAACGTCACTCATAGGTCAGTGCTTACCTCACAGAATTTCATTTCCATTCGCTGGAAAAAATTTTTCAAGCCAAGTGCTTCGCTATTCGTCAATAAGATGAATTTAAACAGATTTCATACCTTACTGTCAATGACTTTTCACTCGGACACATGCAAATTTCTCATCAAACAGACCGGTTTCTGCCCTGCCCTTCCCTAGCCCTGCCCTGCCCTAACCATGCCCTGCCCTAGCCCTGCCCTACCTCTGCGTTGCCCTGCCCTAGCTGCATACCGAAGGGATTACCTTGCATTGTCTGACTTTTGGCCAAGTCTTTCTGCGTTCGGAGAAAGACGAGAGTTTATCTTTATCTTGTTACATTTCTACAGTTTATTTCTTAAATATTACCAAAAATTACACTTTATGAATGCATTTAAAAACTATACAATATTAATTCTACATATACGAGTTATGTCGTAAAAGTTCCTCCACTGAAAGAAAATGCACAGCATACTTGCACAGAGTTGCTGATTCTAAAATTACAAATATTAATTATTTCAATTATCTGTAATTAACGGGGAGGCAAAGACAGCTTCACACACTGAAAGAACTTCAGTTAACCAGAAAGTACAAATCTAGCATATAATTCAGCAGTATACGTTTTGCACTGTACCTCACAAATTTATAAAGCTCTCAATATGAAAATTTTTATTAGATATTAAGAATACTTAACTAAAGATGGTCTGTCAATTTTAATTCTCTAATGCACATAAAAGTTAATTAAACAAAATTAAATCTTATTTTCCGATAACTTAAAATTTTGACATAAATGTTTCTCAGGATGGCAGGACACACCTTGTTGAAAATTTGCACACACATAATGTATGAAAATGTAAAGTGTGGTAACTAGAATTATTTAAATATCACTATTAGTTGATAAAATCAATACCAATAAGATTTTTTTTTTTTTCAAAATTTGAAAATTAATTTTTTTTTTCAAGCAACTAGCATAGATATATTATTCCATTTCCGAGGAGAGTATGTTGTCTACAGTTTAAGCTACAGTTTAAGTATTAAAAAAAATTCCAATTCCACCAATAGATTATAAGAAATGTGCATGATTATACTGTGTTTTCAGTTTTTTAACAATATTTTATTTCCCTTTAAAATATTTAAAAAACTTTTTACGTATATTAGAGAATTAAAATTTACAGAGCACCTTTAAGTTTTCTTGATATCTCTCTGAAGTTTCATATTGAAAGCCTTAAAACTTTCTGAGATAGTATAAAATGTATACTGTTGCATTATTTGCTAGATTTACACTTCCTAGTTACCTTAAAGAAAACATACGAAATGAAATCAAGAACATTACAGTGCTCGAACTAAATCATGTCAATCGGAATGTGTTAACCGGTATATTGCCTATTTAGCTGAGGGAGGACGACTTTTCTAGCATTGCTATAAAGTAAAAATTTATACAGTTAAGTCAGACTACAGATGCGGCCGGCTGTGGCATATGCAGCTGCCGAGATGCAAAATCCCTTGCGAGCGGTAAGGACATAATCTGGAATTTCCGTTTGTGCGACCTAGAATAGGAAAGAGATTCTGAGGAAGATCAAGAAGAAGGTGGGCAGACTTCTTTGCAGGAGGAAGCTGGTCCTAGCGTAGGGAGACGCAGGAATGAGTGGAGAAACACAGGCAGACAGCAGGCCAGCGAACAATAAACTATGCAACAGCGAATGAATCAGAAAATGAGCCAAATATGGATAAAAAACATCAGCGAATCAGTTGTAACTTATCACAGGCATTCATCTCATGCGGAGTAGCTCACCGCTTGAGTTATTAAAAGTGCCCTTTGCCCTTAACGAGACATTACAGAATATTTCATTTTATATACTTATACTGAAAGTAAAAAATATACAAACTCTGAAAAAAAATTCACAGCTAAAAGAAATATGAACTAAAGAAGCATAAATAATCAAAACATTGAAACAGTCACACAAATGACGTAATATTCGAACTCTATGTTATTTATCAAAGGTAATAGATAAGTGAAGGTGATAAAAGTATTATAATGAATTTCGAAGGTAACGTAGTGCATGGAAACACCCAAAACAAGTCACCAGGAAAAAGGCTGCGGCACAAAATTAGTAAGTATATTATATTAACACAAAAAATAAAAAAAAAATAAATGTTAACACGCAAGATTTAAGCGCTTTTTGCTGTTATCTCTCTGTCTATAAGGCAATTTTCAGTGACATGTGTCAATAAGTGTTAAATTAAAAATTCTTAGAACGGAAACACCACCTTTATGCAGAAAAGAAGTAGGTCGTGCTGCAATAGCCATGGCGATTTACCGACATTCACAACAAATTCCTATCAAACACCGTCTTGCCAATAAACAATACTGATAAAAGTACTGTGCGTAAAGTAAATTGTAAAATTACGAAAGCGGGAACCAAACTCCTCCAGACTTGAAATTTATACATTTGCAGATTAGCCAACAGATTTTAATGAATAACGATCAAGCTTTATTTGTTTATATATTTGCTTATTCTGGCAGAGCTAAGATCATTATGCCTTCTGCTCTACCAATCTAATAATAATAATAATAATAATAATAATAATAATAATAATAAAGTTATAGAGTCAATATTACAATCACAACATTGACAGTAAAGTTGACAATTTTTTTTTATTGATTTATTTATGGACGCTCTTTAACATCTCAGGTCATCAGCGTCCCATTCAACGCAGGGCGTGAAACGGCCGACAAATTTTGCTCAGAGGCCTCTCTTTCAGGCTTGAGGTTCTTTATCGTGCCGTAAATGTACGACACGGGACCCACGGCTTTACTTCCCTTCCGAAGGAAGCCATACTTAGGATTTTTACGCCCGAAAAAATCCATCGGTTCTGACCGGGTTCGAACCCGCTATCTTGGGTATAGGAGGCAAGTATGGTAATCACTACACCACCAGGACCGACAAGTTGACAATACTTGTACACATATAGGCCAATGTAAAACATGCTGTATATGAATAAATGTATGGTAATACATAGATATGGACAATGAAAAATACTAACTTAAGAAGAAGAAAAATAATAAAATAAAAGAACTATAATATACAACAAACCCCAGCAATGAATAGATTTACATCTTGTTCTGTTGTTGTTGAAGTGGACAAAAGTTATTATTAAACAGAGTTTAGGAGAGTATTTCTGTTAACGCTCTCAATAATTAGTTTTAGTATTTATTCTAAGTTATGGATCGGCAACGGTACAAAGTATGAGTGTGCTAGACTCTATTACAAATTTCCTTTCTGCAATTGTCTACACAGGAAATGTGCATCCTGGCGAATCTGACGCAAAGTCTCACGTGAAATAAAGAAAATCGTCAATATCCTTCACAGCAAGATTCAAAGGCAAGGCGGAGGAGTATCGAAGCGGAAAACATCCAGTTTATACTTGGAGAAGGAAATAACGTGTTAAACCTTCAACATAAGCAAAAACCTCTAATTATATAGTTTGTGTTAAAATTGATCTTCTCCGGTCTTGACACTTAATTCAACTAACATATCTTGCGCCTCGTTCTGAAACCTTTTTATGTTGCTAAGTGCAAAGACGTGTGAATCCTTTCAATGCGTATCCCGGTAATAAAACATTTGAAACGATATTCCGGCAAGTCTCTGTTTAGCAACAGCAATCGCCATTCTGTTTACAGTTTTTAATCTTTATATAGTGTAGACAAAGAGAATACGTTTGCAGTAAGATTTTATACGATACTTTTAATTGCCTTGAGTGGTTGCTACCACAGCCTCATGCAGAATTGCCAGAATTCTAAAGCAATGTGTAAAGGAAGTAGGCAGGGTTGCCAGATGGGGTTGAAGACAAGCTCGGAGATTCTCGAGGCAAACCCGAACATTCTCGATCAATGTATTATTCTTTGATTAACTTTTATTATTATTATTATTATTATTATTATTATTATTATTATTATTATTATTATTATTATTATTACCTGTTTATTTAGATACTTCACAAAAGAGCAACTGCTGTCAGTGGGAATAAAGAAATTGTTGTTATTACAACTATTTCCAGCAATAATTAAATATTTACTGTGTTAAGAATAGACCTAGGCTACTTTAAAATCTGCATTTCTTGGAGCCCCTTACTGATTTCAGAAGTCTCCTGTTTTCCAGGACTATTTTGTAGAATTTTTGATAGCTTACACTCAAGTTCATTTTAATAAAAATTTCCGCTTTCACTAACTCTGTTGACATTCTGTTCCTCGCAACTGTCCACAAACCAGTCATAACACTAAACACCCTTTCCACATACGCGTTACTTACAGAAATTGCCAGCATATTTCGAATTATTATTAACATAATAGGGGCCGTAAATTTTTCGAAAAAAAGATACCCAGATATTATGTTATCACTGCCTTGAAAATTATCATTCATTGTAGAGTTCATTTCCGTCGGACATCGTAATTTGCTGTATCTTTGCTGCGTGAACTAAGTCATTAATGAGAACAGGATGGGATAGATAGATCAACAACAGACATAACTGAAAGTATGTTATTGTCACTAAAATCGTATCCCTTGACTCGATACTACAATAATCTGTCACACAGTGATGAACAGTTTCATTATAGTTCACTTGAAAATCTCACAAAGTCTCAGAATATTTATTTTATTACTTGTTATTGTGAATTAGCTCGGAATTGTTAAAAATTATAATGCATAGGACATTATAAAGAAGACATTTTTTCTACTATAAATAATGGGATTTGAGGTGGGTTGGGAAAGAAGTAATGTGGGAAATGAGGTACCGCTTCGACAACCCATAAGTTTCCGGCATCGCCGATAAGGATTATCGCCTTCACAAAAACCTTATCTGATAAGTAAGTAATTGAAACTGTAGCTTCCACTGCGCTGTGTTCAGTTCAGATATAGTTGTATAAAGAAAGCTATGTGTAGAAGATAGTGATATGTTCAAAAGGGAGTTTCGAGCTGTTATTAAGTTCTTCACAAAAGAAGGACTTGCTCCTTAAACAGCGATTGGACGGTGTATATGGGGAAGTATCTCCTTCATTTTCTACCGTAAAAGAATGGGCCAAACTTTTTCGAATGGCATTGAAGACGAAAATCGTTCAGATCGGCTCTTGGAGGTGCTCACTCCTGAAAACATCGCTCGCTCTTGTGGAAGGAGAAATTATGGAAGACCGGCGGCTCAAAGTTACAGAAATAGCAGCAAGGTTGGGCCTTTCTGAAACAACAGTCCTTCGAACATTTAAACATGAATAAGGCTAGTGCAAGTGGGGGCATAGGCTTATTTCCTCAGTCCAAAAGCAGCAACGAATCATCTGTTGTCAGACATTTTTTGAGTTCTGCCGTGGCAACAAGAGAGAAGTTCTGCAAACCATTGTTACAGGAGTGGAAATTGTGGTCCTCTATTATGATCCCTTGTTCAAAAGAGAATCAATGGAGTGGCGTAAACCTGGCGAAGCACCGCCTCTAAAGGTCAAGGTTACTCAGTCAACCAAAAAGATCATGGCCACAATCTTTTGGGACTGTGAAGGAATACTCTTCATTGACTCCAAAGGGAGGAACACCACAGTAAATGGGGAGTACTGTGCTGACCTACTGCACAGACTACGTGCTTCCATTAAAGACAAAAGTCGAGGAAAGCTGGGTGATGTGCGCCTTCTTCACGACAAAGCTCCTGTGCACACAGCTCTTGTTGAATGGAAGCTGTGAAAAAACGTGGCTCCAAGGAGATACCCTACAGTCCAGATCTAGCTCCCAGTGACTATTTCCTCTTCTCAGAACTCAAGAATGACCTTCGAGGAAACAAATTTAAGTGTGACGAAGAAATGATGGATGCTGTTTATGCGCATTTTGCAGGCAAGACTTCTGACTATTTGGGGGGAGGATTGAAATGTTAATTCAAAGATGTGAGAAGTGTATTGCAATAAAGGGTAACTATATCGAAAAGTGGAATATAGTTTTTGTCTTTATAATACCCAAAAATGGTTAAGCCGGAAATTTGTGGACCTATCCTCGGAAATGCTGCCAATTGATGTGGGCTGTTGTCAACTCCGCAACTCCCAAGCGACAGCGGAGAGAGCCGATCTTGTTTCACATTCTACGTAACTCTTAGTACGAAAGGAAATGGGGTAATTGTAAATTAGCAAAGTAACAGGAAACGGTAATTAAACGGGAAATGGCATGCGCTTTTAACAGTATAAATTTTGCATGTATTTCGAACTGTATAAGGGAGATATTTCTTAGTTTGAGGTGGGGATAATGTCTGTTTTATCAGGTTTTGCAACGGAAATGTGACCAGATGGCATTGCTTTTCCTTCTGACACCGCGATTTTTATGGCATCTGTGGTAGCACGTTTTTGCAAGACGAATGCGCTGAGATGTGTTTGTTTGTTTTTTGTAGCAAATAGTCTTCTCTGTGGAAAAATGTTTCCCTTTTGATACATTTCTTTAGTTTTCGGAATGGGAACTTGCTCATTTTGGTTGCGGACTGCGACTAATGATGCCTTTAAGAATGCCATGACTTTCTTTGCAACTTCATATTCTCTTGTTGTGGAAACTTCCTTAATGGCATGGAACAACTCACAAGGAAGCTTTTCCCCCCCTCTAATAAGGTCATAGAACAGTTGGGAGTTTCTTGTTTGCGTTCTTGGGCTAGTTACAGGTGAGCAATGCTCGACGCAACCGCGGGACCGGCCGGCAGCGCTATGTCGTATATTTCCACTCCGTAAGGTTTCAGAGTGAGTTGATGTCTTGCGCAAGTAGCACTTGTTTGTTAGATGACGCAGTACAGTGCACTGAGTGAAAGTGTATAAAGTGAACCTCGCAGGCTGGTCGCACGCCGCGAAACCGGTTGCGTGAAGGATTGTTCATCCCGTATTTCCTCGTTTTGACTGAAACATCTTCAGCGTCCTTTATAAGGTTATTAGTTACTTCAGTATATCTTATACGACTTAAAGAAAACTGTAAAATGTGCATCTCCACTCTTAGATTCGGGACTCGGGAGTTCGGCTCTATCCGCTATCCCTCGGGAGCCGCAAGAGTTGCACTACCGCACAGATTTCCATACAGCGTGTAAGGTCAAGTGTCACCTAGCGTCTTGATGTCAGTTAAGCAGACCGTAAGCCGAGAGGTGGCCTCCTAATGGGAAGTATAAACAAAAGAATTATAATATATACACCTCGTGCAGCTTTTCTCAGCTTCCAGCGTCAGCGAATCATAGAAACAAAGACACCAGAAGACTGCTCTAGACTCCAGAAATATTGCGCAGTAGCTTATTTCTGTTACTACGGTAGTTAAAACTCAACATAACAAAAAGCCGGTCCGCAAACCAAGCCCTCTGTATTTCGGATAGCTGCGCATCCAGCTGTGCAGAGGCGAGGTTTATGTTTCATACGGTTAACTAGTAAATGCTGATGATTTTGCTTAGATGATTTGATTTCGCTTTTAAACTCAAGTTTGCAGTCATAAAATCATTTTATTACCCTCATCTCCAAATAACTATAATTAAAACAAAAATGCGTTAGAATCAATTAAATCAGCGGAAAACTATCAGCATTCGTTGCATTATAGAAATAGTTCTAGAAAAAGCTGTTCAGTAGAAAATATATAAGCTTGAAAATTTGCGGTTTCAAAAGATAATCTGTAGACAAAAAACATTATTTAATCGTTACGTTTTACATATTCATTATTTTAATTCATTATGTAAAAACAAACCTTTAAAATAAATTCTACGAGATAAATGTTTGTGTTTGTGTCTATTCCGTTCTTCTAGGCGCACAGACAAATGCCGTCCTTTTTAAAGGTAGTCCGCATATTTCCTTCAGCTGAAAATGTTTTCACACTTTCTCCTTTCCTTTAGAGCTTGAATTTGTTCTTCACACGCAGCCACCCAGTCGATCTCTCTTCAACACTGACCGTATAGAGTTTCAGGAGAGCTAGATATAAAGTTACACGGCGGTAGGATCAAGTTCCGAAAACCAATACTGCTACAATGTGGGGGCCATGAACCTATATGTACTTGGAGGTGTGCCACCCTTGTCAAAGTGAATGTATTGGTTTCATGTCTTTCCTGAATATCTAAAACTGCCCTCTGCCAATGTGTGTTTAAAGCGATGTGTTTTTAAAGTTTCTCGTTATAAGTTCATGTATGCGGTAAAACGGTGGATAAATGTATGGACAAACCTGGCATGTATGCAATTTCTTCTTGCAAGTAAAACCCTCGGGTTCGATTAAATTAAACAGCTCTAAAATACAGTTAGAAGCCATTTACTTACCTCTGAATTCAATGTAGATGTTCGTTTTTGTGTAAAATGCCGCATTTACCATTGTCTTGAAGACAAGAAAGAAGAGGCATCTGAGCAAAATTTATCGGCCCTGAATTGAATGAGATGCTGATGACTAAAGAGTGTCCGGAAATAAACCAAATCAACAAATTTGAAGACAAGTGCCACATCGAAGCAGGCGCTTAAGCGCCTCTATAATTTTAACTGGCATAGCAGAAGGCTAGCGAAGGGTCTCTAACGAACTCTCCAATGAACAACTGCGGCATTTTATGAAGAGAAATGAATATCGCCATTGACTTCAGAGGTACTAAGTAAATTGTCTATAACATAAATTTGGTGCGATTTTGTCTATCAAACCTTTGTTGGTACTAGTTACGAGGATAGGTCCAAAAGTTTCCGGCCTAACCGTTTTCTAGATATGATAAAGAAAAAAATTATGTTTCATTTTTCAATATAGTTACCCTTTATTGTGATACGCTTCTCACATCTTTGAATTAACATTTCAATCCATCACTTCTTCGTCACACTTAAATTTCCTTCCTCGAAGGTCCTTTTTGAGTTTTGAGAAGAGGAAATAGTCACTGGGAGCTAGATCTGGGCTGTACGGTGGATGGTCGATCTCCTTGAAGCCGCGTTTTTTCACGCTTCCTTTGCAACAAGAGCTGTGTGTACAGGCGCGTTGTCGTGAAGAAAGCGCACACTACCACTCAGCTTTCCTCGCCTTTTCTCTTTGATAGATGTGCGTAATCTATGCAGTAGGCCAGCACAGTGCTCCTCATTTACTGTGGTGTTCCTCTGCTTGAAGTCAATGAAGAGTAATCCTTGACAGTCCCAAAAGATTGTGGCCCTGATCTTCTTGGCTGACTGAGTGACCTTGGCCTTTAGAGGCTTCTGCTAGCTACATACTGCTTCTCTTGATTCTCATTTGGACAAGGGATCACAGTAGAGGACCATAGTTTCATCTCCTGTAACAATGGTTTGCAGAACTTCTCTCCCGTTGCCATGGTAGAGCTCCAAAATGCCTGACAACAGATGACCCGTTGCTGCTTTTGGACTAAGGAAAGCTGTCTAGGCACCTATCTTGCGCTAACGTTGTTCATGTTTAAATGTTCATGAATAATTGGAAGGACTGTTGTTTTAGAAAGGCCCAACCTTGCTATTTCTGAAACTTTGAACCGCCGGTCTTCCATAATTTCTCCTTCCACAAGAGCGAGCGATGTTTTCAGGAGTGAGCACCTCCTAGGGCCGATCTGCATGCTCTTCGTCTTCTAACTTTCTCGAGCCATTCGGAAAAGTTTGACCCATTTTTTTTACGGTAGAATATGAGGGGCTTGCTTTCCCATATACACCGTCCAATCGCTCCATTTTGAACGTCACAATCTTCTACACATAGCTTCCTTTATGGAAGTATATCTGAATAACTTAACACAACGGAGAGAAGTTACACCTGCCATTATTTACTTAACAGCGGTATGACACCAGATAAGGAAGGCGATAAACCTTATCGGCGAGGCCGGAAACTTATTGGCCTACCCCCGTAGATCGTGAGCAATGTCAACTAAATAGAACATCCAACAAAAGGCAATGAACAGGAAGTTCATAAACTAAGAATAGGTTGGGACTACAGATATATTCTCCCTTCCCCATTAATTGTTGTCTTATTGATAGTAAATTGTTAGAATTTTATTCTTTCTTTCTTCCTAGTTCACTTTGACACAGGGTAATTTTGGGGCTACTTTAAGAGGCTGCATTTAAATAATTTAAGATAAGAGTTAGAAATATAAAATAAATGTGCAATGTTTAATAACAAAAAATATTACTTAACAACTGAGTATAAAAGTACAAATCCCAATCTCAACAGATCAATAAATTCAAATCTGCCCGCAAAGAAGTTCGGTGTTTAATATTAAATAATAAATTTCTTCAGTTGGAGTAAAATGTGCTCATTTAAAGATTTTTACGGGATTCCTTTTAAGGACTCTTGTAATAATAATAATAATAATAATAATAATAATAATGATGTTGATGACAGGAACAAAAGCAAAGGCCAGTCAAAATGTCATAAATAACTGCATTAAAAACGAGAGACATTGGTATTAGGTAATCGTAAGTGACACACGTGCGAGAGAAGGAAAGATGTGGGGTCTCTTAGCAAAAGTATTTGTGTAGTTAGCAGAAATTTTAAAAAAATGCGATGAAAAATTTTTATGAAGTTGTGCAATAATACAGGTAGACCCGTTGCGCTCTTTGAGTTTTAAGGACAGCAGAAGAAAAACGACTGGAGACCGCTCAAACGAAATTCTATACTCATTGTTGCGGAGCACCATAAGAATCTGTATAAGGAAGGGGTGATATGAGAACAATTAGTGCATCAATTATAACAGATGATTTAAAACAGAATCATATAAAATAGAATACTTGGATAGAATGCAACAAGAATACTTTCCTTTGCTTGCAATTATAAACCTAAAGAAAAACGGCTAATGAGATCCTTCGGAGAAAGTGACAAAAATTCAAAGCTTTTAGCTCGCTGTTTCTGCGTGAAAAATATTCCCAGATCTTGATAATGAGTTGGTTCATTGGGAAGCGTTCAGGAAGCATCTGAAACCGAATCATGGATTTAATAAAAGGGAAGAAGTTGAAAGCAGCAAAATGAGATGTTAGTAGCGAAGTTTATAATTAAGAAAATGCAGCGAACAAGATAAAATTTCAAATGTACAAAATATAACAAAAAATCAACAAATGACGCCATTACACTAAATGACAAATAACCATTGTTGGGGTAAGATTCGCTACTGTAGTCGGTAAGGACACGATTCGAATTCCGACCGTGACTTTCGATTATTCCTGACTGTGTTAAAACCTTAGCCTGGCAAACGGCTTGTGTGAGGAAAAAATCTGCAGCGGTATTTAATATAAAGGGGTTAATTAATTAAATATATAATGGAGGACGGAGGGAAAGATTTTGGGAGGATTTGATTTGATTATGGATTCTCAGGGATAAATAGTTCCTTCCTCTCCGACAATGGTTACCACTCTTACAGTTTTGCCACTTGAGACTCTGATGCTGGATACTTTTATGGTCCTGTGACCATAGGGGAAGGAGTATAATGAGATTAATAATGTTTTCTCGCTATGGAAGATGGAACACAATTTATTGTACATAAACTATTGCACTTAACTAATAAAAATCGTCCACTTAATTCTCCCAATACTAACTGCAGCTTTCCACTAATTGAACGGAACTAAGAAAGCCCTTCCACTGATATTGCCGTGCTGAATACTCTTGCCAAACTGACTGCGGGCCTCAAGATTAAGTAAATATGGTCTGCGTGACTTTTCCATGTAGCATTTGGCTTCTTCCCTTGAACAAGTTAAAGGCCTGTCTTTTCACCCCTATAGTTGCCAAAAGTTTTATGGTACCTACCCCGCTTGAGAAATTTTCTAACAGAATATCAGTAAACATCTGGCTCCAGGAGTCTTTACAAATATTGCTACAAAAGGCTACAGAAAGTCCCAAGTCAGATTTTATGACTGTGGGTAGCTTTCTACGTCTTGGCAAGAAAATAACGTTTTACACATAACTGAACACTCGTACAGGAAAATGCCATTACACATGGCTATAACGAAGTTACATAAAATTGTTTGTTACAATCAATCTAATTAAATATGGGGGTGGCAGCTCATAAATACTGCCTCAAATCGTAGTTTAAAGAACCAGTACAACTGTAATAATAATTAAAATAATTTATCCGCTCTAGTGTTGGTACACTGAAACAATATTATTAAGGACTAGTACAGGTTTATACAAACGCCACAGGAAATTTTATATGACTTATGTATTTGAGTTTGGAATTGAGAGTAACAGAAAAATATATTCAGTTATAATGCGTTGATCTTAGAATAAATTCATTTGAAACACTAAAACTAAGGAAAACTATTTATATACCGTCTGCTTTCCATTGGATGTGACTACAGTGGACTAGGAATGCCTGAAAAACTATTTATGTAATAAAAATTATTAGTACAAGCTTTCACAATACTTAATAAGATTTAAATTAAAATTACTTTTTTAATATAAATGATATCGTTTGGATAAACTATTTTAAAATTCGAATTAAAACTGATTCCATTTTCTAGCTCTAAAGTCCTAGTGTCACAATATTATCATTAACTTACTCTTTTGCCTACAATTATCAGCTACTACGACATTCGAATGTGGGGATATAGCCCTACTTGATTTAACTACCTGATGTAACAGCACTACATGTTCCCGAACTGGAGAGAAGGAACATTCGATGCGCTATTCTGTTCAACTGACACTTTACTAACCGTTTCCCAAGCTACTCTTAGGTGGGAGACTTCAAACCACCAATCATATTAAAGCTTCCAAGCAACGTATATCCAACTGCCACATTCAAGTAAGTTTTCACTTGACGGACGTTTCCTCCGCCCATTAATACCAAATCAACAGACACTACAACAATGTGCATGTCACAATATTAAAGTACATTTTGAAAAGGACCTTTAGAGAATCTAGAATCTCTTAAGTTACAAATGGTGTAAGTAAACGGATCATAAATATAGCAAGAAGGGAGTTGTAGTATGCTGCCGTTACGTTTAAAAGTATGAAATTACATGTACTCGTATAAGTCCAGCTTCAAAAGTAATTAGAATAGATGATAATTAACTACATACTGTTATTTATTTATATATTGTTTTGAATGTGAATGTCATTACAATTTCGCAGAGATCTCTTCACTAAAGCAAATTCCATTGTAGAAAATCTGTCAACATAAATCTTTGTTCGTCCACGATCGACTTTGCTTGGTTTCGGTGTTGTTACGGACGCTCTTTAACATCTCAAGTCATCAGCGTCCCATTCAATTCAAGGCGTGGAATGACCGATAAATTTTTCTCAGAGGCCTCTTCTTTCAGACTTGAATTTCTTTTACATGCCGTAAATCTACGACATGAGACCCACGTCTTTACTTCCTTTCCGAAGGAAGCCATGCACCAAGTATTAATGGAATGAGTAAATTTCCAAACCCGTCAATTATGATTGGTATAACTATGAAGAAAATTATAATGAAGGTGTGGGAAGATATTTTTGTGATGCATCGATGGAGCAGAAGAAAGAAGGTATAAAAAGGAAACATGAATAATGTATATTTACATGATTGTGTTCTATGGACAGATATAGTGCATAACTACATACTTAGTGAACCATGGTTGATAACCGTTTTAATTTACGAGCTACGGACCATGGAGTTAATCGTATTCATTTCCTGTAGGTAGGAAAGAAGTCCACGGGTATTTTACATTTAAAATACAGCGTGCAGGAAAGTTAACACTTTGTGCTGACTGCAGCCTCGGAAGATTCACATCCTCTACTCGCCATTCAGAAGCAATAGGAACTAAAGAATGTACCTATTGATTACGTGCCGACCGTAAACAGGTTTCAAATACATGATACGCCTTGTTTTACACGACCCAGTGGCTCGAGCTTTATTCAAGCGTCACGGTTTCGACTCTGGGCAAGAAAAAGGTGAAAGTCTGAGCAAGTCCTATAAAAAAATGACCTCTTGCTAAGACACCTGAAGTGAACAAACCGGATTTCTTTAAGTGGAAACGTAGCTGAAATGCAGAAAGCCTTCTTACTGAAATATCTAAGTGCTGTAATGTTCTCTGTCAATTCCCACTCGATCAAGTTTCAGGAATGCATCTCAGTAAATTTCTTACCGCTAATAAATAACCTTATTTATTATCTGCGCCCATATATGATATTAGCGGCACAATTTCACATTTTTGAAAAGATTTAAAAATCTAATTAAAATACAGAACGAATCACCTAAAACTACAACCGCAAATATTTCTAAAACGAAAGATGCCATTGATGTCCTGTTTTCACAGAAATTAAGTTCAGACAATGAGTCATTCTTCCAGCCCATGCAAAGATTCCAAAATGTATTAGAAAGTATATTTCTAGTCCAAAGTCACATTTTTTTTTTCCAATGGAACAATGCCTATAAACTCCAAGAAAATAAATCGAATCTAGAATGTCAATAGGGGTTTTATACGATTCTGTTAACCTAATCTAACCTAATTTGACCTAACCTAACCTAACCTAACCTAACGTGTCAAATAGTTTACGAGTCATACGAGTATGTATAAGGTTCAAACTTTCATATCCTTTTTAGATAATGCTCATGATCATTAGGCAAAAGCAATACATTTGTCAGAAAAAAGCAGTACATAGTTGTTCGTATTTTGCTTACAATATACGAAAATTACCATCAGTTTTACAGATAGGTATGGGAAACTTATGCATAAATAGGGAATATCAAAACAGAGGATTTTGGAAAAAAATAAACCTAAGATTGGAAGATATTGAACGACAAGAAATATTTGGCAGTATGGGAGAAAAGACTTCATTGAGACTTTATAAGGAAATAAATACAGTATGGGGTAGGGAAAAATATATAGAACAGTGTGGTAAAGCAGGCCAGGAAGTGTTTGCATGGGCTAGAACTGGAGTTATGAATTTAGAATGATTAGGATATGATAAACGGGCAGATTATATCCAATATGTGGAGAAATTGATACGGATTTTCATTGTTTAATATACTGTAGGCAAATGGAATTATGGAGAGAACAGACTTGGCAGCCAAAATGGAAGAATTTAGATCGGAAAATATAATTAGAAAGATTTTAACTGTAAGAGGAGAGAAGAATATTAAGAATGATTAAGAGGAAGATGGAGGAAACATAACCTCAGAAGTACAATAGGTCAGATAAGTATAAACAAGGATAGAATAATACAGCAATAAATATGATGGTCACCAATACACTAATAACCTGTAGTTGTGTGTATTGAGATCAGAATGTAAACAAGCAACTCCATAAATAAAAATCTAATAACTAAGATTAGTATTATTTTTGTATATTTTTTGATCCCATTTTGAAATGGGTTGATAAAGTGTGTATATTTGAATGTAGTATATTATGTAATCTGTTCGGACATTTTCAATAAATTGTAAATTTCAATTTGAATGTTACATACAGTTTATCATGTCCAGATATCTTTCAACGTACACAGCACAAGAAAACACGTCATTCTCCCTACATTTTCAGTACATGTCGACTTTTACAGCATTAGTAAACAATAACGTCCTCTCTGGCACATTCAGCATGTCCTGCTTTTATGACATATCGCGATGTTTTGTCATCATGCCGAAGTTAGCTTAGACTCGATCAGGTTTCAAGAGACTGATAATTTTTTTTTTTGTCTTATGTATGTATAGTAGTTATAAAGAAAAAAGGTCATACATTGTTGTAATTTGTTGATTGAATAAATGAAATCCATAGATACCCCCTTTAAGTTAGGATTCCGTAACATATGCCAAAAGTAGGACAAGAATTTATATGTAACAATTATTCTGAAAATAATTATATGCTCCTTCAAAGCCTGTGCTTTCTTCTTCTTCTTCTTCTTCTTCTTCTTCTTCTTCTTCTTCTTCTTCTTCTTCTTTTCTCTTTCCCTCTCTTTAAAATCTCAGGTCATCAGCGTCCCATTCTATTCAGGGCGTGCTCCGAGGCCTCTTCTTTCAGAGTTGAGGTTCTTTTTCGTGCCATAAATGTACGACATGGGACCCACGACTTTACTTCCCTTCCGAAGGAAGCCATACTTAGGATATTTACACTCGGAAAAAACCATCGACTCTTAACGGAATTGAACCCGCGATCTTAGGTTTAGAAGGCAAGTAATCACTACACCATCAGGACCGACTTTTTGTATTTAATGTGTATATAATCATAATGCAATAATTTAGGTAACTCGTGGTTTTGTGCTCACTTTTAATTTCAGCTACATAATATATCAGGCCAAAACATGTAACATGAGTATAGGAGTTTACTTTCTAACTCAAAAGCTATATGCTCCTTTAATCAAACAGGACAACCAGTAATGTGTTTTTCTTTGTGAGAAAACTGCCTTGAAAACATCGTTTTTATCCCTTTAAATATATGATTTAACATTGCAGTATATTGGCGAGAGTCAGAACATTACAAAAATGGATAGGTCGAAGAGGGCCATAATTTGTCCACTTAGATGCTGTACTAGTCATACTAGGGATATGAACGGTGTTCTACTCTCTGTTATAAATTAACGTTTTTCATTTTAATTCTCCCATTAGTATTATAGGTAGTGTGTTTTATATATATAAGTTCATTTTTAAATTACCATTTTATACTTACTGTCTCCGGGGTATATTCATTAAAATATTACATCATTTGATATCATTTTTTAAGTTTATTGTGTTAAAAGTTCGAAAAAAGGAAGTTAATGAACATAACTACAAATTCCAAAATGTATTATTATTCCTGTCTTATAGATTTCATACGAGACCTGCTCACTGCTAGATTTCCTTAAATCTCTTAAACACTGCTCGGCGTGAAATAATACAGTGGCTAATGCACTTGATTATCAGATCTTACAAAGCTCAAAGACCCCCTATACACACTTCACTTTAAACTAACGATTTTTCTTTTCAGAGTAGACTTTTTCTAATAGGCAGGTGAATTTAAGACGTTGCAACTCCACTGCAGTCCTTACGTTTCAAACATAGCTTTTAGAATGCAACGGTCGTAGAATACCATGATGGCATGGGTTAACATGGGCCATTAGAGAAATTGGTCGTAATGAATGACATGTCCGGGCATAACTTGAAACGCAGTATGCCAGCCCACTGGAGCCCGTAGCTGCCTGCGTTGCCTTGTGTGATAAGAATTTCATTATTCGCTGGATCCCCATGTCCTCTGTTTCCATAAGTCTCCTTAAGTTAATGCTCAAATCATTATGGGATAGAAATTTTTCATTGGGACATTTGACATGAGAAAGTATTAATTTACAAAACGGGATCACACACGTGTCATATTAGCAGAATCAAATATACTCGCTTAGGTACTTCGTTGAGAAATGCACCATTTGACTCAAAATTGTTACATTATCATGGTCATAAAACTACTTTTCTGAAGTTATTATAGTTATAAAAGCAGAAAAAGATAAAACACTAAGAGAAAGTCGCACTGTAATAGCTATATTTCGAACTACTGGAGTTCTATGGCAAGAAGACAAGTGAAGGTGATAAAAGTAAATATTGAATATCCAACAAAACGTTATGAATGGAAACAGACGAAACTAGCAATAATAGTGTGTGGGGAAAAAATATAATATGTAAGATTTAAAGCCGGTGGTATATGCGCTTTATGCACAAATATTTCTCTATCTCTGAGTACTTTCAGAGCTATGTTAAGTAAGGCATCATAAATTAAAAGCATTAAATTAAAAGCATCATAAAAATCCTTATAGTGCTTTTAATCTAACACTTATTGATGCTTTACCTACACATAGCTCTGAAAGTTTACTCAGAGACAGGGAAATGGTAGCTATATTTTTACATAAAGCGGGTATACGACCTGGTTTAAATCTTATGTATTAATTTTTTTCCACACACTCTTATTGCTAGTTTCATCTGTTTCCATGCATAACGTTACCTTCGATACTCAATATTTACTTTTATCACCGTCACTTGTCTTCTTGCCATAGAAGAAATCTAGTAGTTCGAAATATAACGATTTCAAGTGTGACTTTCTCTTATTGTTTTATCGTTTTCTGCTTTAATAATTATGTTAATTTAGTTCCATTTTTAATAGTATTACATTATTTTTCTTATATATATATAAATTAACAGTAATTATAGAAGTCATAGAAGAACTCAACGAGTTCGAAATATAGCGATTTCAAGTGTGACTTTATCTTAGTGTTTTATCCTTTTAAAGCTTCTATAATTACTGTTAATTTGTTACATTGCTATTAGTGTTACTTAATTTTTATATTATATTATGTATATATATTTGTTTGGTTTGATTTGGTTTATGGACGCTCTAACATCTCAAGTCATCAGCGTGTCATTCAATTCAGAGCGTGAAACGGCTGACAATTTTGCTGAGGCCCCTTCTTTCAGGCTTGAGGTTCTTTTTCGTGCCGTAAATGTACGACACGAGACCCACGGTTTTACTTCCCTTTCGAAGGAAGCCTAGGCACGTAAGGTTGTTGACGGGGAAGGAGAAGGATTTGCCCATTATGCTCGGAACGAGAAGACTGGGTGCATATTTTGGCTAAGTACACACAAACAGAAGATATTAGTTAATTTTTTCTCTCGGATTCATGTTTGACTTCCAGTAGGGGGAGGCTGGCATGTTGGGACTTAATTATAAATAGACAAAACTGGCTAAATCTGGGAATTTTCGTAAATGAAATACGTAGTTTTAAGGACAAGAAATTTCTATAAACATTGTACATAATTATACGAAAATTTATATGAATATCAAAATTATTATATCTATGTCTGTTTTATGTGTGTGTTTTTGGGGTTTTAAGAAACAAAATCCAATTTAGGATAAGCAATATTCTGAAAATACTTGTACAAGTGCTATTTTGTATCTTTAGGAATGAAGAATTGGGCGTTCTTACTAATGTTTTTGGTTTCTTTCGTTGTCATTAATTTCAGAAATAAAGTGTTTTACAAGAGAATGAACGGTTTTGCCTATGCGGCTGTAATGTGCAATATATACTACTACTACTACTACTACTACTACTACTACTACTACTACTACTACTACTACTACTACTACTACTACTACTACTACTACCACCACTACTACTACTATTACTACTACTACTATTACTACTACTACTACTACTACTACTACTACTACTACTACTACTACTACTACTATTACTACTACTACTACTGCTGCTGCTGCTGCTTAGGATTTTTACGCCCGAAAAATGCATCGATCCTGATATACCTGTTGTAAATGCCCTACATGAATAATTTCAGAGATTGTAGAGATGTCTTAGGTAAGCAATTTAGATAGGGGATCTGTGGTTCAAGGAAGAAGGAAAATAAAAGTAATAAGATGATAAAGACATTGCATATTTGCTGAAGGCCCAGAATGTCGACTTACGGACAATTTTCGACACAGACATTTTGTTTCCTTCAGTTTTTCTACATGAAACTTCTGGCTTGGATTATATCATCGATACCATAAGGAGATTAGCGGGCAGAGCCCATGCGTGCTTTGCTAGTCATCCCAATCAGCTAATACGCGCTCTTGGGGACTACAATCCAAGGCGTGGACGAGGTAGAGCAGCACATTCTCTTCCCAAGGAGAAGCTTGGTCCAGGATGATATTATAGGCATAAAGAACCCCCGCTTGGTACAGAATCCCGACCACTAATCATTAACCCATTGGAAGTTACCCTAGCCGGTACCTCGCCAAACTGCTGACGAACGCCTGTATTTCCAAAGAAATACGGGTTAAGTTAGGCTGCTTTGGGCGTGGTCAACGCTTGGATGAATGGGCAGATATCCACCCATCGCATGACAAGTTACACTACACTACGCG
Source organism: Metallyticus violacea (assembly GCA_030762175.1). Classification (NCBI taxonomy): domain Eukaryota; kingdom Metazoa; phylum Arthropoda; class Insecta; order Mantodea; family Metallyticidae; genus Metallyticus; species Metallyticus violacea. Next base: position 62,551,600 of record CM060838.1, on the reverse strand, counting down.
TGTTGGCAAGTATGAAATGTTTGAGGCGACACGTACATTCAATCGTACCCCACCCACACGACATAAATTATTCCACAAGCCAGCAGACTCAAGTGTATGGAAGATATAGCCAGGTGCTCCCCAAAACCCGGTTCCTTCAAAACAGGAAATCGGCCCGAAAAGGATCGGATTGTTTTCGGAATGCTTTCTGGAGTTCCTTTGCCATATTTTGTGTTATACAGTTTTTGATCATTACAACTCTTATAGTCAATGGTAGTCTAATACTATAAGGAGCATGTGACAGTTTATAATAAGTACATTAATAGCATTTAGTATATAACAATATTACACAGAAGTTGCACCTAAACGTGCATATAATAAGATATAATACATAATAATTTTGCTAAAGAATAACGAGCATCGCCACGAGTGACCGAGGTTAAGGCGCGGACTCGTGAGTGAGAGGTCTGAGGTTCGATTCCCATCAGAACTGTCCTTTTGACTGCGGTTTCTTGCAGGGTTTCTTCAGTTCTTCCGGGAAGGTGCCCTAAACTTAGGCCTGGAACGTTTCCTTCCTTAAAAAAAATACATCCTTTCCCAATATATCATTTCATCTCGTGTATCATCAATGCCCACCTCCTGTGGTGCATCAGCAGCAAAAACGGACGTTAAACACTATTAAAAATGCCATGTACAAGGTTATAAACAATGCAGTAGTTGTAAAACTGTTGAAGATCAACATAATGTCCCAGCGTCACATATTGGTAATAAAGGGAAAAGAGGACGGCCTGTAATACATTCTCCTCGAAAATAAGGCGAATATTTGGCATCCATGTTTGCTAACTTATCTGCCTGCCATTTCATTGCACGTGTCTCTTGAACCAGCGGAAATGTATAGTCCACTGTTTTTTTTTCTCCCCCCCGAGGGCACGAATTGCTTGTAAGGTGTTGCTATTATTTTATGTTGTTTATTAAGCACACAATTTTACTGTCGCTGTATATTACTACACTTTTTTCAGTACTGATTGATTCCAGCTCTTGCAGAGACTTCCAGATTGCTATTTTGCTCAGCTTGATTGTTTGAGCATTTCCCATCTTAATCGGTACTTAAGCCGGTGTATTGGGGTTTCTTATTATATTATAAGACCCAAACAATATCTGAAATAGCCAGGATTCTTTTATCAAACACAATTTACAAGGTGCGTTCAAGTTCTAAGGTTTCTGATTATTTTTCTCGCAAACTATTAGCACAAAAGATTTGAAACCTCTGTTATGTCTTAACCTAACCTCTCTGCAGACGTATACGCGCTTCTTTAGGAATCTATTTTGACAACTGGAAAATCGCAGCTGCAATAGCGGCCCAACTGGAAAATGTGAGACCACGGAGAGTATTTTTCATTTTTGGAAAAAGTAAAAAATCACTTGGAGTCAAGTTAGATGAGTAGGGCGCATTACTTTATAGTTGTTTTCAGAAGAAACGTCTGCGTCATGTTTCCACGCACCTGGAAATTTTCAGGTCTTCATACAGAATTGCGTGAACAAATCCCACGGAAATGGCAACTTTGGAGGCGATATCTTCCACACTTAATCGGCGATCCTCCAAAACAATTTTTTCCACTCGCGCAACCATGGTATCTGACCGGCTGGTACGACACCGAGGTTGTTTCGGTTCGGTTGTGTCGCACCCACGAAAGAACATTTTTCACGTTCACAACCCCATCACGACATGTCTCACTCAACTGGCGATGAATTTAATGCGAGTCACACCACGCAAGTGGAGAAAACGAATCGCTGTTCTTGTAATTCTTGTATCAAAAACACTCCTCACTCTAGCTGCAGCCACTAGGATTCTGTGCACCATACAGTGCTGCCATTTCTGTCATCCTTTTACAAAGATTACCAGCATGTTTTAAGCCAAACCGCGTGTTTCTATCAGCTTCCAGTGCTGAGAAAAAAATTGGAGATCTTAGAACGTGAACGCACCTCGTAAATTCGTGTTTTCTTTAATTTCACTACGCCTTGTCCCTACTAATTATCCAGTAATATTTGAGACTAGCATTCGCCTTGAGATCTGCCATTCTAATCTTAGGTTTTTTTCGTGGTGGAATGTTGGGATGAATCTTTACTTTTCACAAAATTTCCGCTCTCCCATTTAATATCATTTAATTCCATTGGTTCAGTGCCGAAAGTGCCAGGGCGAGGTGGGCTAGTGCGGTGTGACGGTGGCTTCCGCTTTGTGAAGGCTTCTGCTCCGACGTCTGGTGTGGAAGCGATCCTTCTGAGGGGCTCGAACTCTTCGGAGGGGTGTTCTATCTGGAAACAAAGTCAGGGACCCGTATACACCCGTGTGCTTTATTGCCTGTGGATCCGCGGTGTCTTCCCCACCTTAACCCTTCCTCTTGGAGATGCCCTCACTGCCGTAGGCTCAAACTTTTCAACTCATAATACCCTCAGTTTAATAAGATTTGTCCCACTGTGAAAAAAGTCTGTTACAGTTTGAACCTTATCAGTTGATGTGAATCTTCGTCCACCCATCCAATTTCTTCAGGTTTGGGAACAAAAAGTAAATGCTGGGACCCAAATCCGGCGAATATGGCGGATTTGATTGATTTATTTATGGACGCTCTTTAACACCTCAGGTCATCAGCGTCCCATTCAATTCAGGGCGTGAAACGGCCGACTAATTTTGCTCAGAGGCCTCTCTTTCAGGCTTGAGGTTCTATTTCGTGTCATAAATGTTCGACACGGGACCCACGACTTTACTTCCCTTCCGAAGGAAGCCATACTTAGGATTTTTACGCCCCGAAAAAATCCATCGGTCCTGGCCGGGTTCGAACCCGCGATCTTGGGTGTAGGAGGCAAGTATGGTAACCACTACACCACCAGGACCGATAATATGGCGGATGTGGAAGCACTTGGAAGAGAAGATCATGCAACAACCCCAGACATTTGCAAAGGCTCATTCTCGTGATGAAAATGAACTATATTTTTGGCAAGGTGTGGATGTTTAGCCTAAATAGCTAAAAATAGCGTCAGTTGTTCCAGTAGTGAAGCGTAATAATTCCTCGTGATGGTTTTGTCCTTCTGGAGGTAATCTATGAACATCACACCGTCAGAATTCCAGAAAACCGTAGCCATGACTTTTACTCCAGATGAACCCGGTTTTGCTTTCTTTAGTGCTATTTCATCTGTTGCCATGTTTCATGTACTGTTATGAAACGTCAGAGAAACTCACTGAAATTGCGTTTAAACAAGCCTTAACCTTTTGGGAAATGTTCATTCGAATGCGTTTTTGATTCCGTTGATAAAAAATTGAGCGGAAAGCTTTCTCATACTCAAAATGTCGTATAAAATATAGTTAGTGGACACAGCCTATCAGGTCTTTACAATGTCAGTCAAATTTCTTACCTTCAATCGGCGATTATTGAATACGTCATTGCGAATTATTGTCACAATCTCGTCGGCTTAGCAGTTTTATGACGCCCTGAGCGCTCATCATTTTAAATGGATGTATGACCACCCCTATATTCAGCAGCCCACTTTTTAACCGTCGAAAACGAAGGGGAAAACCCCTTTAATGTGGATTCTAATTCCTTTTGTATTTATGTTGGAGTTACAACCTTCAAAACGAAGCACTTTATCACAGATCGTAATTCAGTTTTATTCATTTTGAGTAAAATGTTAACACTAGTTTGTTTACACGATCGTCACAAACAAGTGACTGCACTTACGCGTCTGGAATTTTATAGCACGTCATGTAAAGGACGATGCTTAACAACTACCGTTGTTGGGCCATCTTCCGACTCTCTAAGTCAGGCCGTGAACTTTTAGAATACCCCTCGCTTTAGCACCGTAAGAGTGTATCTACATATCTTTAGGTTGTTTAAATATTGTGTATTCTTCTTTGTACTCTGTCGTTAATGCTTTCCTATTGTGCATCACTGATAAAATGCACATTTACTCAGGAATGTGGTGATTGCCAGTTAACATTTACATACCCTGCGACTCCTTTGTGATTTGCAAAGTGCTTTTCCCTACGTACATGTTAAGGATGGACATTTCATTAGCTTCTTGAATTTTGCAGTCGCTCTCTGTTCAAATTTACTTGTGTTTTACAGTTCTATTGCTGCATCGCGTTAGCTAAAGAGTTCACTCTATGCCGAAAATATTTCTTCCTCTACTTCTTTCACCATGAACGATTTTTTATAGTGTTTCACGCTCCCTTTTACCACTGATGCAACACTGGCAGTGGACACTGATATCATATGAGATGAAATGATATATTGGGAAAGGATTTTTTTAAGGGTACCTCCCCAGCATTTGCCATTTATGAGGACTGAGGAAAACCTGGAAAAAACTTCAGCCAGGAAGGACGGTCCTGGCCGGAATCGAACCATAGATCTCCCGCTCACGAATCCGCGCCTTAACGACCTCGGCTTTCCGTGGCGGTTACAATTAATGCACTGGTAACAAATACCGAGTTTGTCAAAAATGTATACACACTTTCACAGTAGATTTATATTAATATATCTCAAAGTTGGACCGAAAAAAACAACATAATGTGTAGTATGATGTTCTGTAAACAGATGTGACACATTACGTTATGCTAGCGTTACTACAACAAAATGAAGCCAAGATTATCATTTGAACAGCGGAAAGCAATTTTGAAATGGTTGGAAAACCGAGAATGTTGTTAACAATTGCGCGCATTGGAGACAAATTTGAGACACATGGTACCGTATGCGATGTTCACAAGAGGCACATCTGGGAGACAGCAAAAAGCCCCGCGTCCTCGGTTATGGTTCTGAAACGTTTTGAGCACTCACTGCAGAAATATATAAAGTAATGCGCACGTGAGACTGGGATTAACAGAACTAACATACGTCGTATTATTAAAACAGCAAAGTTGAAAGTTTTCATTCCAAGACTTTTGCACGAATTAAATGAAGATGACCCTGATCGAAGAATGTGGTACTGTGAGTGGTTTCGGAACATGGTGCAAGAGGATGAGGCCTTCATAAGGAAAGTTGTTTGGTTCGATGAGGCGCAATTTAAGTTGAACGGAACTGTTAACCGGCATAACTGTGTCTACTGGTGTAATGAATAAATAGTGTTTAACGCCCGTTTTTGCTACAGAGGCACCACAGGCGATGGACACTGATGATACATGAGATGAAATGATATATAGGAAAGGATTTAGTTTTATGGAAGGAATCGTTCCAGGCCTAAATTTAGGGTACCTTCCCGGCATTTGCCATTTATGAAGACTGAGGAAAACCCGGAAAAAACGTCAGTCAGGAAGGACGGTCCTGGCGGTATTCGAACCCAGACCTCCCGCTCACGAGTCCGAGACTTAACGACCTCGGCCACCCGTGGCGGTGTATACTGGTGTGCAAACAATCAACATGTTATTTTGGAAAAGGCTGTTAATTTCCCGGGAAATAATGTTTGGTGTGGGTTGTCTTCTAGGGGTCTAATTGGACCATTATTTTTTGAAGGAACAGTAACTGGCCCAGTGTACTTGAACATTATACGCACATCCGTCTTACCCGTCTAGCATACACACTATGGAAATGAGGAATTTTACTTCCAACAGGATGGTACATCACCACATTATCACCCAGATGTACGTGCATATCTTGATGACAACCTCCCAAGGCACTGGATAGGACGAAGAGGCCCGATTGAGTTTCCACCGCGTTCTGCGAATTTAACTCCGTTGGACTTCTACCTACAGGGAACTATTAAGGATGTATGTTGTAGAAAACCAGCTATACTGGCAGCACTTCGGGAAGAAATTGAAACATGTGCTGCAATCGCTGAGGATACTTTAATTCAATCAGTAGTTCAACGTACTCAGAAGTGTATCGACGCCGATGGTGGGCATTTTGAGCAACTGTTGTAACTGTAAAAGTCTAAGATGATTAGTGCTCATCATTTTCTGTTTGTGTCAATTCAGTTTTGTTATGTTAACACAGTTTTTACTTTGCTTGAAGTGTGGGTACATTTTTTGGCTCCTTCGTATATTTGACGCACCAAAACATTACGATCTAGTATTTTGAACAGTTTGTATTCACACCAATGACATACTGCGATTCATTTCAACCACAACTAGCTAATGATTTCACAACACTGAGATATCATCAAGTGCAATGTAAATAATCCAAGCAAGCAAACATTACACACATCAGCTGTGTAGTGGGGGGCAATTCGTTTCCTGTAGCAATTTTTAAATTAAAGACGGAAAAGGCTATTGGTTTTGGAAAAATCAGTTGAATGTAAATAAAAACGCAAACAGGATTTCAATTTCGACATATGTTTTCTTAAACACAAAATGACAACAGAATTTTAGTTTCAACGCTATAAAGCTATTTAGTGTTGTAAAGAAGGAATGATGAGTCCTCTGGTGGTTAGCTGTTTTTTTTTTCACCCAGTTTCTAAAACAACCGTGATACATAACACGCAGACAATAAATAAACACATTAATCAAAGGCATTTTTCTAAATATATGTAACTCATTATATTATATTAAATATAATGCTCATTCACTACTTATTTACACAGTTGAACTTATTAATAAATTATTAATACACACTAGCGCAATTGAATTTATGTAATTGAATTTATTAAAAGTTATTTGTAAGGATTTGACTATGAGGATTTAAATTTGATGTTTTTATTTGAAAAGTTGCCATGGCGACTGTATTGTTATCAAAATATTTAGCATGTCGTAGCGAGTCGAGAAGAACGTTCTTCCATTGTCTCAGTTGATCGCGCTTGAGTCATGCGTTTCTTGGAATTTCCGCGTTCGACATCGCGCTGTTTATTTGAATAGTTACCATGGCGATTATTGTTATTGTATGGCGAGTATAGCGAGTATTGTTATCAATATATTATAAAAAGAATTTTAATTTTATTTTGGATTCAAATAAATTAAATATAAATCAAGTTGCATTATATTTCATTTATTGTATTGATAAATGTAATACAGTCATCATAGCAACTGTTCTTATTTTAAAATAAAATTTTATATTTTTATGCGTTATTAACGAAACTACAGAAAGGTGTTCTTACTATTCCATCTTACAATTTTTTAAAACCTTCGTGTTAGATATTGCGCTGCTTTACTTTCAAAACTGCGGAACCATATTTTTGAACCGTGGAACCATTGAACCATAATAATTACAGTGTATTGTCATTCTTTTCTGACTTATGTGCAAATTTTCAAGTCTCTATCTCATTTAGAAGTGCATGAAAAGTTGATTACAAAACTCCACCCAAACAGACAAGAAAGCGAGTTAATAAAAACGTTTGAAAATAGGCATAAGTTTCTTTTATCTTGCACTATGCAAAAGCAAACGGTATTGTCATTTGAACTGTGTATAGATTTTCTACATTTCCTTCCTGCAAGGAGGTTGTTTCTCTGTAAGCTTTTTAACAAGTAGACGTTCTAGTTATCGAACCTGACAAGGCCCGACAAGAAAAGTGCACCTGTTATGTGCATGCTAATATCTGAAACACTTCTGTATGTCATTTTAACATGTCAACAAATGTTGATATCTAAATCTAAAAAATCAAGAATTCCCATTCACTTATTTTCCTGTACTAAAGCTGCGATTTGAAGTCTTATCTGTACACCAACGCATAAAATAAAATATCGTTAGTTTTAAGGCATTTGAATCAAAGGGCTTTTCAAGAAAATATTTTTTAAAAATATTATTTAACTTAACTTTATCTTCAGAATAATTACTACATGTTACTAAAAATATTTGCTGTTTGCTGCGGAAAAAAATTGTCTTAGCATTTAAATGTTATATTAAAATTATATTTTTAACGAAGGAAGTTAACTAATAATTAAACATTTACTTTTCTTGCATGTATGAACAATATGGTGCAAAACATACGCGTGCTTGTTTATGTTAGAAACTGAGAAAAAAAATATAGGAATGCTGCTCAATAACAATTTTATTCAGGTATAATTTCTCACGCTAAAATTTAACGTTTAATTTTTTTTAGCTTAATGTTTATTGTACACGTGACACTAGCATATTTTTGTCACTTCCGGTTCCCGCTTGCGAGAGGTGTACAAGTTGAGACACGTTCAGTTTCGCCTATAGCAAAATGGAAGTAACACCCAACGAACTCGAGATTCTATTTGACAAATCATCAGCTGAGGCCTATGGAGAGTTTGTATCTTCTCTGCAGCACTGTTCGAAGATGGTTTAAATTTGTTTATTTAAGGATTGTTTTTATTGCACTGAAAATGCGTGTACAAATGGTAAATTGCGTTTTCTGCGCTTAAAGAGAAGAGGCAACCAATTTCTAAGGTAGGAAAACCTTGCTTTCCAGTTTGTGCCCTAACGGACAATAACCGCTGCTGTCATTATGAGAGAGGATTAAGAACACTTTCATAAACTGTGAAAACTTCACTGGATGAGAACTGACAATTTGCACATGAGAGGTGTATGTGCACGGTGGGTTCCAAAATTGCTGATTCCCGAACAAAAACACGTTCGCGTGCAGGTGTGCAAGCAGTTAAAGATGTTACAGCAAGATGCGGAGTTTCCTCCTAGGGTAATCACTGCTGATGAAACTTGGCTACATCATTTACATCATTGAGAGCAAACAAAATATGCAAATGTCTATTATAATACGAAAAAAGCGAAAGCGTTGCTTCTGCTGGAAAAGTTGTGTTCATCTCTCTCATTTTTCGATATTCAAGGAAGAATGGCATACCTGTACACACAACTGTAACTGGGCAGTGTTACAGAGAATTTCTGAAAACTCTGGAAGCACATATCAAATGTCATATTTTCGTGTAACAAGCTGAATGCTGTAGCACGATATTGCATGGTTCACATCTCAGATGTTGTTGCTGAATATCTCACAAAAATGAATGAGAAGTAAGCCTCTCACCCTTCATATAGTCCGGATATAGCATCGTGTGACTTCTTCATTTTCCCCAAATGTACGAAACATCTTCGTGGGAGGCATTTTCCATAATCAGAATCAGTGATGAAGCTGTGGAGGTGATTCTGAAGGATCTGTCAAAAAATGTTTCCAGCATCTTTGAAGACTGACAGAAACGCTGGGATAAGTGCATTACATCCAACGGGGACTTCTTTGAGAAAAATAACCAAAATTATGAGCAAGAGTATGTTGTCAAAAAATAATAAGATCAGTCCTTAGTGTATACTGTGTAAAATATAATCGAACTAATTTTTGTAGCGAATACCTAATGACTTTAATTCATTCAAACTCCCTCACAAACTTTCCCTGTGATGAAATACAATTATTTCAACGATTAATCCATTATTCAGAACACTTGCTGAGCCATATTTATAGTCTGTTCATAAAATCCATGACAACACCGTTCAGTTCCTTATCATTTTCAAAATAGCGACCTGCATGCTTCTTTTTTCACTTCTTAAAGGAATGAAATCGCAAGGTGCGAGAGGAGAATAAGGAGGGTGATCATGACATCATTGATAACGAATTGCAAGTTCGTTGTTTGATGTAAGATTCATCCTCTCGTGACAAGATTCGTCTCTCTTGTCGTTTTTCTATTAATAGTTCCTTTAGTATCTCAATAAATGTTGCCATTCTCTGCAATTGTTATCCATGGTATTCTAGCACAATAACGCCAACTGTGTTCACATTGACTGCAGTTTTTGCATTTACGAGGGTAGGTCCATAAGTTTCCGGCCTCCCGATAAGGGTTATAGCCTTCACAAAACCCTTATCTGGTTTCATACCTTATCTGTTAAGTAAATAACTGCTGTTGTAACTTACGCTCTGTTGAGTTCAGTTGTTCAGATATAGTTGCATTAAGAGGGTTATGTGTAGAAGATTGTGACATGTTCAAAATGGAGTATCGAACTGTTAATAAGTTCTTCACAAAAGGAGGACTTACTCTAAATGAAATTAAGTGATTGAGCGGTGCATACCAGGAAGCATTCCCCTCATATTCTACTGTAAAAGAATGGGCGAACTTTTTCGAATGGGTTGAGAAAGCATTGAAGACGAAGAGCGTGCAGGTCGGCCCTTGGAGGTGCTCACTCCTGAAAACATCGCTCGCGCTTGTGGAAAGAAAAATTATGGAAGACCGGCGATTCAAAGTTTTATAAAACAGCAGCAAGGTTGGGCCTTTCAAAACAACGGTCCTTCGAATTATTCATGAACATTTAAACATGAATAAAGTTAATGCAAGATGGGTGCCTAGACTTCTTTCCCCAGTCCAATAGCAGCAATGAGTCATCTGTTGTCAGGCATTTTGGTGCTCTGCAGTGGCAACGAGAGAGAAGTTCTGCAAACCATTGTTACAGGAGATGAAGCTATGGCCCTCTACTATGATCCCTGGTCCAAAAGAGAATCAATAAAGTGGTGTAAACCTGGCGAAGCATTGCCCTCTAAAGACCAAGGTCACTCAATCAATCAACAAGATCATGGCCATAATTTTTGTAACTGTGAAGGAATACTCTTCATTGACTTCAAGGAGAGGAACACCACAGTAAATCGAGAGTACTATGCTTGCCTACTGCACAGACTACGTGCTTTCTTCCATCAAAGAGAAAAGGCGAGGAAAGCTGAGTGATGTTGTGCGCCTTCTTCACGACAACGCGCCTGTGCACACAGCTCTTGTTGAATGGAAGCTGTGAAAAAACGTGGCTCCAAGGAGATTGACCATCCACCCTACTGCCCAGATCTAGCTCCCAGTGGTTATTTCCTCTTCTCAAAACTCAAGAAGGACCTTCGAGGAAGGAAATTTAAGTGTGACAAAGAAGTGATGGATGCTGTTTATGCTCATTTTGCAGACAATGCGACAATGTGACTATTGGGTGGAGGGGGGGGTTGAAATGTAATTCAAAGATGTGAAAAGTTTATTGCAATAAAGGGTAACTATATTGAAAAGTGAAATATAATTTTTGTCTTTATCACACCTAGAAAGCGGTTAGGCTGGAAACTTATGGACCTACCCTCGGACGCGTTCATGACCCACCTGAATTGTTATGCAGCTCGAATACTTGTGTTTTGTTTAATGTATGTTGTACCGTTTCCAAGATCTGCGTAAGGTTTTTATCCCGTACAACATAAAGCTTAAATAGTCAAGCATTTCTGCAGCTTCAGGTATATGCAGCGTATGGTAAAAACGATCTGAAATATCGACTTCTAATTCCCAACTTACGGTACTGCTAGACGAAGGATTTATCTTTCCAGATGGAATAACGGTTTATTTAAATGCAATTAAACCGAGTCCGGTTATTTTTTGATACCCTCACAGATGTGTATGAAAATGAAACGCATATTTTAACATTACTTTTTAATTAATATTTGGTTTCATACAAACGAGGTGTGTTAGATCTCGGCTTGACTCAGAGATGCCGTGAAGATTGACAAATTACTATGATATTTGTTAAGTGTCAGCCTTTAGATGCCCCGCTGTGAAGTTTTAGACGACTAGCTGTAGTCACTTGTTTGTGACGATCGCGTAAATAAACTATGTTAACATTTTCTACAAAATGGATAAAACTGAAATACGAAATGTGATAAAATATTTCGTTTTGAAGGGTTTAACCCCATGGGAAATACAAAAGGAGTTATATTCTACATTAAAGAATTTTCTCCTTTCGTTTTTCACGGTTAAAAACTGGGCTGCTGAAATCGAGTGTGGTAGTACATCCATTCAAAATGATAAGCGTCCCAAAACTGCTATGACCAACGAGAAAAATTCATAATGCCTGGTTGAAGGTAAGCGAGTTGACTGGCATTGCAAAGACCCCTATAGGACGTGTTCACTGCATCTTCCACGAAGTTTTGGGTATGAGGAAACTTTCCACTCGATGGGTACCGTATTGTTAAGCGCATTCAAATGAACATTTCGCAAGAGTATTTACACTTGTTTAAACGCAATTCCAGTGAGTATCTCCAAATTTTGTAACTAGGTTCATCACTACACGCCAGAGACGAAGGAGCAGTCCAAAAATGGTGGAAACAAATGAAAGTACACCAAAGAAAGCAAAATCGGTTTCATCTGCAGGAAAAATCATGGTTACGGTTTTCTGGGATGGTGTTGTGCTCTTAGACTACCTCTAGAAGGACAGAAACATCGCCGGAGAGAATTGCGCTTCACTACTGGACAACTGAAATGCTATTCAGACTAAAGTCCACACCTTGTGAAAAAGAAAGTTCTCTTTCATCACGACAACATGCCTTTACACGTCTGGGATTGTTGCTGCAAAACCTTCGCTTCCAAGCGTTCCACATCCCCATATTCGCCGATTTGGGGTCCCAGCGATTACTTTTTGTTCTCAAACATGAAGAAATGATTGGGTGGATGAAGATTCACACCAAATGATGAGGTAGTAGCTGAGACAGAAGCTTATTTTTCACAGTTGGACATGTCTTATTTTACTGAAGATATTAAAAAGTTGTAAAATCATTGAATTAATGTTTTGAGTTACAAGGTGACTATGTTGAAAAAAAAAAAGTATCTTAAACCTTGTGAGGGTTTTTTATGTGGTCAAACTGAGAACTTGTAGAACGCCCCTCTTATAGTAATATATTCCTGAGCTTTTTTAAAATAGTGTTTAACGTCCTTTTTTACTGCTGAAACACCATAGGTGGTGGACACTGATGATATGTGAGATGAAATGATCCATTGGAAAAGGATACATATTTTTTTTTATTTTAGGAAAGAAAATTTCCAGGCCTAAGTTTAGGATACCTCCCCGGCATTTGCCATTTATGGGGATTGAGGAAAATCTGGAAAAAAACTCAGTCAGGAAGGACGATCCTGGCGGGATTTGAACCTCAAACCTCCCGCTAACGAGTCCGCGCCTGAACAACATCGGCCACCCCATTTCTGAGCTGAATGCGCTAACCTCCTCATACAAGTTAACCTCTATATAGATGGTGGTTAAACTACAGGCATGAGTCTTCTACTCATAGCATACTAGACGCCTTTTAAGGAACTAATCTCTTATAGTAGATAGACCTTAGGGAACTCTCCGGGGTACGTAGAATCAAATGAGGGAGGTTTGTGGTTTCGTGCTTGAAGGAGGGAACGTAACTCAGTTGGTTAGAGCGCCGGCACGGTGGTTTGAATCCCGGTCGTGATCCGAATTTTTCAAGTGTGATTTTTCTTTTCCTTGTTTTTGTGTTTGTCTTTGGAGTATTAGCTTTAGAATTTGTGAATATTTATCACAGTTTTAAATTTTATTTTTACCTATAAACGGACATTTCGAATCAAGTCATAAATATTTAAAATTAAAACATATATTTAGAAACTGAAAATTGAAATTAAAACACACACAATTAATTATAAACGTTCTAAGGACAAGTGAAATGTCAAAGTAAGAAAAAAATCCTTCATTTCACACCCGAAATCACTACTGTTCTTAAGGCATTTATTCAATTTAACAACTACTTACTACATTAGCGTAATGCTATAATCCCTTACGAATCAGAGCAGAATATCTTGGAATTTATAAAGTAAAATAATTTAATAATAGAGCAAATAAATCTGACACTTACGAGTTCATAGAATTTGTTTATTCAGATCGAGGAAGAAATCTTGGAAAACATTAAATAAGTTAATTTATAATTTAAATAACAATCAAGAAATCTGTTGCAACTAAAGCTTAAACAAACATACATATTTTAGCACTCAATAGTCACTTCTGCAGGCGAACGCCCCTAACACACTTCTCTTGTAGGTTCAAAGAGCATAAATAGTGCCATTGGTTCAAGAAAGACATTTAATTGGCATTCCTTGCATGCGGGTAGAGAACTCTAGTTTATGAGTCGGTTTCTTCTCATTAGAACAGACGATGCCCCTCTTGGATCTCTTTGTATTGGGGAATGCAGCTCTGAGCCAGGGAGCTTTTTTGTGAGCCAAAAAGTTACGTGCAAGTCAAGGGCAAGGAAGATCACGTACGCAGCTGGGGTGAAACCGTTCAAGGCAATGACAGTGCCCGCCAAAACAGCGTAGAATGACAAGAGGATACTTTATTCCCTCAATGCACCAGCCACGGATAATTGTCTTCGGTTACCTTGTGTGTTTTCTTCCAATTCTGCATAAAATATGATAGATATTCTCCTTCAGTTCTTCAACCATGAGGTTTAGGTTGTCGGCCTCTTCCTTATTCAAAGGAACAGCGTGTTTCTGTCATCATTTTATCCACAGGCTTGTAGTTGAAACAGTTCATCCCACCCGTTGGATTTGATCAGGATATTATTGATTCAATTAAATTTTAAAATGTTGAGAATAGTTATTTATGACCCAAGTGTTAAGAATGACATTTTATGTTGTGCACAAACTACGAGCAAAATAAAAGCACTTAACACCACCATATAAGCATTTTAGATAGCCCTTGATGTTAATAAATAAATTAGTAATTATAAATTAACATTATTACAGCAGTTCCGAAACGTGCCTTGTTTCAAAGAAATAGCTCATTATTTTTTACTTGGAGGAGCTTGCAAGAAATGTTAGCTAATTTTTGGGAGATGTGATCAGTACTGCAATAGTGGTATTTAATGGTTTTTAAAGGTATGTTGCACGGTAAAATTTCAAATTAAAGTTTTGTTTTATTATTATTGGTACAGTTTCTTTTAAACTGCCGTATAAAAATGTAATTTTCTGGTGCTTAATGCAGCTGTGGTATGCAGTTACATAATGCGCAACAATATCAACTGTTATTGATTTTCTTCTAATCCGATATGGTTGCAAGACTGCCAACAAGGTTACTTATGCAAACAAGTTTTAGAAAGCAGTTTAATAGTTATTATGTAATATTACTAACTGCACTATGACTAAATTCGAAACCACGGTGAGATATATAAAATGTATAAAAAATATATTGACTTAAATAGATTAATAACAAATACAGTGCTCATCAAAACATAAAAATGTTATAGTACACATTGTTACAAAATGCAGTTTCTAGTTTGGGTATCTTGTGCTAAGAGTATCAGCTAAAAATTACTTTATTAAACATTTGTGTTTCTCTGAGTATCCTGCTGAACAGTTTAGTGGTTTAATGGCTTCTAACGATTACAAAGACTAAGACAGCGGAGTGAGTGGCAGCTAAAGAAATGCATTTTACACTCATACATAAACACAATTTGCATTAAATTAAAGGCCTCGAGTCACTTTTCCCTCTGAGGCAACGGCTTAGTAGTAAAATAGGAAAATATAAGAGCAAGAAATAGTGAACAGAACCCTAAAAACCGCCAAGGGTGGCCGAGGTCGTCAAGGGCGCGGACTCATGATTGGGAGGTCTGGGCTTCGAATCCCACCAGGACTGTCCTCCCTGACTGAGGTTTCTTCCAGGTTTTCCTCAGACCTCATAAATGGCATATGCCGGAGAGGTACTCTAAACTTAGGCCTGGAACGCTTCCTTCCTTAAAAAAAAATATATATATATAAATATATATTCCCAATATATCATTTCATCTCATGTATCACCAAGGTCCATCACCTGTGGTGTCTCAGTAGTAAAAACGAACGTTAAACACTACTAAAAAAAAAAAAAAACTAAAAGCTTTTAGATAAACTCACGCAGAGTCAACCAAAGATATTGTATCGCTCATTTTTCTTTGTTTGTTGCTAACATGCGGAAAAGCTCAGTTCCTCTGCAGTAATACATTAACAGCCACGCCTGGGCTTTTGTTACGTCACCAAATGACATATCAGCTGTTCATTATTCACTCGAGCAATGTGAAAAAGAATGGAGAAGAGATGGGATTAAAAAAAAAAGTTAGAGGGAGAGAGAGAATAGCTCACCATGAGTGTGGAATGGCGGGTTAAAGTCCAGACCCGATATTTTTAAACTTTGAGCCTTCCCCTTGCCCGGAGGAAGAGGATGGAATGATTGGTGCAGCCAAAACGAGAAATCGGGGCGTTGTCTGAAGAAGTTTCGGTGCCAGCATGGGCCGCAGCCAAAACTTTGGTATCGTTGTGTTGTAACACTTGGAACGCGGTATTGTGACAGAATGCTGCATGGCAACTGCTCTACGGTGGATGTGTAGCAGGCGTTTACTGCGTCACTTTCATTGCTCCTACTGCAACAAGAACTGGAAATTTCACTTTTGCTAGACCCTCATCAACAAAAAGTTTATTTCTGCCTTGTTAAGCACTACGGTTTTGATACTTTTTTGTTTTCTTTTTATTTGACTTGTGGTTCAGTAACGATGTCTTTGAAATTTTACTGGCCAAATAATGAGCAATATTGAAGCGAACACTAGTTAAGCTTTCAAGTACATCAGTAGAATTTGCTCTTTTACGTTGAAAAGACTAATCAGATAGAAAAAGTTCGAGGCAATTGCCGAAACTCTGACCACAGACTATTATCACATCATAACGATGCTCCATAATTGAACTATCACATTTTCCCTGCACCCAACCCATAAACTTTGCTATCTCTTCCTATAATCTAGAAACCTCAACCATTATCTCTGTGAAAAGAAAGTCGTAAACTTTTAAAACTTGAATCTAATGCTCTAAGTAACCAAACTTTAATGATGATTTTATAAATGTGATTAATTATACAGTATTGCATAAAATTGTCTATTAACTTGAGTCTTCTATTAGGATTTAAATCCCTTTCACTTACAAAGGAAAGATTTTTAGAAAGAAATTAAGCTAAGAATTGAAGATGGCGCAAAAAATGTTTGGTAGCTTTAATAAAAATCCTGAATTATATATATATATATATATATATATATATATATATATATATAGGGTAAGGCATTTATAGTGTCGCGGCCATTTTCTTCCAAAACGAAAGATAATTTTTTTTTAATGATTTATTTATGGACGCTCTTTAACAGCTCAGGTCATCAGCGTCTCATTCAACTCAGGGCGTGATCGGCCGACAAATTTTGCTCAGAGGCCTCTTCTTTCAGACTTGAGATTCTTTTTCGTGCCGTAAATGTACGACACGGGACCCACGGCTTTACTTCCCTTCCGAAGGAAGCCATACTTAGGATTTTTACGCCCTGAAAAAATCCATCGGTCCTGGCCGGGTTCGAACCCGTGATCTTGGGTTTGGGAGGCAAGTATGGTAACCACTACACCACCGGACCGACAAAACGAAAGAGAAAATTAAAAAAAAATGCTTTAGATGAAATTTGAAATACTCTTGGGGGGACATAACATAGGGACTTTAACTCGTTCTTGAAATGCAATCATCAGTCATCTCAAGGTCAAATCATTTTTTTTTTCAAATGGAATGGTGTATTTTCTTTTCCGCGAATGAAAAGACCGTTCAATTTTCGTTATAAAAGTTCTAGTACATCCACCAGCTAGGGAGTGAGAGATGATAAGATAATAGACAAATAAGACAGGAAATATTTTTCACTCACTTTCACTTCTCTCTCTTTTATTTTGTTGTTGCTATGAAGGAAACTCATTTGTTTACACACAGATGCTCAGTTGTTGACATCGGTACACCAAAGAGAGTTCATCATTGCCAATTCAAACCTAAAAGGATATTGTTCTCAACCAGTTCCACTTCGTTTTTCAATTATGAATGTTAGAGGATCGATCTCATTTACATTTATGGCAAACTCTTGAGAACCCTAGAGCAGCTTGCAATTTATACGGAGAGCATTATCCTGAAGTCGGTCCTGGTGGTGTAGTGGTAACTATACTTACCTTACCTAAACCCAAAGTCGCGGGTTCGAACCCGGGCGGGACCGATGGATTTTTTTCGGGCGTAAAAATCCTAAGTATGGCTTCCTTCGGAAGGGAAGTTAAGCCTTGGGTCCCGTGTCGTACATTTACGGCACGAAAAAGAACCTCAAGCCTGAAAAAGAGGCCTCTGAGCAAAATTTGTCGACCGTTTCAAGCTCTGACTTGAATGGGACGCTGATGACCTGAGATGTTAAAGAGCGTCCGTAAATAAATTTTATATATATTTATATACCGAAAGGAGGCAGCCATCTGTTAGAAATTTTCGACGACTTGCAAACTTATTCTCCGAAACGGGAGGTTGCACCAAGAGAAGTGTTACTGGGGAAAATTCCAAGTATTGTATTAGCTGCAGTGGTCGCTAATCCTCACCGAAATTCCCGTCAACTGAAACGTGATTCGAGAATTTCTCAAAGGAGAGAGATTAAGCATCACAAATATCAGCCATGTCACATCAAGCCCTTCATGGGGATGATTTTCAGAAACGTGTTGAGCTTTGTCAACGGCTCTGCTACAAATTTAAAACGGTAACTTTTCCAACACAGTAAATTGATGCCAGTAAAGTGAAAGTGAGTGAAAAACATTTGCTGTCTTATTTGTCCAATATCACATCACATATCACCACTAGCTGACAGACGTACCATAACTTTTATCATGAAAATTGAAAGTTCTTTCCATTCCTGGGAGAAAAAAAAATATATCATTCCATTTGAAAAAACAAATTTGACATTGAGAATGGCATTTCAAGAGCCAGATAAGATCGCTATTTTATGTCCCTCCAAGAATATGTACTTCACATTTTGTCTAAAGCATTTATTTTTAAATTCCCCTTCGTTTCGGAGGAAATTATCCACGACACTATAAATGCCTCACTCTGTATATATAGATGGATAAAAATATTTTGAATGTTGTAATAAAGACGAAGGAGGAAGCCTTGAATGGGTCAGAACAGAAGTTGTCAAGTTAAAAGGAATAGGCGGATGCTGAATATAGAGATATGTCCCGTGTTTAGAGAGAAGGGTAATATCCGCCATAATTTATTAGAGTGTAAAGAAACTAGGTTAATGAAAGAGAAATTGCTTTTGTAGAAATGAAGTAATCTTCGTACAGAATAGTTGGAAATAAGATATAGAAACTAAATTCATGGGGAAAGCGTATAGAAATTAGAAGTTATTTAGGGAAAATGTGGGGAAATGCTTGACGTGGATCAATAAGCAAGTTAAAGAAATTAAATGTTAAATAAATAATTATACCACGTGGTTCTCCTACGGCGTCATTCAAATTAATGTAAATTTTCCTGCGGTATATTGATGTAAACCAATAAAATTCAATGTTCTAGTTTAGATGCCAAATTCTCGCGTGAAAAATCTTGTACTGCAGGGAAATGTACTCTTCCATTTTCTTCTGAAGAGTTGTGATCACTATCAGTAAAGTAGAGTCAGTGTCTTCAGGAGACCCGCTTACAATAAGGGTGAAAGATTTTATAATTCTGTATAATTTATTTAAATTTGCATTTATAATTTTGAGCACTGAATAAATTCATTCATACAAAGGAAGGGTTTCGACTGGAACAAGAGTTTTCTGTTAAAATACATAGTGAACATACCTCACAATGGTGAAGAAGACCATAAGTGTAATAAACACTTCGCTTTGCTGACACTTCATCAAAAAGGCAAATACAGATTCTCCATAGAATGCATGAGACAGCGTAGAGTAGAGCAAAAGACACAACGCGTAAAAGCAACCCTACTGAATCGCATTCCATTGATAGAAAATTAAATACTATCTGAATTACATTTTTGAAGTTGGAGACTTGTACGTATTCACGTTCTTAAACACTTAACATCAAGCTAAGTACACTCAAACTACTGGGTCAATAAAAACAAAGCACAAAACAAACAGGTAAACAGAGAGTAGCAGGTGTAATGGGAAAGAGGATCACACAGATGAATACTTTTATAGTCCTCATCACCGTTGTCTTAGACAGGCTTTGAGGCTTCTAGAATTAAGGAAAACTGGATCATCAAATGGCAAACTGAAAACTTATAGTTCATCATCCTCTATACTTGCTTTTTTCCATATAACAGAATATGGCAGAGATTGCATTCATTTGCGAATGGCACTTGATATTTAAAAGTTTATACTTTTTCTATTTTTAGAAATGTCCACATTAGCACATCCAATCCTTATATGTGTGCATATATATTTTTTAATTTAGGAATTTTCATTTAACTTTAAACAATGTAAATGTGAAACGCCCTCTCTTCTGATAGTTTATCTTTACTCTCTGATTGAATTTTGATCTTAACTTAGTATATTTTTTCTGGCATTTCTTCCCTAAGTGACCTTCTCAATTCTGCTGGCGTGAATAGTGGCGTCTACAAACTTTTACTGTAATAAAACACAAATTATGAGTAAAAATACACGGCATTTTTGAACAGCACTTCTCAAACAATTCAGCGGATAATTAATTTAAAAAAGAGCTACCAATTGAGCTGGTTTTGCCACTAGATCCTTTCATTTCGCTTGGATCAGGCAGAAATAACACTAGCGATACTAACAATAAGTTAACTGGATGTAACTCCGCCACTGTCCCTTTGATCAATGATCGGTTGACTGCTACACAAGTTATGGCGGCCCTTGAGGTTTACTAGCGAAACCTTTCATAATCAGAAGAGCGAACGTGGGGCTAGCAGTGAAAATAGAATCCCGTCGACCTCCTGGTTAGACAAACATACGTCTCTCAAGGGAAGAAACATGCCGTTATTATTTTATGAGCTCCGTTACGATGCCATGAAAGCTCAACGAGATCGCTTTCAACATGTTGGCCACAATGAGAAAAAGAAATCACAAGAAAAGGGGTATATTGCTACATTTTGCATCCCAGTATGTAGTCAAGTATTGATCACAGTATGAATCAGAATTGTTTCATATTAGCTAGCTCATTTATAATGTGAGGTTTTATGTATGACAAACACTGTATGAAATGCGGCATTATCTCCTTCGTATTAATCGGCACTTTCCCGCTACTGCCATGAAGCATTAATACTTTTAACATTAGGAAATGTACTTAAATAAGAAAACTTCAGGATGTGTTTGTGTAAAGATCAGTGTAGCCAGCGTGAAGGTAGAAGTAAAGAACAATATAAAGGCATTGCGCTTCGATTTATCTAAGAAAATGAAACAAGATAGCAGTTCAAAATTACGCCCCCACGAAAAATGACTTTAAAGAAATATACAATAAAAATAATAAACAAGGAGCCTTGAAATATTCAGCTGCATCAATTATAATTTTCTCAAATTAAAAATTTAATAAATAAATGAGCACAGCACTTTCCCCCAAAACAAAACATAATAAAACTATCAGAAAAATTTATTCATCTCCTCCCAAAATAATTACATAAGATTCACACAGAAAACATAAACCAGCATCATAAATATTTCAATATGGAATACTCAGAAAGTATACCAAGTGAATTTCCCCAGGGATTTCATCTAAAAGCACATAATGAAGAACTACTGTTCCAAATTAATACCCAAATTGAGAGAGTAAGCCAATGAAAGTTTCCATGTATTAAATCATAATAAAAATAACTCCTTTCTTAACCACCTTCAAAAAAATTAAAAAAAAAAATTGGAGCAATACATTTAATCTCTAAACACGTCACTAGAGAAAATTAACACTATATACATTAAAAATAATTTACCCAAAGAATTCCACAGGTTACTTATTTTGACAAAGGAACTAACTAACAATTTAGTAGGTAACTTCGGTGAGGAGGCATCTTCAGCTGGAAGTGCGAACTAACTAATAATAGCACCCCCGATTGAAGCCAGCACAAAGAAAGCAGGCCTGCAAAACATGAGTGAAGTAATACAGACAGATGGAAAAATGGAAGCGGAAAAATAAAGTAGAAAGTGGCGTGCTTAACTAAAAGAGTATATAATGAGAACACGCATTTTTTCAAAAGATCTATTTTAAAAATGATTACCAAAAAGTTTGCGCAGAATTGCAGTAAAATTGAATAATTAACAATACTATAATAACTAGAATGAAGGAAATGATTAGTACGATAGTCGTATATAATCATAAAATGAGGATAGCAAATATAAATAAATTTACTTTGAGAAATATGGTAAAAACAGTCAATGAATTACCAGGAAGTAAATGGTAGAAAGTTATATCACTAAATACAGAAGGCAAAAAAAATTGCAGCTACTAAACAAAGGCTTTGAAGGACAAAGGAAGACAAAAAATATTATCAACTATAAAAAGACCTCTGCAATAGAAGGAAAAAATAAGAATTACAGAACCGAAAAAAAGCTACTATAGGTACATTATAAAATAACAAGATTGTGATTATAAAGTAGTCAGACATATAAATAAAACGATAAAGGATGCGATAATCATTTTAACATAAAATTTATATATTTTATATCAGAAAGTCATGGGTTATAATATTTTGAGAATCTGTGGATAAATTAGACAAACCAAACTTAGCTTTACTGTATGAATTAGACATTGGGTTGAAGAAAGCTAAAAATTCAAATTAACAACTATGGTGACGAAATTAACAGAAAACTAATAAAATGCATTATAGTTTTGAACAGGGTTCTTATATTTTTAAATTCTTATGATATTCGTTAATTATGCTTTCAGAATGAAAAATGGAAGTAGTTAATTAATTTAAAAAAAAGGAATAACACAACATACTATTTTATAGAGGTACTTCACCATTAGCTGCTGCCTACAAAACATTTTCGAGGACACATGCACAATATTTGAAAAAAAAAAAAAAATAGTAATATTATCAATTATATTATATTGAAAGATATCTTGATCAGAGCTATTTTTACAATAAGGAATGACTAGAAAAACATAGATTATAATGAGATTTTTATGCATTGCATAAAGGCAGTTTATATATTATGAAATGTATGAGAAAGGAAATACGTATTATTATCATAATAAAAAGTCCTTATTAGCATTCCCGAATTACAATAAAAGAAAGTACGGTGCAAAAATTGTGCAAATTAATGAAAGATTGAGACAAGGATGTATATTATAACCGACTATTGTAAATTGTTAAGGTGTAATATTCAGCACTATGAAGAAATTTATGTAAATTAAAAAAATAAGAGGAATTTAATTATGCACAGAATGGAGCATATAAAGAAAGTTAATAAAGACATTTTCTTTGATTTTATCTGTTTTTCTGCCACGGCTACATGATAATGAACGCTGGAGTAATAAATGTCAAATTTAGGGCATAACAGTGAAATATTTAAGAAAAATATATAAGTATTCATTCTATAATAGATAGAAAATAAAAACGTTAAATGAAATTGTGTATACTTTAGAAAAAAGTTGATTAAACATGCACGTAAAATTCCCATTTTAAAAAACAAAATTAATATATATAGTAATTGTTGCAGTTAATTGTTCTTTCGGATTAAACTGGATGTAAACTTTGTCATTTTTTTCAAGAAATTCTTTCTTTTGCTTAAAGGATTATTATAATGACTCTATATCTCCTTGAGAAAATGAGTATCTGTCACCGAGTTTTCTTATTCAGTCTTCTGAATTTTCCTCAAGGATACCGGCCAGGATCGATGGATATTTTTCGGGCGTAAAAATCCTAAGCACCGTTTCCTTCGAAAGGAAAGTAAAGCAATGGGTCCCAAGTCGTACATTTGCTGCACCTCAAGCCTGAAAGACGAGGCCTCTGAGCAAAATTTGTCGGCCATTGACGCTGATGATCTGACATGTTAAAGAACGTCCATAAATAAAACAAAAAACAAAAAACTCAAGAATGGAAGATGAGAGAGTACTCATAATGTTCACAATAAAAATGTTTTAGTGATCAATTTAAGCACAGGACAATGGATTTGCAAAATTGATCACAGAATTTTACCATTTCCGTAGATGATATGTTGGACTATACGATAGGAAAGTAGATCAATTAAGTAAAAAGCTGTAGTTGCTGTTTCATGACTTATGCAGCGACGTTTATATTTGTGTGTTACTGTATGCATGTGCTAACTTAGACATAGACTAAAACAAAGTTTAACAACAAAGAGAAAATGGATGTTAGTTCAACGCTACAGTGCGCAAAGTGATACTAGAAATACTCATATATTCACGTTTGAATGCTGGAGTAAGGCGAACTTGACAGAATGAGATTTATAACTCTCTTGGACATGCCTAGGCAACTTAGTCTCAAAATAAACGGTCGCCCAGCGCCTCAAGAAGTCGCGCCTTTGCAGCCTCGCATTCCTGCGAGTATTTACTGTGAGGGAGAGTTAAGGTGAATGTCTTCATCATGGTCACCGATGCGCTAAGAGAAATCTTGTCAGTGCTGTGGTCTGCACTGCACAGGATTCGACTTCTGTTACCGAAATAGGCGTCCATGTTTTTACCTTTCTATAAAAACTGAACTATAAAATTTATTTTTCAGCACATATTTTGCATTTTTATTAGTCCTGTGATAGTAAACATTGCCATATCTCTAACAAGAGAACTGTTTCGGTTGGACTAGACGGATTTCAATGTAGCGTAGTAGTACGATGCCTTGAAATATTTTAAAATTAATGGAGGTGACGATTTACCGTTATAACACAACTACTAAACAATCCTTTTAAATTACAAATAGTGTAGAAATAAAAATACGCAAAAAAAAAAAAAACACTTGAACATAACTCAATTATCCAATTAATTGAAAACAAGTGGTTAAAATAAGTAAAAATCCGGAAAAACCCCTTCTCACCAGAATTTCGCCCATTGAAAATAAAGGTAATTTTATAATTATTACTTAAATTTAAATAAAAATGTTTTAAACCCACGTTTTAATTTTCTTAATTATAAATGAACTAAAAAGTATAAAGTAATTCATCCTAGCCAAATGCAGGTTTATAACCCATGCAAATTCCTAATCTCATAAATTTTTTTAGAAAATTTCTTCCAAACGAAAAACGTGGGGCGCATGCAATAGTTTGTCTGAACCTTTTGTGTGATTAATTTAAACTATAAATACCCTTAACAGTTATTCATTTTTATATATTTTAGATTCAAATAAAACTACAGAAATGTGTTCTTACTATTCCATTTTACATTTTTTAAAGCGTTCGTCTTTGATATTGCGCTGCTTTACTTTCAAAACTGTAGAACTATGTTTTTGAATCGTGGGACCACTGAACCATGATAATTACCCTATTATATTGTATTGTCATCCATTCCTGACCTATGTGCAAATTTCAAGTCTCTATCTGATTTAGAAGTGCATGAAAAATAATTACAAAATTCCACCCGAACAGACAAGAAACAGTTAATAAAAACGTTTGAAAAATACAGAGCATTCATTTGAACGCGTGGCTGGGCTTAAGGAGAATTTCCCTGCCCTATGTCTAACTGGTTCTGTTTCCCATTCCACTTTTCCGCCTCTCAGTGTGCTAACGCAAAGTTGCTTGTGTTGTAGGATTTGAACGTTGTGAGACCCGTGTTTCAGTGTTATATTGTGTTATTGTAGCTATAATGCCAAAAGGTTCATATACTTCAGCATACAGAGTGTTCATTTATGATTCCTATGTGACAACAAACTCTTGTTCAGACGTGAGAAGGCGATTTACAGACAGATTCTCTGCTGTTCGTGCGCCCCACAAAGAAACGGTCCGTAATCTTGTGAAGAGTTCTTGATAAGAAACCGAAAGTTAAACGCCGTTTTCTAACAGAGTAAAAACTTGATGACATCGGAGAAAAATTAGTACAAAGTCCAAAGAAATCTCTGAGAAAACTTGCAAAGGAATCAGGAATTTAGCAAATATTGTATAGAATGCCACTAAACTTTTAAAATTAAAACCTTTATGATAAATGTAATTCAGGAATTGCCACCACGCGATAATGTGAGTAGAGTTAATTTCTGCAATTGGGTGTTGGAAATGTTAATGTATGCTTTATTGACCCGCATTTAATTTTTTTACGAAAGAAGCATAGTTTTATATACATGACCATGTAGCGACACAAAACAATACTAGGGGGGGGGGGGTGCAGAAAACCCCGTTCTTGTACACGAAATGCCATTGTATGACCAAAAAATTGGTGTTTGGTGTGCTGTGAATGTATGCATAAATCTATGTGCTTGCATTTAAGGGACTATGAACGTCCGACTCTACCGGCAAACAGTGTGCTTCCCGGTGCCAAGCAAACCCCCGTTAAGCCGGCCACGCGTCCAAACGAGTGCTTTGTATATAGAGGCTCTGGGGAACACAATCAACTAATGGTGACGTTGTATGGCCTTGTTTGTGCCAGTGTCACTATTTAAGCAGTTATATGAAAATGTAGGAAAATATACAGTGCTAAAAAGATGCAATGAAAAATATTAATGCAATAAATATTTTAAAATACATTAGAGAATAGAATTATACGTAAATTTTCAAAGCGCATAGAAGCAGGAGTTGATGACCAACAATTTGTGATCATTTTATAAAATGTAATGAAGAAAATTACTACTACGTCATTGATGAAAAAACCGCCACAGGTGGCCAACGTCGTTAAAGCGCGGACTCGCGAAAGGGAGGTCTGGGTTCGAATCCCACCGGGATCATCCTCCCTGATATGGTTTTTTTTCCTCAGGTTTTCCTCAGTCCTCATAAATAGCAAATGCCGGGGAGGTACCCTAAACTTAGGCATGGAACGTTTCCTTCTTTAACAAATTTCTTTCCTAATAAATAATTTCATATCACTTATCATCAGTGTCCACCACCTGTAGTGCCTCAGTAGTAAAAAAGAGCGTTAAACACCATTAAAAAATTGATAAAAAGCATACAGATCTCATTTCGCTGATGGAAATTCATACATAGCTCAGGAGATTATAGTAATAATATAGAAGCTGAAAGGGAAGATAACGGAAATAAAATAGATGTGATTCCCAGCAGATCTGTATCATCTCTTAAAAACTATATATCTTACATGATCAGAAAGTTATGAATAAAGAACTGAAATGATATGCAACTATTCTTTAAAAATTAAGGTTCTATTATCTCTCTCTCTCTCTCTCTTTCTCTCTCTCTCTCTCTCTCTCTATATATATATATATATATATATTTTTTTTTTTGTAAAGAAAGTTAATACGTTACGACTTTATTATGATATTTTTATGAATGTTATAAAATTACTAATCAAGACCGATAAAATATATTACAGTTTAACGTATAAATGCAAATTTATTAACTGTTCTTATTCCTAAATTTATAATTCACTAAGATGAATGAGGTTTAAATAATGTCATCGTTACGTTACAACTAATAGCTATGAAAGCATTTTTACTAAAGTACTAACGTCCTTGATATTCATTGGTTAATTTTTAATGAAATATCCCAAAATATTGTCATCTAACATAGAAAATCTATATATCAATATAACTGTTATTAAATTCTTGTTTGGTCAAACAGACCTTAGTTATATACTGACGTTTAGGTTATGTTTTCTTTTTAATTTTAACAAATTGCTCAAGTCTAATGGCTGTTGCTGCATAAGTTAGTTGTAGACAAGTTTACACAAACTTTTATTTCAAATTTTTATTGAGTTATTAGTTTAATTATTTCAAAAAGATAATTTTTTAAGAGTGCCATAGCGTAAAGCGATGGCAGCCTTATATATGTATATTGCATTTTTCTATCCCACTTATGAATCGAGCGAGCTATCGGATTTAAGCAGTTTTAGGAATTAAGTTCAAATGTTTAGATGGAATATGGCTTTTTAAAGAGAACAGCATATTTTTATAATCTGAAATGGCGTGGCATATTCGAAAAATAATTTTACTGTCTGTGACTGTCTATTTATCTGTAGTATGCATTTTAAAAAAATCTTTGTTCTTTAAGACAATAAATAAATTGTCTAGATAAAAGCTAAAGACAAGAACGGGATCCATAAATATATTCTCAGCTCCTTCCTCTTTATATGACGAGTTTTAATGTTGCGGAAAACATAGATCTGTAAATAAATCACTTAGAAGATGACATGTTAAGAAAAGACCGTGTGTCTATATTGCCAATATTAAATTATTCATTTTTGAAACTCATTATCTCAGAAAGTTCGTATGTTATCCTCTTCCAATTTTTCTGTTTGACAAATATACTGTTCAGTAATATAATATAATATTATTATTATTATTATTATTATTATTATTATTATTATTATTATTATTATTATTATTATTATTATTATTATTATTATTATTATAAGATATAAGCTGGGCTATATAATTTTTTTTTCTGAAACAGTATTTTACAGCATCTGGAGAAATTGGTCATTTACCTGACAAATGTGTTCTGAAGTAATAAGCGTTAAATTTTGAAAATGAACTACAGCAGCAACTCAAGTTACAAAACTTTGGTGATTTAGAAACATTCTACTGTATAGTTTGGGTCCTGTTCTTGTTTTCAAAGAGATTTTTTTTTTCTAGTGTAGCTTTACATTCTGTATGTATATTATATGAATTCATTCATTGCATTTGGTTTTAACATGAACAAACTCGATATTTTTATTCAAAGTTAATGATTTCAATAAAAAGATACAACTCTCAAAATTGTTTTTCTTGTTGTAGTGTATTAATTATATAACAGTTTGGTTGTGCAGCATAAAATAGTTGGAAATCGATATGTTGCATACTTTCTGAGATAATGGATATCAAAAATGAATAATTTAGCTTTGGTAACTTTAGAGCATATGATCTTCCCTTAAACTACCAGCTAAAAGAAAAAAAAAGAATATTTGTAGAACCTAACTAATGATTAAAATGATCAAAGAACTGAAAAATGATAAAAAAAAACTTTATGAGGTATGAAATTCATATCATTAAAATATGAAAAACATATTAAATTTATTTGTGAAAAATATATTAACATATCCAAATTGAAGGAATAACATACGATTTAATGTACTTTAATTTAATACATTAAATTGTTACTATGTATTAATTAGAACCATACAGTACACTGTTTTGTCAGTAAATTACAAAAATTTTCCTCGTTTTCTAGCAAGATGTTTTACCGCCTGTCAATGGCAATGTTTTTGTACTATGAAAAACCGCGCTCTATATCACATGATGTGACAGGAACAAACTTACACCGTGCTATATTTCATTGGAATGGATTTTTGCATTACGTCCTTAGGGTTTCATTTAGTACGCAAATAACATACTTTTAAATGTGCGATGTCATTCTTGCATCGCGTGATTTCATTTTCTCGTTGGTTAGAGACCATTACATACAAAGTATAAATTCTACCAACTAGCATTTTTAATTATTTAGGCATTATCGAAATAATTTTTGTGAAAATATTATGTTATGTAGTTCGTGATGACGTTATTCAATGACGTAATAAACTTGTATATTAGTAAATGGTATATATTTTTCATTAAAGTATTTTCATTCAGGTAATGTAATCTAATAAATAAATTAATAAATTTACTCAACTCATATTTATAGTATTTGTATGCCATGAATTTCCCATTAGTTGCCCAGTACTTGAAACGTGAATTCATATTTTCTTTCGGCATCTTGATGAAGATCGACAGTGTCAAAATAACGCAGGAAGTTGGATGCGAAGTGTGCATTATCATGGATGATTTTTTTTTCTTCGGGGACCGCTCCACATGTTAACGGTCGGTCGGTCGGTTTTCAAGCTGGTACCGCTGTGAACGGGAGTCAGAAAGTGGGCAGCTATGGTTATCGTGTAAGTTATTACTAACACTTAAACACTTAAAGGATACATTTACTCACAATTACCAAGCAAGAAGATGCTGGAACTACCTCCCTTCGTTTTCCGCACATTTCTGCATCGGTTTTTGAAATTAACGTCTGAGAAATGGAAGAAATTACTTCACGAATGTTCTTTTCCGGTAATCAAATGCGTGTGGATATGTCCTGTACACTTTTTCCTTAATGCCCTCCAGGAAAAAAATCGCAGGGCGTTAAATTGGGGGACCAAGGGGGGTATATATTTTAGTGATGACTATATCGTCGAATATTTCATGAATTGTATGCAATGAGTCACGGGTTATATGTGCCGTTGCACGGTCTTGTTAGAAGTTCCCTCACAGTTAATTCACGGGTAAAAGGTTTTCTGTACATACCTATCACTATTAATTGTTTCTTCAAAAAAAAATAGGGCCTATTATTCTCTCGCCGCTAATAGCTCGCCACGCTCTTCTTTTTTGAACATCAACATCGTGAAGCAGGTTAGGTTTTTCTGAACTCCGGTATTAGCTGTTTTGTGAATTAACATACCCACTTAGGTAGAACCAAGATTCGTCCGTAATGAAAATTAGATTATAGTCCATTTCTCCGTCATGCACACTATTCAAAATGCATTCATAACATATATTCATAGATGCAGGGGTCATCCGGTCCTTACATCAAAGTTTATATAGGGTTTTAACTTCAGTAGCTTTGTATTCTTTCGGACAGAGGAATAGAAAATTCCAGTTTTCTGAGAAAGACGTCAAAGTGATTTTTAAGGGTAGTTACAGAGCATGCGCCATGTTTCTTCTGTAGGTATTGTACGTGATTATGTACCGTTTTATCAAAAATACTTCCCGTTTCACAATCTACGAATCGAACCTCGACTTGTAACTTGAATATCAATGATTCTCTCTTGAAACATTCTCTCTACATTACGAGCTGATTCTGTATACATGTAGAATCGTAAATAAATACTTTTTGGGGAATAGAATACCTGAGTTGAGCCTAATTAACCTAACTAATACAATGTATCACGCCGCCTAATGAATACTTAATACACTGTCACACAACACAATTGAACACATCAGTACGTTTCTAGAGATAAACTTGTACTGGCCTCCCTCCTGCTCCCCAGTCGGCTTTCAAGCGACAGGAATTACAAAGCTCGGCCAGCTGCGGCCAATAGCACGTGCAGCGGCCTCGGAAAGGAACATTCACCCAGTACTAATTTACCAATTACTAAAATGTACTACAGCATATTTCGAAGGATTGCTTGTGATTGGGGTATGGCCAGTTCTGACGGAATATGTGATTTTATTTATTAAAATTTCTTTCTAGGCGAAGTAAAATTCTTTCCGCAACTTTAAGAAATGAATTTCATATGTTTCTAATTATTTCTTATATAATACAGAAACAAGTTTCAGAAAATCCAAATGAAAATACGATTACAAATGTTTTGATCCTATAGGCGATACAAAAAACAATGGAAGCTCAGATCTAATGACTCCGAAAACTCATCTACATGTAGGTACAGCATAAAAGGAGGAAAGGACGGTTATTCTTTGCACCTGAGTGCCAATGCAGCAAGTGAATAGGAAGAGTACTTGGAAGAGCTGATACCATTTACATTTTCACAAAATAATACTGGTTATTAAAGAAAAATAAAAGATAATAAATTTAAGGTTAAGCTAACTTGGTAAGAAATTTTTAATGTAAAATAAAATCTTAGAAGTTCTTAAACTCATATAAATTCACTTGAAATAAGTTTTAAATATAACATGGGAAAATGTGAACAAATGTTATCATTTCTACAAAATATGAAGAAAAAAAAGTTTACAAGTTATTATGAAATATGAAAAATTAACTTGCGCTTGTTGCTAAACCAAAAACAGGCAATTACCTCTGTTCTCAGTATAATTTACGAGGGTAGGTCCATAAGTTTCCGGCCTCACCGATAAGGGTTAT
Organism: Metallyticus violacea; assembly: GCA_030762175.1. NCBI lineage: Eukaryota > Metazoa > Arthropoda > Insecta > Mantodea > Metallyticidae > Metallyticus > Metallyticus violacea. The sequence continues at coordinate 62,520,222 of CM060838.1, read as the reverse complement.
CGCCTTTACAAAAGCATTATCAACTTATTTGTTAAATAAATAATTGCAGCTGTAAGAAGGCTATGTGTAGAAGATTGTGACATGTTCAAAATGGAGTATCGACCTGTTATTAAGTTCTCTACAAAAGAAGGACTTACTCCAAATGAAATTAAACAGCGATTGGACGGTATATATGGGGAAGTTCCCCCTCATAATGGGTCAAATTTTTTCGAATGGGTCGAGAAAGCATTGAGGACGAAGAACGTGCAGGTGCTCACTTCTGAAAACATCGCTCCTGTGGAAAGAGAAATTATGGAAAACCAGCGGCTCAAAGTTACAGAAATAGCAGAAAGGTGGGCATTTTTAAGACAACAGGCCTTCGAATTATTCATAAACATTTAAACATGAATAATGTTAGTGCAAGATGGGTGTCTCAGCTTCTTTCCTCAGTCCAACAGCAGAGACGTGTCATCTGTTGTCAGGCCTTTTCAGAGCTCTGCCTTGGCAACGAGAGAGAAGTTCTGCAAACCATTGTTACAGGAGATGAAACTATGGTCCTCTACTATTATCCCAAGTCCAAAGGAGAATCAATGGAGTGGCAGGCGTAAACCTGGCGAGGCCAAGGTCACTCAGTCAACCAAGAAGACCATAACCACAATTTTTTGTAACTGTGAAGGAATACTCTTCATTAACTTCAAGGAGAGGAACACCACAGTAAGTGGGGAGTACTATGCTGGCCTACTGCACAGACTACGTGCTTCCATCAAAGAGAAAAGGCGAAGAAAGCTGAGTGGTGTGCGCCTTCTTCACGACAACGCACCTGTGCACACAGCTCTTGTTGCAAAGGAAGTTGTGAAGAAATGTGGCTTCAAGGAGATCGACCGACCGCTCTTCAGCCCAGATCTAGCTCCCAGTGACTATTTACTCTTCTCAAAACTCAAGAAGGACCTTCGAGGAAGGAAATTTAAGTGTGACGAAGAAGTGATGGGTGCTGTTTATACCCATTGTGCAGACAAGACTTCAAAGATGTGAGAAGTGTATTGTAATAAAGGGTTATTATATTGAAAAGTAAAGTATAGTTTTTGTTTTTATTATACCTAGAAAATGGTTATGCTGGAAGCACCTCGTATATGAACAAATATTAAGATTATACAAAATATGAAAACATTTACAAAATAATATGAAATATGAAAAATGAAATTGCGCTGGTTGTATTCTACACGTGCTAAAACACAATTACACAGTAATAAAATATGACATTTCTTTGGTGCTGATAAACGACATAGCAACCTTCTTTAGTTGTTAAACCGAAAACAGGCAGTTCCCTCTGCTCTCAGTGTAATCTCGGCACTGCTGCAGGGTAGTGTACACAACATTTCGGATTATACGACCACTTGATAGCACTTCTTTCCACAGCTTCAGCACTCTGTGATGCTATGTAAGTCGACCCTTCATCTAATGGCCCTTAACGCGTTGTCCGCTGTGAGAATCACTGAAAGGAAACTGTCACGTCTCTTGTATGCATACTGAATTATTATCGTTGCACTTCGAGAGTTGTGTTATAAGGCATGTGTGCATTCTTTGCTATCTATCCCTAAGTCATTAGACTAAACCCCTTGCAATTTGTCACCTTATTCTTCTAAGTTACATTGTGATTCTTATTTTTAAGCAGAATTATTCCAGTAAGTTTATCGTATCTATTTTTATGCCAGTAACCCACTAAAATAACATTTAAAATTGGCTCAAGTATACCTTACTTTACAAAACGAATGAACCCATAGTAGCATTGAAGAAAATAGAGGTTTTTTGAATAACAGAATTATAAAATAGATATCATTTCTTATAATCGTTAATAAAATGCTACATTACGAACCTAGTTGCATAATAATAATACCACAATAACAATTGCCTCATTAAAATGCTGCCATCAACTGAATATTATTTTACGACAGTATTAAAGAAGCAATTAATATACTACTGAAAACAGGATCAATCATTCATCTGCATTTCAAAATATAGCATTAAAGAATTAATAACTATATTAGCTGCTAAATAAATTAGTAGAATTTGCTAATACTAATCTAAAATACTTTACATGCCAACACTAAACTTTTTGAAATATCCTAATATTTTCACTGTTCATCTAATTAAATATCATAATATTTTCTCGATATTAGAGATAATTCAGCCTTTGGGCTAAGATTTCTTGCAATAAAAACAAAACAATAGACAAACGAATCGCCTCCGTGGTCTAGTGTTAGCATTAACGATTCGCTGGTCCTGGGTTCGAATCTCGGTCAGGTCAAGCTGTCTGGGGAATATTTTTTATACCCTGAGAAGGTGAATGCCAGATTGCTTTAAAGTGCCATGAGCTCCAAGGTCACTTGCGTCTTCATTAATATTTCATTACATTTCATTCGTCTCTACAGACTTAGACCCCCCTTCTCAATGAAAATTAAACGTAAACATAACAAAATAAGACGTAACACGTTAATTTAGTAGTATGTAGGCATTCACAATGAAAGATGCAAACGTTAAGTATTAGTCAGTCAAAAATGAGACAAACGAAGATCAACTAACAGTTGATTGAAAATGGCTGCTTCTGAGCAGACGGTGGTAATGTTTATGCATATGCAAAGTGCATTAACTAATTTTCTTGGAGTTATATGAATAATTGGCTGATTTCTTAAGTTTAAGTTAGACATAGACGCAATACTTGGACCTCGCAAGCTTCTAAGTTTACATCCCATTGTAAGTTTATTTTTATGTTTACGTAATTCATTGTGAATGGTTCCATTACAATGCTTTTACGTTTACATTTACGTTACCTTCAATTTTCATTATGAATGGTGCCTTACATCCTTTCAGTCTACAATCTACAGACGTCGGCAGAAGACCAATGCAATCAAAGCAACAATAAATAAAACATAAAAAATAAGCAGACAAACTAAATAAACTCCATCGATATATGATATTATAAGTAGATTAAATAAAAGAAAGCATAAACTTCAAAGTAATTATTTGTAAAATATGAATTTAATTTTATTAACATCCTTTCATAATTCTCATTACAAAAATAGTGTATGTCATACAGTTATATTCATAAAAACTACGAAAGTCGCTTTAGTCGTTTATTGAATATTTACTTATGCAATATGCATAACATTATAAACTAATATCACAATGGTATTTATTGTTCCCCAGGCCATGGAGAAACAGTTCCCAAAAATGTTATCGGCACTGTTTCTTTTATTACAGTCAATACATGCTTCTTACGTAATCACGAAGTGGATGAAATATTCTACTATACATTTGAAAGTTTTAGTTTTCTGTAATATTTCATGTTTAATTAACGTTCATTAATTACTGAGGAAAGAAAACCTGCGCTTTATGATATGCGGTGACTACAGAAGTATTCCTCTGCCTGTATTAATACTCTTGAAACACAACTGCTATGTATAATAGTTTGTACAGTTTGCACCTTGCAAAACAAGTACTAGTCCGGTGATTGCACTTTCATGAACTCTGTCTGCAAAACCTGTATTAAGATCTTGTAAACAGCTGTGAGTTGCAAGAGCTTGCATGCGCGAAGCAGCGAGTACGGGGCAATAGAAGAAAGGGGCACTGCAGTCAGTGTGTATCGAAAGGAAAGAAATAAAGTAGATCGACCACTACAGTCAATAGTATTAAAACGTATAAGCTCAATAAGAGAAAAACACTAAAACGCACCAAGAAATGGCGCCCTTCAGCCACAGCAGAAATTTTTGAAAGTCAAAACCTTCATATGTCACAACCTAAGGCTTATTGTGCTACTCTGGTAGAATTTATTGCTCTGTTTTCCAGAACCTTCGCTCTTATGGAAGAATTTTCCATGCAACCCAATGATGACGCTCCAAAGAATTGAAATCTCCTGCTCTCCAGAATGTCACAATCGAGCAGAATGCGTTTAGCACTTTCAACTTGCTGCTTACGTAATGTACAGATTGGGTCTCCTTGAAAGCTTCCTGCAGTTTGCAGATGTTACCTGAACAACACATGAGCAGATTAATGCAACCGCTCTCCTTAATTTCTTCCTCTCCAAATGTGAGAGACTGGGGTCTTTGACAAGAACTATGCCAAAAGATTGAGCAGAATATTCTAATCCACATTTGTTCAGGTTCAATAAAGGTTGTTTGCTCCCCTCTTGGCCAGTTTATGTACTTACCGCCACGGGTGGCCAAGGTCGTTAAGGCGCAGATCCATGAGAGGGAGCTGGGGTTCGAATCCCGCCAGGACTGTCCTCCCTGACTGATGTTTTTTTCCAGGTTTTTCTCAGTTCTCATAAATGGAAATGCCAGGGAGGTACCCTAAACTTAGGCCTGGAACGTTTCCTTTCTTAAAAAATATCCTTTCCCAATACATCATTTCATCTCATGTATTACCAGTGTCCACCGCCTCAGTAGTAAAAACGGGCGTTAAACACTATTCAAAAAAGTTTATCTACTTCTTCATTGTCTTTTACGTGTCACCCAAAGTAACACTACTTTCTAGAAAGTTGTCCTTTAACAATGTCAGCAGAGTCTGAAGACATTCCCATACCAACTTAGATTTAAAATTGTAATTGACTGAAAGATTGGTCTATTTGCTTTATTTAAGGACGCTTTTCAGTTTCTCTAGTCATTAATGTCCCATTCAATGCAAGTGGTGAAACGGCCTTTTCTTTCAGGGTTGAGTTTACGTGCCGTAAATCTAGATATGGGACCCACGGCTTTACCTCCCTTCCAAATTAAGACAGTAAGAGTCAAGTGCTTTAAGAGCGGCTTGTCTCTCTGAGAGGATGTTTTTATAGCCTTCCTGAATATTTCTCTGAGCGCGGCCGAATCGCAAATATAAGTGCTGTTCAAATGAAACATAGAGAGGTATTTTTGAAACGAACACAACATGTATTGGACAATAGTATATCGTAATGGCAGTTAGAGAGAATCTACAGATAATGACCTCCATCGTTTGGGCGCCTGTCCCAACGCTGAATAAATTTCTTAACATCCTCAGCGAAGGACGCTGGTTGCCGGCGAAACTACTTTTCCACAACATGACGAACCGCTTGTTCCGTGGTGAAACGCTTGCCCGCCAGGGCCTTGCTCAACGGACCAAACAAGTGATGGTCGCAAGGGGAGAGATTTGATCGTGTGGGTGTGTTTGTCGTGGAACTTAAGCACAGTTTTCAGGCCGTCTGTGTTTAATGATCCTTCAGGATCCTGTAAGGTGCCGCAATAACGTTGTGCGTTGGTCGTGGCATCTTCTTTGCATAACAACATAATCACATCCCATGTACTCGGTACATGTACAACTGCTGCTTCAACTGTCTCCTGTACTCAGCACACACCTGACTCAGACTGTGTTGCCACTGCTGAGCTAAGAACGGGCTAGACTGGTACCAGAAACGAGGTACGTTTCTCTCAAGAGTGCTAAAATGTTTCTATCAACAACGTGCCATCGCAACAACATCCCCCACAAGTAATAATGATGAGGATGATTTTTAATGGTGTTTAACGCTTGTTTTACTATAGAGGCACCACAGGCGGTGGACACTGATGACACAGAAGATGAAATGATAAACTGGACATAGACGCAGACGAAAAGTGGCAGGCTGGGTTAGTAACCAGTCTGTGTACAGTTGCTATGTTCCTACCCACGTGTGGGCTTAACCAAAGGGTTGGATGAGGGATGTAAGTTGTTTGTGGGGTAGAGGTATTGAGGTTTATGGGGATAGTGTAGCCACCTCTCCTGACAAAAGGAGTAGTTCCAGTGTCTAGAGGTTTTCGCTAATGTAGGCATTTTCTAAAAGCCTTTGTGTAGGTTTTTAGCATGCCTATATTGCTGCTGGTGATAAACTGGCAAAGAATATATATACGAGGAGTATCCGGAAGGAGTACCAACCATTTCGTTCTACCGCCACCGCAACGCTAGTGTCGTATGCGCACTTGTCTCTCTGGTTCATTGTATGTCCATTGACGCCATTACAGTCATATCGTGTTGTGTTTAAAGTTGTTTGTGATCATTCGAAATGTTTAAGACAATTTCTGATCCCGCCGACTGTGAAGTGCGTTCCGTAACAGGGTTTTTGAACGCAAGGAATGTTAAGCCAGTCGAAATTCATCGTCAACTTGTAGAGAGATTTACGGTGAAAATGTAATGACAGATGGAAAGTGAGAAAGTGGGTTAGGCAATTCAATGATGGACGATCCAATGTTCATGACGAAACACGGAGAGGGCGGCCTTCTGTTGTCACTGATGTTTTGGTTAAACAAGTGAATGAGGCAGTTCGTGAAAACAGACGCTTCACAATAAGAATGTTTTGTAATGTGTTTCTACAAGTTTAAAAAAACTGTTGTGCATGAGATTGTCACAAAGCGCTTAAATTATCGCAAATTGTATTCCTTTGAGTTCCGAAGATGCTTACGGATGTCCACAAAACAAAAAGAACTTGACAGTGCTTTGACATTTCTTACCTGATATAGTGATGAGGGAGATGAATTCTTTAGCAGGATAGTGACCGGTGATGAAAATTGTGTTTGTCATGTCACTCCAGAATCAAAACAACAGTCGATGGAGTGGAGACACACAGGATCCTCCAAACGACAAAAATTCAAACAACGTTGTTGGCATGAAAAAATCATGTGCACTGTGTTCTGCGACAGACGGGGCATTCTGCTTGTTGAGTTCCTTCCTAGTGACGCAACCATTAATGCGGTGCGATACTGTGAAACATTGATAAATCTTCGGCGCGCAATTCTAAACAAAAAGCGTGGAATGCTCAGTCGTTGCTTCATGACAACGCGCGTCCCCATTCTGCTGGTGTCACACAAAACTATATTCAACAGCAGTTCAATCACCCGCCATGCAGCCCCGATCTCGCGCCTTCTGACTGCCACTTGTTCTTGAACATGATGCGTGAGTTCGAAAGAAGGCGCTTTAACAACGAAAACAAGAGGGGAAAAAAAAAAAAAAAACGGTGTTCAGCAGTGACTCTCTTCACTGGCGGCATCTTTTTTTGAAGAGGGCATACAAAAGTTGGTTTCCCGCTATGACAAATGCCTGAAAAATGGTGGCAAAAATGTCTAAAAATAGGTTAAGAAATGCTCTTTGATGTACAAATAAATGTTGTTGTGAAAACAAATATTTTATGCCTTTTTTTTCAAACCTGTACTTGCTTTCCGGATACGCCTCGTGTATATATGAAACGAAATTCTACTTGTTCTGCATGACTATGAATGTTTCAAGCAGGTAACTTCTTCCTGGGCTGATCGGTGACTCTCTTAAGAAACCGATATTTAAACACTTCATACTGACTAAAAGGTTATAATTGGAAAATATAAGACGCTATGCTTATTTGTTTATCATTGTTGATATTTTGTAAGATTGAATGAAATATTGATTATAGAAATACATTTTTACTGATACCAGGATGTATCAGAATAAGTTTTAAAAATATAGAATATCTCAAGTCACTTTGAACTTTAAACAAATGAAAATATTTAATATTAGAGGCAGAAAAAAAACATAAAAACATCACTGAGTTGAACAAACAATGGGGTTTGGTTTTGACAAAGCATTGGGAAATATCCGCCTTCTCTTGTTTAACATACACCATTCTTTCTGATAAGTGATGTGTTGCATTTTGCAATACTCCAAATTTCTTGCAAGTAGCTTTTTCAGTTGCTGCAGATTTGTTGAGTTTGCTAGAAAATCTCGTTCTTTAAGGCAACCCCGTAACCAAAACTTTGGAAAGGTTGAAATTCGGAGATGTAGAGGCAATTGTGTTGGTAGGTGCTTACTATCGCACGATCGCCAAAGATGCATGTAATCAATCGTTTAGCAGGGTGTAGATTTGAGACGGTGCGCTATCTTGCATGAAAATTATGCTTTCTGCTTGTTACTTTCTTTAAGTGTTAAGTTTATTTGGATACAGGCTAAGATGATTTCTTAAAGTTCTCCAAACTGTGGCATTATTCATTTGAAGACACCTCGACAATTAACACTATTATAATTCCACAATATTAATAACACTTTCTACTTAATTGATTACTTTAATGAAGCACCTCAGCAAAAGTGACTTTTTTGCTTAACTTTGGACTCCAGGTTTCTTCTGACAGAACCAATTTCTTTAAACCTCCTGATTAAACCAAACTATGTTTATCGAGTTAATTAAATTCAAACAAGATTATAGTCTATTACAGTGATGAGACTGGAAGCACACTTTGGGTATAATGTGTGGTTAAAAGCCAGCAAAGCTAAAATCAGTCTTAAATTACTACAATCACAACTTGCTAAGAAGAAAGTTGGGTGTAGTCGAAAAGAACTAGCATTGAAGGAAAAAAATGTTGTCATGTTTCGACCTTTAATAAAAACTGGTGACGTACTAGCTACTGAAAATATTTGAACACATCATTTGCCTACTCTTACTGAAAAAATAAACGTATTCCTGTGCTCCAGTGCTTGCGGTGAAAGAAGATAATAAACGCACCACGACTCCATATGTGTTTGTTATTTTAGACTTCAAATCATAGACCCTCAGCGCTGCGAAGATGTGAAACTACTTTCTACAGAAGATTTAGCAGTCTAGCGTTTGCCAGTTTACGTTTGCACTACTGCAATTGACAGATGCTGATGTAAATATGAGAGCGATTGAATCTGCCCGCTTAACATTCATCCACATCTCGTTTCCAGCAATAAACTAAGATAGCAAACATGACGGAAGAATGGCTTCTACACCTGTTTACGGGTATGTAAATGTTAGCTCCCATGTTTTTAAACTCTGAGCCAAAACTGCTCATGCTGTTTAGTTATTACTGCTGCACACAATATATACGATAAGATCATACCAGGCAATTAAACATAATTTTAGAAGAACAAAGTGGTTTCAGAAAATATCGCGTTTATTCACGTTACCCTGCAATAACTTTTATACAAAAGAAGAGAATTCAATTTTCCCACCTGTCTTTTGTTTATAACTATGAAGAAACATTCATAATCCCTAAGAAAATTATGTGAGATAGCGAGTAAGAGGGAATTATCATATTACCTGATAAAAATGAATTCAAACCTCTTTATAGATCGAATATTTGACCTCCACGGGTGGCCGAGGTCGTTAAGGTGCGGACTCGTGAGAGGGAGGTCTGGGATTCGAATCCCACCAGGACCGTCCTCCCTGACTGAGGTTTTTTCCAGGTTTTCCTCAGGTCTCATAAATGGCAAATGCCGGGGAGGTACCTTAAACTTAGGCCTGGAACGATTCCTTCCCTAAAAATAAATCCTTTCCCAATATATCATTTCATTTCAAGTATCATCAGTATCTACCGCCTGTGGTGCCTCTGTAGCAAAAACGGGCGTTAAACACCATTCATTCATTCATTCATTCATTCATTCATTAGATCGATTATTACGATTTTTATAGGCGTAGGTTGATAGGCTGCCTGTAGAATTAGGTTTATTGGATTTCACCTCAAAGGAAAAAATATATGATATTACACTAGTAGTAAATGGGAAAATATGAAAGATTAATAATTTTAATTGACTAGGTTTCAAAATATCATACTGTCAGAAGGATGATACCAAGGTAAAAGTAAACATATTTTTTACAATAAGCAAAAATATGAAATGAAAGGCATTAAAAGGCACGCAACTGAAGTTTTATAAAATGATAGCATTCTCTGTATTAACTTATTGCAGTCAGAACTGAGTAATTAATAGAATAGATGAAAAATAAACAAATAAATAAAAAATTGAAACGGAAGAATTGAAATTCTTACGTTTAGTGGCGAGTTTATAGGAAAACAATAAAGTAAGGCATAAAACAAAACTAAATATATTCAATCTGAACGATGAATATTGGCATCACCATATTCAAAGAAGAATTACAATAGAATATGAAAGTGATTATTAAACCATAGGACGAAGTACTGGCCTAACTGTCCTAACAAGGTGACAAGACGATTACAACATTTAATATATACAGAGGGTGCCAAAAACATATACACACTTCAAGCAAAGAAAAAATGTGTTAACAAAACCGAATTCACACAAACAGAAAATGATCTTAGACTTTTACAGTAACAACCGTTGCTCAAAATGCCCACCATTGGTGTCAATACACTTTTGAGTACGTTGAACTACTGATTGAGTAACGTTTGCGAAAGTGTCCTCGGCGATTGCAGCACATGTCGTTTCAATTTCTTCCCGAAGTGCTGCCATTGTAGCTGGTTTTCTACGGTATACGGTACCACGAGTCTCAAATTTGTCTCGAATGCCTGCAGAACCGCGTCGGCGGTTCTGTTCTGTACACACGTCGCCATTGCCTTGGAACTTCAACAACAGTCTCGGTTTTCTAAAGCACTTCAAAATTGCTTTCCGCTGTTCAAACATAATCTTGGCTCCTTCTTTTATAGCAACGCTAACATAACGTAATGTGAATCACATCTGTTTACAAAACATCATACTACACATTATTGTTGTTTTTCGGTTCAACTTTGAAATATATTAAATAGATATCTATTGTGTAAGTGTGTGTATATATTTAGCACCCTCGGTATAATATATAAATGAAAAATAAATAAAATAACACTTTGAACAATGGAACTAAAATAACTTGTCTTCTTGCCATTGAAGAACACGGTGTGCTCGAAGATTAGCGAGCGATAATTCTGTGAATATTTAAGTGGGTTTTTTTTAGTTTCAATCTTCTTTTTTAGTTATTGTTACATACTAACATTAATTCTAAACATCGCACATGGGAGATCTTCCAGGTGACCAGCCTCAGTAATAGTCTTTGTACGAGTAATTGAACAATAAACGTATTAAGGCAAAGAAAAAACTCCGAAAATTATTCAGTGAGCCATTAGTTAGCCCTCGCTACTGTCCAGAATTAGACTGTGTGACTTTTTTCTTTTTCCCTAATGGAAGGCTCTTTCCATTAGTGGAGCAGTTAGTCTTTATTTCAAACAGCACCTTTCTGAATATAAAAGCATACACAATGTTATATGAGATCATCCAGAGCCTGCAAAAGGCATCGGCGTGTAGTTCGTTAGAACCGGTAAGATAACTGGTGAAGAGAGTTTTGTAAAGACGGAAATGCAATTTTAAAATGCTGTGCTAATACACATGGTTTAAAAATAACTGCCCAGTGAGTTAACTCCTTCGAAAGAGACTCGCATTTGGTTGATCACTCTTGGGATTAGCACATCTATGTGAAATCATCAGGTGAATGATGGATGTGTTGTTTAAAGCGTTAATATGATGAGACTTTCATTTCAAAACTTGCCAGTCTGAATGCTCATCTGTTTAAAATAATTTAATTTAAACAAAAACGTGTGAATTTAGACATTGTGGGGTAATTTGATGTAGATTACATTTTAGGTATCATTGTCCCACCCTAGTCACCCCCCCCCCATATTAAAATTCGGATGGCATTCCTACATTAAGGATACTAAAATTGTAAATAGGATGTGGGTATATCACATCTTTCGTCTTACAACTTGGATTGTTTGAATTAGAAGTAATATTACAATTTTACTAAATTACGTGTTTAAAATGTGCTCCATTATTAGCTAAACAGTAATATTGGTACAGACTGTTTCGAAAATCCTGACTAATACACGTACATTCTACTTTTTGTAGCTAAATGTCATTTTGAAATTGTTAAAACAAGTAGTTTTGTGTTGTTTTATTCCATTCAAATTCGAACACAATAACAAAAGTCTAGTCAACCGGGCAAAATTAGAACTCAAAAAATGTGATAACAGTTAAATCCTCTTTAATACTTTAATAGTAGTAGCAGCAACAACAACAACAAACAGCTGTAGCGTAGTGGTGATGGTGGTGATATCTTTATTGTTATAAAATTCTTTATATACATTAAAATATTTTATGCTTCCCTCGTACACCGTACATACATAATTAGAAAGAGGAATAAATAATAATTTTAAAAAATAAAACAACATTTACAATACATAAATATTTTTCAAAATGGAAAGAACGGTATTTACAGATATATGAATGGAAACATACACATAATATTTATAGTTACACAAGATATTGCGTTCTAACCAGAAAATAAACTGTTTCTAGCTCCGCGCACTTTGGCTAGAAAAATTCAACTCACATTCAACCAATTAGCGTATTTCGAAAACAGCTCCCAGCATCCCAATAGACCTCTAATAACCTTAAAAGTTTTCTAGAAACAGTGTTTTCCTCAGGTGTTCCCAGTGAGTACATTCGGCCAGATAATACATAAGCACTCTAATGTAGGGATTTCATTTGAAATTTCAAAATGAGAGTAGCTGAGGATGAAGAGGGGAAACTTAAAATATAATCAACATTAATTTTAAACTTTTTCCTCGATATCCAAATTGACATTTTTTGGTTTAAAGCAAAGTTATGTTAAATAGATAGTTTCTACATTCTAGAAAGTATTGAGGTTGAAACCCTTTACAATTAAAAGCATTGAATTATATCCAATATATGAAACTGAGGAAGGCTGAATACTTACTCGAAAATTACGGTAAATATGGCGTAATTAAGTTACAATAAATAGCTAAGAGGGGAGAAGAAAAAGTTTAATTGTTTGAATTTGTGATCAATGCAATCTGGAATAGAAATATTATTAACATTAATCAGAGATTTATACAGCTTTGGTTGCTGCAGAAGGTGCTATGTTACATATGCATCTTAGTGGCCAAAGAAAACTACAGGAAAATTGTTTAAAGTGTAAAAGTTACACGAACAGCGCGATAATTTTTCTACAGAAGTATAAAAGGTATGCAAGTACTTCTCGGGAATTTAATTTCTACTTTTTGTATTTTCTAAATGCTAACATTTGACTCTTTTTTTTTTTTTTTTTTTTTTTTTTTTTTTTTTTTTTTTACCTAAGCTGAACAAATTCATAGTTTCTCAGGACTGCGTTTTACGTGCACGATGGGCCGCTCCATATGCCTGAGGACAGATATATTATTTCATTGTTCTCATAAAGTTGGCTCATATTTGGTAGCAATTTGGACGCCGGATCGTTAGTTCCTCCTTAATGGCGGGCGGTCTCGTCGAACCCCCCCCCCCCCGCAATCCTATGCTTCCCTCCCATTCGTCGGCCTGATATGAATACCGTGCTAGCCCGAAAAGTGGTCCAAGTCCCGAGAGAAGCTGGGTCAATACTAGGTCTCTTGATTCCTGTGACCTACTTCTCTTGCCTCCATCAAAATTCTCATAGCTGCAGGCAAAGCCAACCGTCTTCACGCACAGCTGAACCTTTGTTACGCTTCCGCTACCAAAGAAAATCTAGAAATCTAGAAAATGGGTTCACAAATAAAGAGATTAAAATAAGATCTAGGCCAAAAAAAAATTACATTTTTAATGGTAAAACAAAAATATCTATTAAGGAACAAAAGTTTTTAATTATAAATGTTATTATTTAAAGCACCATCGCTATTTTTATCCTATTAAAAAGTTTGTTCCCAAAACAAGAGAGTTGTTGAGGAAAATGAAAATGTATACACAGTGATTTATATAGAACTAACACATTTCTTTCTTTATTTATTCGGCTGGGAAATTCACCCAATATCCGTAGTTAAATATCAAATTAAGCGGTATATTTGGGAATGTTGATACTCTGTCACGAGATGTGCAGATATTTATTCTTTTTCTTGAGGTTATATGGCAACTGTTTTCAATATTTTGTTTTATTTACTGTGAAAATGCATTAATTACAGCTATTCGAGGGGCATAGCAAGAGAATTTTATGTTCGCAATCCCCACAAAAGATGTTTAATAGTGTTTAACGCCCGTTTTTACTACTGAGGCACCACAGACGGTGGACACTGATGATACATGAGATGGAATGATAAATCGGGAAAGGATTTTTAATGAAGGAAATGTCCCAGACCTAAGTTTAAGGTACCTCTCCGGTATTTTCCATTTACGAGGACTGAGGAAAACATGGAAGAAACTTCAGTCAGGGAGGACGGTCCTAGCGTGATTCGAACCCCAGAACTCCCGCTCACGAGTCCGCACCTTAACAACCTCGGACACCCGTGGCGGTCCCACGAAAGAAACACATTACTGGCACTGGCTAACAAATTGTAAACAACTAGATCTCTGGTGAGTGAAAAAGGCAAATATGTTCATCTTGACTGCCCACATCCGGGCACAATGGAGCGGCCACCGTTAAGTCATTAAGACGTTTGTCACCGAAGATCGAGCATGTGTCAGAGAGCAATATCCACACAGAGAATAGTGGGGTCAAGTTTTTATTTTATTTTTATTATTTATTTTTGACCACATTGTGGATACTGCAGAGTGCCGCGGATTTTCATGCAATTTGTTGAGCAACTGGATGATGCAGAGCTAGGTCATGGACCGCCTGTGGTGCCTCAGTAGTAAAAACGGCCGTTAAACACTATTATATATATATATATATATATATATATATATATATATATATAAACTGAGTCATGGAAAATTTCACCAAGATGGCGCTACATGCCATATATCAAACAAATCCTTGGCGCTAATTGAAAGTTTCTCTGACGAAGATCTCCTAATTTGACAACACCGCACTTCTTCCTATGGGGTTATTTAAAACACAAAGTTTACGCCATACACCCCCAGATATTGGACGACATGAAGCTCAACGTTACACAGGAGATTATGGCAACACAGTCCCACAAGTTAGAGACCAGTAACATGGAACGCCGCGTTGAGTTTTGCCTTATGAAGGAGGGAGGACATTTTCACATTTTCTATAGAGCTCAATGAGACTATATTCTACATAGGGGTATAATAATTTCAAATCATTCGTTTTGAAACGAATAAAAAAATAAATGTGTTAGTTCTATATAAATCACTCTGTATAACATGGATATATTCATTTGTTAGTCAATAACGGCCATTCTGGAATGAAAATCCGACGAAATATTTTAAGCTTACTAAGGAGATAGCAAGTTACGATCGTGATTGTATAAATAAGTTTGGTGTTTAGACAAAACATATGTGCCATCTTCATTTACATTGCACTTCTCGGCCACGTAACCGCCACGGGTGGCCGAGGCCGTTAAGGCGCGAACTGGTGAGCAGGAAGTCTGGGGTTCGAATCACGCCAGGACCATCCTCCCTGACTGAGGTTTTCTTCAATCCTCATAAACGGCAAATGCCGGGAAGGTACCCTAAATTTAGGCCTGGAACGTTTCCTTCCTTAAAAATAAATCCTTTCCCAATATACCATTTCCTTTCATGTATCATCAGTGTCCATCGGCTGTGGTGCCTCTGTAGAAAAAAACGGACGTTAAACACTTTTCATTCATTCGGCCATGTACGACTTCAGACAATGAGATGCTGGCGGCTGTTAGGTTATGAGGATGGACGTGTCCACAGAGTACAAAATGTCGAAAACGGAGTTGTGGTCACATAGGAGTACATCTTGAACGCTTGTCTCAGGCAGTCTGCTTGAAATACGTTTTTCAATGTCAAAAATCTGTTGTGGCGGTGTTTTAAACTTCCTAACTCTAATGTCAGCGTATACAGCTGTTGTCCAGGAGTATTTAACAAAGTTTACGAAGACGGGAGAAGAGAACTAATCACGTATAATGCACATCAGCAATAAAATGGAATCCCTCATCGTGGTAGTTCAGCAGCGCTTCAGCATGTCTTAATACGACATATTACAATCAGTACTTTGATGCTAAAACTGAACAATTTCCATGCATCTAACAAGAGCTAGCAAATTACCAAAAATAGACCTAGCGAAACGGGTTACAAAGCCTATCGAATCTGATTACAGAAAGATGTTAATTGAGCTGATTACCTGCGTCAAAATATTCTTAAGTTTATGTAAATGTATGAAAAATATGTTGAATATTGTAATAAGATTGATAGGAAATAAAAAATTATCACTGGGAGTCAAATTGGAATATGGCGGATGTGGGAATACTTGTTTTGCAAGCAACGATTCCACCCGTGTGGATAGGCACTTTCTCATAATGAAAGAGAACTTTCGCAAGGTGTGGACGTTTAGTCTGAATAGCAACTTTCAGTTGGTCCAGTAGTGAAGTGCAATACTCCCCGGTGATGGTTCTGCCCTTCTGAAGGTAATCTATCAGCATCACACCATGAGAATCCCAGAAAACCGTATATATTTCCTACAGATGGAACCGTTTTTGCTTTCTTTGGTGTACTTTATCTTGAACTGCTCCTTCCTCTCTGCGTGTAGTGATAAACCCATATTTCATCTGTTGTTAAGAAATGTCAGAGAAACTCACCGTAATTGTGTTTAAACAAGTTAAACAATCTCACGAAATGTTCATTCGAAAGCGTTTTTTGATTCATTGTTAATAAAGCGGCACCCATCGAGCGGAAACCTTTCTCCTACCCAAAAATTCGTATAAAATGCAGTGTGGACACGGCCTATCGAGGTCTTTGCAAAGTCAACCAACTCGATAACCTTCAATCGGCGATCATTGGGACAGGCATTGTGAATTTCTGTCACAATCACGCCGGTCGTAGTAGTTTTGGGACGCCCAGAGCGCTCATCATCTTTAATGGATGTATGACCAGGCTTAAACTCAGCAGGACAATTTTTAACCCTCGAAAATGAAGGGAAAGAATCCTTTAATGTAGAATCCAACTCCTTTTGTATTTCTGTTGTGGTTAAACCCTTCAAAACTTTATCATAGATCGTATTTCAGTTAAATGTTAAAACCATTTATTTATATGCTCGTCACAAATAAATTATTGCACTTATTCGTCTGAAACTTTACAGCGCGACGTCTAAAGGATGATATTTAACTACTATCATAGTAATTTGGCCATTTTCAGGACATCTCTGAATAAGGTCGAAAACTTTCAGAATACTTTTAGAATAGTAAGTTCAAAGTAAAAATAATTAAAAAAGCAAGCTATTTACAAAAAGTGAGGAGAGAATGGTTGGGAGGGGATTATAAGTAATTAAAGATGTATGCAGTTTTAATTATATGGATAAATTTACATCCTGATAAACGCTGTCCTATGTTATTGGGTCAATAAGTCAACTACATAAATTGAGATAAAATATTAGAGAAAGGTTTGTAATTATTAAATACAAAATTGTATAGGTTGATAGACTGCTTATATAATTCTATTTACTGTATTTTACTTTGTATTTATTCTTTGAGTATGGCCCTCATGAACATCATAGCTCATCCACATTCAGCAGGTTGATGTGAAACCATAATATTTTGATACCGCCACGGGTAGTCGAGGTCGTTAAGGCGCGGACTCGTGAACAGGAGGTATGGAGTTCGAATCCCGTCAGGACCATCCTTCCTGACTGAAGTTTTTTTTTTCAGGTTTTCCTCAGTCCTCATAAATAACAAATGCTGGGGACGTACCCTAAACTTAGGCCTGGAACGTTTCCTTCCTTAAACCAAATCCTTTCCCAATATATCATTTCATCTATCATCAGTGTCCACCGCCTGTGGTGCCCCAGTAGTAAAACGGGCGTTAAACATTATAAAAAAATACTACATTGAACATTATAAAAAAATACTACATTGATCCTTCAGATCTTGAGCTTAGAGCCGTTGCTAATAACACTGGCCTTGCCATACACCTGAACAGACCAGTCTTGATCTGATTTCTTCACTGTCATAAGTCTCTGCAACATTCAACAGATGAACGTGTTACGCCCTTCTTGCGAAGAGAATGAATAACATGTTCCTGACCTTGCAACTTGATTGAATGCACGAAGATTCGTGGAAAAAACTGCTGCAAACCGCCTCACTTGAAGAAACAGAGATGTCAACCACATGGGTGTTTGCCTTAGTTCTTCAGTACTTCGACATTATCTCAGCTCAAGCTGCTGTAGGCTGCATGGATGGCTAGAAAGTTCCAGAGTACTGCCGTTCTCTCATTGTGTTTGATTAGTTGTACATTTGTCTGTACTCCTTATTGCCAATTATTAACTAGTGAAGGAAATAAGATCCATATTACTAAAATGCCTCTATTTCTAAATCTCGCAGAACGTAACCATCTTAAGCCTTCGTTGAATATGCACGCATTAAAATAGCTTGTTATTTGTATTGTAACGCGTATTATAACTGGGAAATACTTAATAAAAATGTATCACATTTGTATAAAATGTTCTAGGATACTAGCTACTTTTAAAATGTTGCAGCTCTAGTAACAAACTCCTGTATTAATATCAAGCAATTCAGGAGGATGCCATGCAAAATTATGGCCGTAATTATACTCTAGTTTGAAAATGCTGCATTTACATGTTTCTGTAATGTAAAGCTATCAAAAGCAAGTGCATAAACACAGAAAATAACACGTCTAGGAATAAAGTGCCAGTTTCATTTAAACCCTTATTTCTGAAAAAGGGTTTTTATAGATTCGCAGTTATTATTGACATATTATAATCACAGATGCAAATAATTCTGTGTATGAAGAGTATGTGGTTGAATATTTTAATTATGATGCGGAAATTCATATATCTACATCTTTCAGTCACCGAACTCTGGTTCGGAAGAGATGTATGGAATATTGGATCTAAAAAGGTGCTGTTTTGAATTCGTCAGTTAGCATTCTCACATTTCTGAAAACAGTTTTTGATTTCCTATGCAAGAAGTTGTTCAATGGCATCTTAATTTGAGACTACTTACGGCTTATTATCATATGAAATGTTATGAGCAAAAATATCTATTGAGATGATAGAGAAAGTGAGCAAAGGTTTTGCATATTCATCTGAAGTATATATTGGTAATTTAATGCGTTTACTTTAGAGCTATGTTGCTTGTGGATATATTTTCCATTTTTAGGAAAATCATTGATTAATGATTTATTCAGTTACAACATGAAAGCAGGTCTAGAAGATGAAGAAAAGGCCGCTTACATGAAATAAGTTCCAAGTTTCTTACACTTTAGATATATCGTTTGCTATATATACTGAAATGTTTTATCCACTTTCCTCCCACTCATGCCAAATATTACCACCCCAAAATGCTTAGAGCCAGTTGTATAAAGAGTTAACATAAGTTTATGGCATAAAATTAAGCATCAGTTATATTTAACTTCGAAATTTTGGTCGTATAAACACTAATCTAAAATTATTCCGCCTTAACCTCAAATTAAATCTATTTCGTGAAAGCTTACAAGTTCAAGCACTTACTAGAGTTTAATAATTGTTAAATAAAACGTTTCTCAGAGTACAGAGGCATAACAACTTCATTTATGCATAAAAAATTTAATTATGTTTATTTTCATTTCCAGTGGATAATTTTCTTTAATGTTTCACTTTTCATTTCCGCGTAATAACAATAGACAGAGCTGCATGCAACTATAAGTTATGTTAGGTTAACCTTACACGGTATATTGTACAGATTTCTGATTTTCGACATCTCTTCCGAAGATGAATTTCACTGTACTCCTCGTGTATTTCACGAGAGAAACAATCCGTTCATAGCACTGAATAACAAAAAATTCAAAATGCGATTTCGCTTAGCAAATATTGTTGAAGAATCCGAACAGATGTTACATCTCCGATTAAAATCACAAACTAAGCGAAAGCATGCTTTGAATTCCATGTTCATGATGCTATTTACTTTAAGGATCTGTGCGACAGGAGCTTGCAGACAGTCATTGGAGGTATATTCAAAGTGGAAAAAGGAACGCTAGTATAACCACCCATAAAGTTACTAGAACAATAGCCGGTCTCAGTTCATTCAAATGCCAACCGAAGAGGAAATTGATGCTAAGCTTCTATAACATTCACAGCTTTCCTGGAGTTTTAGGTGCTATATGCTGTACACATATACGATTATATCGTCTGGGGATTATTAAGCAGAAATCTTCAGAACTCTTTGGCAAATTCCTCCATATGCGTTTTTTATTCTTATTTGAGAACTATTTTTAATGCTTTTTTGATATTTTAGCACCATACCAATAACATTATCCTTCTCACGTGAGCTAAAATTCGCCGCTCGCATCACTTTGACTTTTACATACTTTTAATGAAGACATATTATTATTAGCATATGTCTAGGAGGCGGGAAAACTGAATAATTATTACTTCTCTTAGGTTGAACAGGTGAACATCGCTCTAAACACGAATTTCCCTATTATTTCACAATGCTGCTATAGGTTTGATGGTTATTGCAAACTCGAGGTTATATAGTCTGGGATTATTTTTATGCAACAGAAACGATAAATAACCTCTAGTTACTTTTTAAATTACAATTAAAAGTAATCTCCAGTTAACAAATTTATACAACTGGCCCTTAGAGTCTTTAAACGAAGCTCTATTTTCTACACTTTTTGTTCCAGCTACAGCATATCCCCGCCTTACAAATAGTGTGAGTTTATTGTAGTAAGTGTAAATTTTCATAACTTTCCTATTTTGCACTTACAGCCTTACTGAAATATTCCTATCACAAAAACGATACCGAGAGATTGTTCAATGTTATAGACGTCGGTTTTACTCCTGTTATATTTAAGAGGCGTACAGAATCCTAAGACAGAACGAAATGTAAGTTATGCAAAGTGACGCTTTGCTTTTTACTTGCTCTTATTTAACGTCTTCATTTCTCTCTGTCTTTTGTGACAGCAGAATCGCGCTGTCTTGGTGCACTTCAGATGAGAACGTTTCTCAAGTATGTCTTAGTTTGCAGGAGAGGTAGGGGTAATTCTATAAGGACCTTTCTTGACGCTTTTAAGGGATGTCTGCAGAAGGAACGGAAATGTGTTTCAGTTGCAGGTACCGATATTTTCATAATTTGGAATCGAGCTAGAAATGGCAGAAAAGTGCAGTACAATGACTGTCATTTACATACACTCTCTCTCTCTGTCTTTCTCTCCATCTTTATTTTATTTGTTTATTTTTTTTTTTTTTTCGAATGTACGAATGTATCACAACTGTTCCTTCTCATTAAGAGATCATATTATAAAGCATTTTAGTGAGAGGACAAGCATTTCATTTATACTCGTATATGAAAGTTTAAGATTTCAAATGATTAGTGAAAGTATAATGGAAAACAGGAGTATCATCATAGCACACTTAAAGGGCCTTGAGTTTATCATTTGCAAATGAAAGTGTAAGCCACAAACCTATTCATGTTTAATACTTCCTTTTTTATATAAAGTTATTTGAGAAAACTAACGATAGATAATATTTGCATTCTTAAATGTAAATTGCTCATGTAAATATCGTTGAGAATGACGATAATGCAACCTATTACGTACAGTAATCACAATTAACAAGTTAATAGTATATATTGTATATTGTTCGAACTACAATAGCATTCTATTTATTGCTATACATAGTGCGGCTGAAACAATGACCCATTTTAAATCGTGCACTGTTGTTGGTCACGCCTTCCTAGAAAACTGATGTTTGTGCCATTGCGTAGTGCAATTCAACGCATTTTCTGCACGCCATATTACATGACCTTGACCGCACGCTCCACTGCATAGTACCGCTTGACAGTCAGTATGGTGCTCTGGTCGAATGACATTTGTTTCAGCAACATTTCGACATCGGCCGGAATGGACAAGTTCCCGTGATGGGTATGTTTGAAGTCGATGCTGTTGTCCTAAACTGCCGAATCCATCTCTTAACCGTCTTCCGTGACGGAACTTGTTCATTCCGGCTCATGTCGAAATGTTGCTGAAACAAACGCTGCGTTCTTACGAGATAATTACCTTACTATTTGAAAAACGTTCAATTGCAAACACACAATATTCATTCGACCACAGCATCATACTGATTGCCAAGTAGTACTGTGCAGCGGAGCGAGCTCATATAATATGGCGCACAGAAAATGCTTTGAACTGCACTATGTAACCTCAGCTCTCTAGGAAACCATAACCAACAATAGCGCATGATTTAAAATGGATCATTGTTTCTGCCGCACCCTATATTAAAAGGTAAAAGTAAGATTCATGCATTGAATTTCAAGATTTCCGAAATGGTTTTTAGGATATCACTAATATGAGGCTGTTCAATAAATAATGCCCTAATTTTTTTCAGCGTGCCTTTGCTCGTACTCATAATTTTAATGCCCTTTCTCAAAGTAGTCCCCATTGAATGCAATGCACCCGTTCCAGCGTTTCTGCCAATCTTCAAAGATGCTGGAAACAATTTTTTGACAGGTCCTTCAGAATCGCCTCCACAGCCTTTACCACTGCTTCTGATTATGGGAAATGCCTCCCACGAAGATGTTTCTTCTATTTGGGGGGGGGGACACAGGGAGCCTTATCTTGACTATACCGGGCATGAGAAACACATGTCACATAGATTTTTCGGAGATATTCAGCAACAACATTTGCGCTGTGCGGCCATGCATTATCGTGGGGCAGCATCGAGCTTGTTGTACGGAAATATGGCCTTTTGCGTGTGATATGACCTTGCAGAGTTTTTAAGACATCTCTGTAGTATTACCCAGGTACGACATTCTGGTAAATCGTTCCTTTAATATCGAAAAATGCAATGAGCCGGAGCAACCATTTTGATTTTGTGTGTGTGTTGTGTGTGTGTGTGTGTGTGTGTGTGTGACGATAAAGATGGAACTTTTTGCTGTTTGTTCTCAGGATCGAAATGATGTAGCCAAGCTCATCAAAAGTGATTATCTCTAATAAGAGACACCACATCTTCCTGTAACATCATCTTCAACTACATGCAAATCACACCGAAACGTCCTCTTGTTCGGGAATCAGCTGTCATGGTGTACAAAGTGCACAAAAACATCTCATGTTCAACTTTTCAATTACCACGAATGGGTGGCACCCAGCAAAATTTTTCAGAATTTCTTAAAGTGTTCTGAATGTTATTCGACGATCCCCTTTCACAATAACAGCAGTGCTGTCTGAAGCGCTGGATTCCTTTGAAGCTTTGCCTCACCTCTTTAAACATTTTAAACCATCTTAGACCTGTATATAGGGTATAAAAACTCTTCATATACAACCTTTTATATTGCATAGGTCTCAGCTGAAGATTTTTGAGACGAAAGCAGAGTTTCAGGGCAACATATTTGTTTTCGCGTGTCATTTCCATTTTACTATAGGCGGAACTGAACATGTCGCAGCTTGCGCATCTCTCATAGGCGGGAATCGATATTGACATCAATGAAACAAGTAACACTGTACATTACGCATTAAGTTAACAAATTATTGTAAAGTTTAACTATGCATGTAAAAAGTGTGATCATTCTTTCTTGAACAGACCTCGTGATTAAGTGCATTTTTATTAAATATGCCAATATGTGATTCGGCAAAGACTCCGATATGAACATTTTGAAAATTCAGCGACGATAAACCGAGAATGGTGAATGTGTTGGTAAAACAAGGTAATAAGTGAAATTATTTAGTAGAATCTGTAATTTGTAATTACAGTAGTGTACATTTATTGGGATTTTAATAAACGAATGAATTTTCAATGCACCTGGTGCGTCAAACGCACGCTTCCCAAGAACTGCGTATGAAATGTGAAATTTTAAGCTTTCCAAATCTGTTCTCAGATTTTATCTGCCGCAAATAATTCTGTTATATGATGTATGGTAAAGATCGTTACTTGATATATTTCACTGCAAGAGCTTTGTTCTCAGCTATTGGGCTACATTTGCTCTAAAATTTAGAATTTTTTCAATTATAGTTGACAAATGCCATACCCATGATATTGGTTGGAAACCTCAAGTTTTTAAAGAAAGGAGAAAATCGTAACTTTGTCAATTTTATTTTGAAATAGTCGGTTTAAACCTGATGTCAAAATCACAATGACCGTCACATGAAAATCTTAAATTTTTCATAAAACAATTTCAATAAATAAACGTTACGACTCTTAAAGCCTGAATACTGAACAGCGCCTTGTTCACATACAACAAATACCAACGATTTGAGTTGTGTTATACGTGTAGTATGTGTGTGAAAAACACTCACGACATTCACTGTAAATGTAGCGAATGAAAACGATTTCGCCCTACTTTGAATCCAGCTTTCTGAGTGCTACCGACGTCCCGAAGTTGAACTAATTCTGGAAGCATGCTACATTTTTTGTCTTAAGGGCAGAAACTTTATAAGTTATATCTCTCGTTGGAGCACTATTTTAACTATTAAAATAGTGTAAAATATTGGAATATTAATGCAACATGTAAATTAAATTAAATACAACTTTAATTCAAGACGAAACGGCATGTTGCATTTATTTCTGAGTAGCGCAGCAGTTTATTTTACTTAAATGTTTAATAATTAAAATAGAAGTATGATGACAGAAACAGGTTTACCTTTTAAGGCAAAAAATGTAATCCTCTTCCATAGTTCAAAGTTCATCTTCGGTAGGATGAATTTCATATTAGCAAGTTGTAATCGTGTTTGCATTGTCATTTTTTTACTTAAAGAAGGCATACACTGTATTACAAACTTAAGGGGTATTAACATGAAACAATTCCAAAAATTTTAAAATTTTATTTGGTGTGTTTGTTTTTTGAATGCCTCACTCAGTCATTTTTTTCAAACTAGGTCTTCTAATCTTTCTTATCTGTTCTCAAATTTTAAAGCACCTCACATTTAAACTGCATCACCAAGCCACACCTTCTTCTTCAAGGCTTGAACATCTGCTAACTTTGAACTCATTTGAGTATAGAGCGTTCTTTGCGGGATGTATGTTTTACATGTTGCCAATGTGGAAATTTGCCCAGCTTGAAAACATTGACCCATTTATAGATCTCTTCAATCCAAGTATTTACATGAAAAAGATTTACATGAGAAAATCGGAAATTTAAAAATGTCTGAATTTCAGATGCCCTAAGACAAGACTTCCACCCAAGCCAATATTAGAAGCAATTGTTAATGAGGCAGTAACTTTGCTTCAGTGATGGGTTTATAATAAACATTAACGTTCTAATGCAAATTCGAATTATTTCCGGGATTTGATGAGTAAAAAACATTGCAAAATCTGACTTCAGAATAGTAAAAAAGAAAGATGAGAGAAAAAGTAGTAGCTAGGAGTTAAAACAAATGTAATTAAAGAATAATTAAAATTATTCTAAAGGTATCAGAAAACATAATTACGTTACAAAATGCAGCATTTTTTGTTTTTTGACATTTTCTGTAAATTTAAGTGTTTGTTACTCAGAATATATTCAACCTATGGAAATGATATCTCTTCTGCTTCCGTTTCTTGTACACTAAAACAATCTGGATCATTTAGAAATGCAATATGAATATCTTACTATTTTAAAAACTGTAAGCTATAGTAGTTACTATATAACTGTAGTTATATCTTTCTGAATTTAATTTTTTTATAAAATATATGCTAGAGATATGATGAAAAATTTAATTTATTTAATTCTTACCTCTACAAATAGCCAACATTTTCGTATATGCCCCACAATTTTTGAGAGAAGATATATTAAATACGATGAAGTGTTAATTTATGCATAATAATCGGTGTACAGCTGTTAACAATAATAGATAAAACTGGCACATTTTCGTGAACTTTTTTGAAAAAGGATACTTTAATGAAGATCTGTACCAATATTTGCGCATGTAGGTCTAAAGTATGATTTATGGAGATGGTTAATAGAAAATTAGTGTTATTTGTAGAGTTGTATGTTAATGCCGAGAGAGTTTTCTGGCAAAAAAAGTTAATTTCAATTATGTGTTTCAGCAGAAGTACTTGCTAAAATAGTATAAATTTAAAAAAGTCTTTTTATACCTAGATGAAATGTAAGGAAATCAAGTTTTGAGCACCATCAACAGAAGGGACCATTTTCATATTTCACTTTTACTGCTTAGTTTCATGTCTTAATCCAAAAATTTTGATTCATTGATCACAATATATGAGATTGTTATAAAACTCTTAGAACTTTGCTAATTGGAAAGTTAAAAGCGTGCTTTCATCACAATACAGATGTTAACTTTAGGTAATAAAAGATTACTCTTTTTAATTACTAGCGGATGCTATCAATAACCAAAATATATAAGCTATTGTAGTTTTAACTGTAAATAAAATTGCCTGTCAAAATTCTTTAAAGTTTAACATTTTAAAAGTTATGTATTCGTTTGAAATTATATTATTTGTTATTTTTTTCACAGCGCCTCTCCGCAGCAGCAGCCTTACAAATATCTTATGGCTACCATCAGGATGTTCTGGTATGAACTTCAAAGAGTAAATGTTGTCTTTGAATGTATCTTGTGTGTATCGAGTAGATATTAATTGCAATTTGAGTATGCCTCTTTGTCTTCTCTTCCTAGAAAAAACTTTGAAAAGATATTATTCTTCCTTCTATTCTTGTGCATGAATATTTGTACACTTGCATCTGTTTTAACATTAATAGAATCTAAATATTTTAAGCATTCTATATACTGAGAGTGCCAAAATGTATACACACTTAAAGCAAAGAAAAAACTGCGTTAACATAACAAAACTGAATTCACACAAATAGAAAAGGATGAGCACTAATCATCTTAGACTTTTACAGTTACAACAGTTGCTCAAAATGCCCACCATCGGCGTCGATACACTTCTGAGTACGTTGAACTACTGATTGAGTAACGTTTGCGAAAGTGTCCTCAACGAATGCAGCACATGCCGTTTCAATTTCTTCCCGAAGTGCTGCTAGTGTAGCTGGTTTTCCACGGTATACAACATCCTTAAGAGTTTCCCATAGGTAGAAGTTCAACGGGGTTAGATCCGGAGAACACGGTGGAAACTCATATGCACATTACTTTGTAGATTTCTGCGGTGAGTGCTCATAACGTTACAAAACCATAGCCGAGGACGCGGGGCTTGTTGCTGTGCGAGGCCTTCCAGATCTGCCCTTGTGAACATCGCATACGGTACCATGAGTCTCAAATTTGTCTCGAATACGTGCAATTGTTACCCGCGTTGGCGGTTCTGTACACACGTCTCCATTACCTTTGAACTTCAACAACATTCTCGGTTTTCCAATACCACTTCAAAATTGCCTCCGCTATTCAAACGATAATCTTGGCTCCATTTTGTTGTAGCAACGCTAGCATAACGTAATGTGTCACATCTGTTTACAGAACATCATACGATAATCTTGACTTCATTTGTTCCTTGTTGATTTACCTGTCACGTAGCAACGCTATCATAATGTATATGAGTTATATCTGTTTACAGAACATCATACTACACATTACTATTGTTTTTCGATCTAACTTTGAAATATATTAAACCGATATCCACTGTGAAAGTGTGCATACATTTTTGGCACCCTCGATATTTACTGCAACCTATATATAACTTTTACTTCCTTCTAAAAATAACATTTAAAAAACATAGTATGATGATACATACTTTTCTTAATGCTTATGCTGGCCATCGGTCCGGCCGTCGGATGTAGAGAGTGTGAAATGCGCATGAAAAAAGAACTTTGGCTCACTGTTTATTATTTTGAAATGTTCATCATTTTTCTATAGTGCATTTGTTTTTATTCTTCATTTAACAAACAAGACCCTGTCTCCCAATGACAATGCCTCGATGAAGTTAGTTAAAGCTGAGGACACCTTTTCGAAAGTGATAAATGAGGCGTAGCAAGAAGGAAAACTAGAATACCTGTTCTTAAACCCTGGAGCTTCAGAAATGTGGACAGTTTCAGATTGCTTCATATTTGCAAAATAACAATGTTCATACCTATAGCTTCACCAAAAGACTCAGTTACATACAACTTGTTGTTTAGCATTTATTAATACTATTGAAGTATAGTTTTGGGAGTGAAGAATGTATGAAAAATGCAGCCAAAAATATTTGGATATGAATAGGGTGCTACGTTACAATCAACAGTTGAGCAAATTTTTTGGAAAATTCGTTTGTACATCTTAAGAAGAAAAAAAAAATCTAGCTCTTTAAGCCTGAATGTTTTAATGTTACAAACCCTTGTTCATTATGATACTTTTATGTCCAATATTCTAGAATTGCATTGTATGCTTACATGAAGTTATCTCAGCGTAATGTACGCCCATTGGTGCAAGAAGTTATAGAAGTTAAGATTCGATCTCCTCCTTTAGGACAAAGATTGGTATCTTTACTCATTTTAACTTCCTTTTTTAACGAGTATGCTTCCTATATTCCTTCTATTATGGATTTGTTTCCAATTTTAATTTTTCATCGATCAGATCCATGTAGTTGTACACGGAGAAAGTTGCATTTATGGGTATTTGTGGCAGTTTCCCCATTACGTTTGCAATATCAACGTGGAATAGGTAATAAATATGACGCGCGTGACATTCACTGGAAATATAGCGAACGGAAATTCGCCCTACTTTGAATCCAGCTTTACCGAGACCACGGACGTTACCCATGGAAACCGATATTTTTCTCTTCTTTTTCTGTCTGCCGCACAAATGAGATAAATCAATATCTCTTCAAATAACGTACCAATGTGGGTCATGCACCTGTTTTCATCTTAATCACCCTTTCCAACGTAGTCTACGAGTACATTGTGAACACCTGTTTTCGAAACAATATGATTTGTTTTTTATTGGTAATACTATCCCATTTTACTCACAGGGTTTGAGAGTTTATTTTGCTAACTATTTCACTTTAGTGATTTAATACAAAGAATATTCGCTATGAACAATCGAATGCAGGGAAATGGAGAACTGCCTGAACGTGGCAGACTCTAGGTAAATAAGTTTCATAGGTACATTTATGTCACAGAGGCATACACTCGGTTTTTTTAATAAATTTTAACGCTTTTTCTCCGCATAGATTGTCTCTCGTTTCGTTCAAAGTTAACCAGTGACTCTAAGATGAAAAGATTTCAAGAAGGTTTAAGGATATAAATATTGTTTATTCAATTTGTTACTTAGATAAAATTTCTTAGAGCCCAATACATTTACGTATATTAAAAAAAAGTATCCAATTTAACACGAAAGGAAAGCATGGACTAGTGCCAATGTTTCTAGTTCATTTTCATGATTTTTTTTGGCCTACTCTGTTATCTCCTATGGTTTTTGTGTGGCATTTTCCCGATATAGTAGAACTGTGCTGTAAATATTTTTCTTTGTTTTCTCTTTTATATTGCTTAATATGAAGAAATGCATGTGGCATCTAATATCTGCATTCTTAATTGAATGTCTTTCTTTGGCCATTTTGATAGCAGTTTTCATGTTTGCAGCTAATATTTATTAACATCGTGAATATTCTGTGTATTTTAATGTAATACTAATGTAGTATACATTTGTATGATGTATTTAATGGTTTGTAGTTATTATAAATAAAGTAAATGTTACTGATTAATGATAAATAAATGCACATGTTGTTCCATGTGTTTTTTCACAAGTTTGCAAAATTCGTCGATGAATTTGCCACAAGACAAGGATGTATTATTATTATTATTATTATTATTATTATTATTATTATTATTATTATTATTATTTGTAATAGATCTTAACAACTAAACCGAAAATTGTCTGCCTTTCATAATCTTTTGCACTTTGTTTTACAATGCATGACACCTCTTTAAATCTTCGTCTTCCTTGTCAAAAGCTCACAAAGAAGAGGTCTGTGGATCATAGATCTACACAGCTTTGCTATCCGTTCGAATTTATTGCTATTACAATCCGAGGGCGTGTTAAGTTATTGCGATAAAAATATGACATATATGTTTGAATAAAACTGATACCAATACAAGTACAGAAATCAGTTCCTTAGAACTTTGTTAACCAAATTAAATATATAATTGCGTTTTCTTCATATCCCTAATGTATTGTATTCCAAACGGCTTGACATTCAAATTCTTGAACCTTTCCTGTGACAAAATGTTAAGGCACACCTAAATATAAGGCCTCATAGCTGCTTTGGTGCCATCACTATCGGGAGAATATATTGTCATGTGCAGTTACTAATATTTTGGTGATTCTGTTATTTTGTGCTTAATTTTATGGATGTTGCTATTTGTATACTATTATGTTACACATGTACAACAGAGAAGCGCACTATATAATGGCAGTAAGTGTTGTGTTCCGAACTATGAAGAAAACTGCGATCGAGGTGATCAAGTATGCTATTTCAAGTTTCATAAAGATTAACCCAAGAAAAAATCTGTGATATTGTTATCATTATAGTATAATGACTTTATTACTAGATTCGCCGAAAATGCAATACAATCTTTCTTTGAAATATTGGAACAAATTAAGTGTACCTGCGCCAATAAATTAATTGTTGTTTCGACATAATCTCGTAAAAATTAATGCACCTATGGGAGTAGGGCTGGATTTCCTATCCCACTTCGATGCTGAGTGGTACTTTCTCTATCCTTATTAACTTGTGTGTCTCTTATTACGCGGTCGGTTATTACTGTGTTCTACGTCGATGAACAGCCTACAGAGAGGACTAGACAGACTTTGGACCTGTTGCGAAGACTGGTTACTCATCATTAATGTGAATAAGACAAAAAGTTTCTTTCTAGAACGTGCAGCGGTATTTTATAAAAAGGATGTTAATTAAATATATAAAATAGGTGGAGGGAAAGATTTTGGAAATGAAAATTTGATTGGAATGGTTATATGGAATCTCAGGGGTAATGTCATTTCTTCCTCCCTGAGGAATGGTTTCCGCTGACTTATATAATTGCCACGGCTGTTGAGACTCTGCTGCTGGATACTTTTATGGCCCTGTGACCATGGAGGATGGAGCATATGGAGATTGATAAGATTTCTCGTTATGGGAAATGAAACACAATTTATTGTTCATAAACTATTTCACATAAAATGCACTGCCGTTGTTTTCTGGAGAATATGTGTCACTTTCGTACTAACTATGACGATCACTGTGGTGTTTCTCAATTTGGTAAAGACTGATCCTGAAATCAACTAATCCTGAGACACGACTGAACTCAACTGATAAAGTTCTCCCACCGAACGGAACTGAACTAACCGTGCCTATCTTCCACACTGAATACTCTTCCAAAACTGACTACAGCTTTCCATTAATTGAACTGAACTGAGGATTGAACGGAGATTGTGGATCGACTGTCCTGGGCCGCAAAATCGCAAGACTAAATAACATGGCCTACGTGACTTTTTACATGTAGATATCAACTCGAGCTGCTAGCTTCTTCCCTTGAAGAGGTTATCGGACTGTCTTTTCATCCCTGTAGTTGCCATATTTTTATTACATCTTCATTGCTTTACAATTCTCTAACAGAATACAATTAAACACCTTACTCAAGGATTCTCCTTTAGAAATTTTTCCAGAAAACACCTGTTTGCTTGGGTCATCTTTTACAAAATATTATTATAATATGCAACAGAAATTTCCAGGTCAGATTTTAGGGCTGGGGTAGCTTTCTGCATTCAAACAAGAAAATAATATTTTATACACAACAGTGCAACACTTGAACAAGAAATAAAATGACTACACTCATGACTATGATAAGTAAGTTACACAAAATTACATGCTATAATTACTGTAATTAAATTTAGCGGTGGCAGGTCCTAAATACTGTTTCAAACAGGTCGGTTAGTAGTACAGTGGAAACATAGGATCGTAAATACTTTCGTGTACTTTGGCATTACTTTTATGGTGAACGGAAGGTCGACGAAACATATTTACATGATATAGTATAAAGCACGATCAAAAGATATGGAAACTCTCCGGTTACGTGGCAGAATTCCAGACACGCTTGTAGGTATACTGGAGCGGTAATAAGATCTATAATGACATGTGGGACGGGAATTTGGGAATGGAAACAATCTACGGACGTAGATTCAGTGAAGGCGTATTTTCTGAAAGTAATTTTGGGGTGGGGAAGTGGAACAGCGAACTGTGGAATTAGAAGGAAATTCGGGGTCTATAGCAAGACCATAGAGTGTAAAATCAGAATAGTGGAGCACTCTCTGTGAGGAAACAAACTTTAATTAGGGCATCGTACCACATGAAAACTAGGGATGAAAAGGAATATGACATTTAAATTAAAAAAGAGAATATAAATGATAGGGCTACACTTCATTGTGTCAGAGGAACAGAAATAGCAAATGGGGGAGGGTTGGAAATCGCTTGAAAGATATGGATAGGCCTCAAAATTAACGCAGTGCAGAAAGGTAATTTTGCTGAAAGTATAATCGGGGCTAAAATATAAATGGGGAATGGAGCAGTAAATTAAAATAGGAACCAAATTCACTACACAGGGGCTCACGTGGCTCAGACAGATGTCAGCAGATGAATAAGATCACTGTCGTCAGAGCGGACAATTTGCCCCCTCTGTGAGGATGGGAAATTATGAACAAATATTCTGACTGAATGTAAAGGTACGAACGAATTGAGGAAAACGTATCTATCGCACTCCTTTACAAAGGGAGATTGGACAATTCAGGTCTGAAAAGGTTGATAACTGGGAAGGGATTGGGGGAAACAATTTAATTGAATGCAACTGTGTGTCATTCATAATTGGATTCTTTATATTTTATATGTATTTTTCATATTTTTTAAATTTCTTCTGTTGGTATTTATTTTCTTTTCTTTTGTATTTATTTATCTGCTTACTTTTATGTTTATCTTATTTTATTGTTATATACCCGTTTTATAGTTTATTGGGTTTTTTTATTAGTGTTTAACGCCCGTTTTTACTGATGATACATGAAATGAAATGAAATGAAATGATAAACTGGGAAAGGACTTTTTTTTAAGGAAGAAAGAATTTCAGGTCTAAATTTAGGGTACCTCCCCGGCATTTGCCATTTATGAGGACTGAGGAAAATCTGGAAAAAACCCAGCCAGAGGGAACGGTCCTGAGGAAATTCGAACCCTAGACCTCCCGCTCATGAGTCCGCGCCAAATATAGCTTGTGTGAATATCTAATCTAATATATTGTACTATAGCAAGCAGACCTAGTGTGTTACTAAAGCGCGTACACGTTTTTATAATGTGTTATGGTGTTTAAAAGTCAGCGCTAATCATCAGTTACACTACAAGTAGCAGCTAAAACGCCCTGTAGTTGCATTACTGATTCCCCCCCATTTTTTTTTCTCCACACATCTGTGGATTGGACGTGAATACTACAGGTGTAAGTGCATAGTTATGAATGAAATGAACTGAATTAATGATGACGCAAATGAGCTCAGAGGCCTTGGCGCCGCTAAGCTATCTGGCATTCACCTTTACAGGGTAAGGAAAAATGAAAAAAGCCTTATTCAGACTGCTTGACCTGATGGAATCGAACCCAAGACCTTGCAAACGTTACCACTAAACCACGTAGACATCATAACTGATTTTTTTTCAATAAAAACATAATTACTGCCTTTATAGAATTGTAAGAACCATTAAAACAAGTCCTACAACGACTACCAAACAAATCAGTATGTTTTAGTAGCTCGCTTCATATGAACATTTACTCCGTTTTCCTCCATTGTGCCTTGTGCCTTCTCTGAAATCTCAGAAGCATTTTATTGCTCTGTCTTTCCTCCTATCCGATGTGCACGAGCTAACATGTTTAACCTCTGCCTGAGAAACTTAACACAAAAGAATTACGTAATGTTCTTGCAGCCTTCATCAACATCTGGGTTTCAAAGGAAATCTCTTGAGGTTTTAGCGTACTAAGTTTAGAAAAAGTTCTTGTGAACCTGGCAGTTGACCAGAGCAGCTGGCTTTTCCAACTTCTATCTGTCTTCATGGCTCATTTCCCAGACCTGGGCCCCATTCACTTTCTTCTGATGTAATATTATATTTATACATGATTGCTAAAATAAATATTCACCGTTCCCTCGTACTTCAGTACAAAATAATTCATATGCCAGCTTGTGAGAAACGATGTTGATGAACTTTCAAAACCATTTTGTGAAAGTTTTAGTTGCTAGTTACTAACGAGTTTTCAGTGTTTAAACAGTGAGTATTTAATAGAATAAAACATACTATAATTCAATGCGTTTTGATTTCAGCAGTACCTTAGTTACAAATATTTGTACATTATCTTTTTAAATATATGTATCAAAGAACAGAAAAATGAAAATAAGATATACTTAAATGTTTGATAGTATACCGTGCGTTTAACATTCTTAAAAAAAGTTTAAGAACTTCAGTAACAAGGTATTAGCAAATTAAAAATGCCTTGATTTGTTTTCCTGAGGAAGCAGTAGAATAAAAAAGATGTTAAAAGCACGAACTATATGCATCAGGACATTTCCAGTTATCTTTCACTCCTGAAAGAAATTTTGTATTTCAGATTTCACATTTCATGAGATTCTTGTACAATGTATGCATTTCAAAACATGGAATAAGTTAACATACAAAGTTGTATGTTCATATGGTCATTTAAAAATATTATAAATTATATCAATACGCGTGTTCATTTATTTCATGTGTATAACAAAAATTTCACTTAAAATACAAAAGTAGCAAAAATACTAACAACAGTACATTAACACATTGTCAAATAAAATACTTGAAAATTTCCCACATTAGTTATGTTGTCTTGTGCCTTAGCATCGTTTTAAAATAATACATTTTTCATCTGTTAATTCATTAATAATACGTTAATGTAAGAGGAGATTTTAATCTTCCCTATCTTTGGATGACAATAATTTTGACATTAATAGTTGGAACAGCATTATATATTCTAATACATTCATAATAAACCCCTTTTTGATAAATTGTTTGATGGAATAAGCTTAACAGAAGTATTAACGTACCTTTAATGTTACAATATACATAATTTATGAAGTGATTTCATGCTATAAATGGAACAACTAACTCATACCATTTTGGCCGTTGACGTTTTTGTTTATCTGA
This sequence comes from Metallyticus violacea, assembly GCA_030762175.1. NCBI lineage: Eukaryota > Metazoa > Arthropoda > Insecta > Mantodea > Metallyticidae > Metallyticus > Metallyticus violacea. Next base: position 62,485,499 of record CM060838.1, on the reverse strand, counting down.
AAAAAATGTGCGTTTACGTTCATGTGCTGCAATATGCTAGTGTGTGAAAATTCATGTTTCCAATAATAATAATAATAATAATAATAATAATAATAATAATAATAATAATAATAATAATAATAATAAATTGACAAACAGAAATAGAGCAAACAATATTCATTACTATTTTTCACAACTGCAACCTTTAGGCGTGAAAAGTTTTATGTGAATTATTTGAGTTGGCAAAATTAAATTGACTATTATTGTCATAGTGTTGATGTTAACAAAGATTAGTGAGCAACGCTAATTATGAACTGGTTTTCACAGCAACACGTGCTGAGTATTGAAGTTAGTGCATTATAAATGTATGAGTAAACAATGGAAAAGTTCATCAGTGGCGATTATTTACACATATTTTATGGAGAAGTGTGTCAGAGCTCAACAAGCAGATCGCTTTTACCCGACAAGAAGACAGACAAATCGTCGAGGACCAACGAATTGCGGAAACAAAAAATGTAATATCTATCCATCGGAAAGGAACACGTCGAACAGATAATGCAGAATATGCAGACGCCAAGCGTGTATATGTAGAAAACATTTTGAACATTTAATATAACTTAATGTTCTTGAATATCCTTTGTATCCTATATTTCCATTCTTAGTATTGTTATTGTTGTTAGTATTGTTATTTACTAGCTATGTTTTCGTTAAATCTTTATTTAGTAAAATTACCATATTTGTTATTGTCATAGCAAGGAATAAAAGTAAGAATAGTATTATTAAATGATGATAATTGAAAATAATTAATTTACGTTGTATTGAGCGTTTGATCCAACGCGTTCAGGATTAACTCGCGCTCACTAGCATAATATGTGCAGCCCTTCCCTTCCAACAAGATACATAACATATCCACTTGTAACTCTAGTTGCCAACTGCAGTAAAATGTTTCCCCATAGTGCCGAGTTGTGACAAAGAGAAGAAGAGAGGGACACTGCAGAACATTACGCAGTGTTGCCACGTGTTTTAAAGATAAAATGTTATTTACTGGAAAACTCTAAGAGGCAAAGAATTATATATATTTTTCTTATCAAGCTCTATTATCAGCTTTATTTATAACTCCTATATAAATTATCTTTGTGTTTGAAACCATCTAGAAATTATTAATAAAATAAACAAACTATTTGCTTTATTCAAAACGAAACAAATGTTTAATTTTGAAGTGTTATTGTTCCTAATAATGAAGTTAAACGGACGTAACTGTTTTGTTTTATTTACAAGTTTGAGTTTAAAATGAATCAGTGTTAACATTTAACACTTAATTTAACAGAAGATGTTGAACTGTTTTTCTAAATGCATAGTTTTTTTAAAGTGTTCTTAAGAAATGTTATGGCGAGGTTTTGTCCTTTTGATGAATAGCTGCAAGTCGTTTCCTTTACTGAATGTCCTCAAATTGTCTAAAGCGCTTTTTCTACATCTTTTGAGTATGTTTGTTAAGCTAGTTTGTGTCCATTAGTAAACTTCCTGCATAAATACATCTAGCTCATAGTTCTATCCACTTTGTGGATGTAGATAAGTGATCGTGATAGTACATCGGTCTAACACCAGCTTTTTGTAGACTCTGTTCTGCTTAACGGATGAGCTGGGTTGATTTTTCTAAGTTGGTTAACACGTCTGTCCTAACCAAGGTTGCTTCTCCTGTCTCACTACTCCATAAATAGTTCAAACACAGCTAAAGTTGGGGTCTTCCGTTAGATGCCGTTGGATATACTTGAGATAGTCCATTCTTCAGCGTACGATAAGGAAGGCGTTTGGTTAAAATGTTATGAGATGAATGTTCTGGTCTACCTTTAAAAATTTAAAAATTTTGTTTCGTTTCATTGGCCAATTTTAAGATGACGTCACCTGAGTGAAATAGTCTTCATAAAATATAGGTGCCCTGATTTTAATATAAAAATTGAGCTTTAAATTTTCTTTTACAATTTGAAAATTAAAACATTTAATTTTATCATACATTTCAGTTTCCGTAGCTTTTCCATCTATCTAACACATTTTTATTTAAAGCTGAGATAAATAAAATGAAACTTTTTCTTCAAACAACATTGTTAATGCATTGCTCAATATTTCTTGTAGAACTGACTGACATTCACCTGGTATATGGAAATGCATTGGGGTTTTATTTTGAGCATTCATTATAACATGAAGTAATTCTCTTTATTTGATATTATAAATTATTTGTTTAAGGTAAACTATTGTGTTTTTAGAACTCTTGACCATCCATGAACACATTTGTTGCTCTGGGGTTAACGCCTACAGCGCCACAACAAAACCCGTGACCTTTTGTTCCTATTATTGAGGTGCCTAGTTTTCTTCATCGTTACTATTAAAAATGCTCTGTACGCATTTTCTTCTCATCTTTTATCTTGAGAAGTAAGGAATGTGTTATGGAATCAACAGGACTTCGTGCTTGTTACTATAATGTAAGGGGGAGGTTTCATAATAACTAGTTTGATATTAAAGACATCAAGTTCAGTCTTTCAACGCACTTTTATTTTTCAACATAATTCCCTCAAACGCACTTGCTCTGTTTCTTCAGGTTTATGACTCCCTGGTGAAAGTGGCTTTCTTCTATGTCCTCAAAATGCTCGTTTACCTCCTGTATGACTTTTTCATTTGATTTAATTTTGTATCCAACCAGGTAGGTTGTGAGTTTCATATTCAAATGGTAATACGAGGGAGTGAAATCAGGCACCATTTATGCGGAGGCATTTCAAATCGTAATTCGATCAATTTGTTCTGAGCAACACTGCTTGAATTTTAGCGGTGCATTGTCTTGGTGAAACAGCTTTTTGGCCATTTCCAGACATTTTTCCACGATCGCTGACTTCAGTCTCTCCAAAAGTGATGCACAGCATTCTACAATAATGACTTTCCCCTTCTCCAGGTAGTAAAGCAAGAGAATTCCTTTTGCTTCTCAGCTATCTATAATCTTTCCTGTGGATGGAATGCATGTCGCCATTATCGGAATCAGTTCGGCACGCGCAGTCCATTGTTTAGATTGGTGTTTCGTTTCCGGGGTGTAGTAACGAATCCAAGTTTCGCTCATAGTCGCAAAATTCCGCATGCGATTTTGCTTTTGTTCCGGAGTGAGCAGACGCGGCACCTATCTTGCGCAAAGTGCATCCATGCGTACCTTTCATTATGCAAAATTAAATGAATCCGCTCAGTTGAGATGCCCTTCGCGCACTTTCACTCTTCTGCTAGCCAAAACAATATCGATGATTTTGGAGCTCCAGGATGTGGTGTGTCTACTACGTTTGTTCTGCCATGCTTGCACTCATTTTTTCAAAGTCGAACAGTTTCATAGGAACAGCATGCAGCACCCAATGTAGACAAAATCTTCTCGTGAATTTTCTTTGCTAAAAATAATCACATCACGAATTCCAGTCATATCTATTTTTCACTGTCACTCGTAACGCTTGTGTTTAAATAACTGTCAAGCACCAGAATAACTGTTTATTTGTTTATTTATTTTTGAATAGTGTTATATGCCGGTTTTTACTACTGAGGCACCATAGGTGGTGGACACTGATGATACGTGAAATGCAATTGTAAATTGGGAAATATTTTTTTTTTTTAAGGAGGAAGAGTTCTAGGCCTAAATTTAGGTAAGGTTCCTCTCCGTTTATGAGGACTGAGGAAAACCTGGAAAAAACCTCAATCAGGGAGGACGGTCCTGATGGGATTCGAGCTCCAGACCTCCCGCTCATGAGTCCGCGCCTTAACAACCTCGGCCACCTGTGGCGGTTGTATGACTTGAAACCACAGACTATATACGTACATAGAAATTAAGCTTTATGTTGACATATACAAATACTGCTGTTGCCTTCTATTAGTATGAGAACCATGTTACTTATTAAACCATCCTCCATGTCACTGGAAAAAAACTCAATGTATTATACAACTATTAAATTGTCTGAGAATTTTTTTTTTTTTTTTTTTTAATGTATAGAAACTTCTTACAGACAAAAAGAAACACTATTTAATATTCTTACCTTATCAAAACATTACTTTATTTTACAACGACATTTTATTATCTCTGCCCAAATGTTCACATTGCCCTTTAACTATAGCGTTGCCTTAGTTGCCTCATTTTAAAGTTCCTAATGGTTATTTGAAGTATTAGCTCCTCTTTTAGTAAGTGTATAATAGTCATAAAATGCTTCACATTTAAGTATTAAAAACGTTCAAAGAAAGCAGTAAAAGTTAAGCTTTATTCTAAAAATTGAAAAAGTAAGTTACCTTTCACATGATTTTTGATCATAGCTCACAAAAACTTAAAATCTCATACGCTTAAAGAAAGTTCACTGCATTTGGGCACTGTGCTGACTATGCCGTGTGCTTTATGGCATTAAGCTAAGGGATGAAAAATTGTGCTTAAAAATGCAGCTAGCATCTGAAGCGCATCAGCACATATCGCACACACCAGTAGAACATCTTAAATATAAATGACAAAGACACATTAAAATAATATTTTTATGAAAATAACAAATCTTTTGAATATTGATTTCTTAACTTTTTCCACTTTAATCACGATAGTATGAATGTGTCATATCCATTATGCCGAATTTGTGAGGCAGCACAACAATTTTTAGCCCTAACATTCCACTTATGAAAAATGTTCGACTATTTGCGTCGACAATAATGTTTATGTGGAACAGATTTGATAACACTTTTGACATTTAGCATTTGCCAGCACTGTTTGGCGTGCTTGTTTTGATTGTAATTTTGAAAACTAAAGGAATAAGGGTTTATTAAAAATTAAATTATAACGTTTAAGGTTCACTTTTACGCTCGTAAAATGTGTTGGAAAATAACAGTTGATTACAGTGTGACAAAGTACACCTTTCGTATCTATTCGTTGTTTATTTTAAGTTGAAACTAATTTTTAAAGCTCAAACATAGACATCCAGTCAATATTGATTTGAGACTACGAGTGCGGAAGGAAGAGAGAGAAAGAAAGGAGGGGCAAGAGAGAGAGAGAGAGAACTGGATTCCGCATACCTCAATAATAATCGGGTAGTTTCGCGTTGTTGCCATAGGTGATATTTCTGCAGAGAATATGGAAATATTTTTCTTGATCTTAAGAGAAGTTTCGCGTTATAAACCCTAGGTCTTTGCATGTTTTTATTTCTATCTGTTAACGTGTGTAATATTGTTATTCATATTTCTGGAAGAAACAGATAATGCAAGTGTACAATTGCAATTTTGAATTAGACTATAAGGTTTATGCTATTCATTCAAGCCCAAATTTCTTAGTACTTGGTATGGTGAAACAGTAACTCGAAAAATCCTTTGACTGAAGAAGAAATTGAAGGAAAAGAAATAAACAACTAAATTCGCTGATTATCTTGCTGAGAAAGAAACGTTTATTTAATAGTTTGTGTTATACTATCTATTTGAATTATGTAAATTTCCTGAACAGCATGCACTAGTGCGAGAATAGGTCCATAAGTTTCCGGCCTCGCCGATATCGCCTTCATAAAATCCCTACCTGGTGTCATAACTTATCTGTTAAGTAAATAATTGCAGCTCTAACTTCCGCTCCGCTGTGTTCAGTTGTTCAGATATAGATGCATAAAAAGGCTATGTGTAGAAGATTGTAACATGTTCAAAATGGAGTATAGAGCTGTTATTAAGTTCTTCACTAAAGGACTTACTCCAAATGAAAATAACAGCGATTAGACGGTGTATATGGGGAAGCATCCCCCTCATATTCTACCGTGAAAGAATGGGTCAAAATTTTTCGAATGGGTCGAGAAAGCATTGAAGATGAAGAGCGTGCAGGTCGGCCCTTGGAGGTGCTCCCTCCTGAAAGCATCGCTCGCTCTTGTGGAAGGAGAAATTATGGAAGACCGACCGGCGGCTCAGTTACAGAAATAGCAGCAAGGTTGCTAAAACAACAGTCCTTCGAGTTATTCATGAACATTTAATGAATAAGGTTAGTGCAAGATGGGTGCCTAGATTTCTTTTCTCAGTCCAAAAGCAGCAACGAGTCATCTGTTGTCAGACATTTTTGCAGCTCTGCCGCGGCAACGAGAGAGAATTTCTAAACCATTGTTACAGAAGATGAAACTATGGTCCTCTACTATGATCCCTTAACCAAAAGAGAATCAATGGAATAGCGTAAATCTGGCGAAGCATCGCCCTCTAAAGACCATGTCACTCAGTCAACGTAGAAGATCATGGCCACAATCTTTTGGCACTGTGAAGGAACACTCTTCATTGACTTCAAGGAGAGGAACACCACAGTAAATGGGGAGTACTATGCTGGCCTACTGCACGGACTACGTGCTTCCATCAAAGAGAAACGGCGAGGAAAGGTGATGTGCGCCTCGCCTTCTGCACGACAACGCGCCTGTGCATACAGCCCTTGTTGCAAAGGAAGCTGTGGCTTCAAGGAGATCGACCATCCACCCTACAGTCCAGATCTAGCTCCCAGTAACCATTTCCTTTTCTCAGAACTCAAGAAGGACCTTCGAGGAAGGAAATTTAAGTGTGACGAAGAAGTGATGAATGCTATTTATGCCCATTTTACAGACAAGACTTCTGACTATTTGGGGTGAGGGGGATTGAAATGTTAATTCAAAGATGTTAGAAGTGTATTACAATAAAGGGTAACTATATTGAAAAGTGAAATATAGTTTTTGTTTTTATCATACCTAGGAAATGATTAGGCCGTAAACTTATGGATCTACCCTCATACCTTTGTCATATCATCAAACTTTTTTTTTTACCAATGTAATTGTGAACCACGAAATAATGAATAAATTTATGTATGTAAAATAAAGCCTCGGGTGGAGTTTAATAGACTATTTAACTATTTTAGATTTGTTGTATAAGAAATATCACGTTATTCCGTGTCCATGTTTACCTTTACAATATTTTAATTATAAAACTTACTAAAGATTCTTTTCATAGGTAAACTTGGGCACTCGTGATTTCGTAATGGTATGTTCAATATACTGTCTTTGCCACTAGAAGTGCTGCTGCAGATTACTTTCAAAATTACTTAGGAGAAGAAAACTCAATGTTTTGTGTAGCTAGCAGAAACAGAACTCCCAATATTGCTCAATGAATGTTTAAGCACATAAGAGTCTAATGTAAAGCTTATTACATCACTTTAAAGCTAATTCACAGTAGCGCTCCCAGTGACAAAAGCAGTGCGCCGAACGTACCAGCACGGAAAATTAATAATTGCCCAAGTTTACGTGCAGAGAAAAATCTTAGGTAAATTTCATTAATAAAATATTATATTCAATGAAATTGAGGCAAACACTTATGAACACTCTGTGTACATTGTATTATTTTTCGAATAACTTTGCATATATTTAGTAATAAAACAATGTAACAACATAATTAAACAAAATACAGCATAATTTTTTTGAGAGTTCTTATCGAGAAAATAGATTGTGACCTCGATGTTGGATTAAGATTAATATTAATTGCTAATGTTTAGTTATTAAGTCTGTTCGACCTTTAAAACCTTACATGATCTGAGTTTAAACCGGTGTGAGCCAGGTTGGTTTCTATCTTTAATTAAGTAAAGAATTTTACACAATACATAAAACACATTTGAATCTTGTTTATAGCTTTCCCCATATTTTTACCTGATACATGTACTTAAGAAGAATTCTGTCTCGCCGCGTGTAAAGATGTCCTTCATAGACCTGGTCTATTCCGTAGTTCTGAGTTTTCTTTATTGTCTCTTGTCTGAATGCAGATAATCCTTATTATTACTCCACTTGCGTTTGATACCTCTCTAATTCTTCTTTAAGACCTATTACTTCTTTAAGTTTTTCGCATTTTTCCTTTGTTGCTTGGTGATTTGATTTCTTGTGTTCCTTCGTTTGCATGTGCTCATTCTCCTTTTTAAGTGCTCAATGTACTATTTATATTCCTCCAAGCAACACTCCCCCCCTTTCTTCATTAACTTTTTCATATGCTCTGTCCATTTTCTTATTGTGAAGATTTTTCCTTTTTATTGGCCAGTTATGTATCTAACCTGGTTATTCTCTCTTGTAGCTCTCTAATGACAACCCCTGTTCCGTACATTCCTAATAGCTTCACTGTTGCATATTTGCTCTTAGTTTTTCGTCATTTATTGGAGAGCCATAATATTATTTTCATTTTCAACACTAACTCTGTTCACATTTTTTATTCAACTTCGTCCAGTGTTTTTCTATAACTCTATGAGCTTCCAGAGTTGTTCTCAAAAAACGTTGAAGTAGTCCATATTCCTATTGTATTTCAAGTACCTAAACCTAACATGTTGCTACTCCACAGGTCAAGCCAGTCAAGCCATTTCCGAAAGTGCAGCAATGTGCTTCTTCAGCTCAGAAATATTATTTGAGCCTTGAATATCGACTTGCTGAGGTTGAGGATGCTGCAATTTGGCGACCGTTATCTTCAGCTTGGTTTTCATCCTTGAGTTCTGACTTTTGTCGCGGATTGTTGAAAGGAGGGTTTTATTTAATTGTCACCTCCACGTTGCAGGGGTTTATGAAAGGTGTTGGATTAATTGATTTTGATATGAATTGGCCTGGATCTGAGGTTTACTGTTGATGTCGTATGTCCCTGCCACGAAAGAAGTCTGCGTTGAACCCTCCTGCTGCCGAGATCATCTCAGGGATGCTGAAATTACTATAAGGTTTTTCTGGGTTGTTACCAGGGGTGGAAGGGAGAGGAAGATCACTGAAGGAAACAATGTGGAGATGCGGATTAAAGTTTCACAATTGTTTACACTTCACTATTCACTTATTCTTTTTTCTTTGGCGACATTTCCATACCATTAGCAAGGGGATGGGAGAGTTTTAAGTATTTACTGACGCTGTACTTACTAATTCCCCAGTCGTTTGCACTATTTACACTATTGATATTTTCTCTGTAAATTGAGCTTTACCGTTCACTTCACCAGTTATATTTCTCACTATCTAAATTGAACAGCCCTATCTCAATTCCCGAAGCGATCCGTCCTGTCTCTCCCCAAGCGAACTTAGTAAAAGAATGCCCTCAGAATTGTTTTAATCTACTTTCTATGCGCCTTCTACGAGAATTCAAATTTTTGAACATGGCAGACGCGTCACCAGATTTCCTTCTTCATTCACTTGATCTCTTGCCGCTGGAAGTTTCTCGAAGAAATATTTTGAAATGCACGAACTCATTGGCTAAACTTAATTCATTGCATGTTAGCTAGAGACGTTTTAAGGGAGCGAGAATTTCTCTTTTTAAGGGACGGTTGCTCTAGGTGAAAACTATTCATCACAGTCTTTTTCAAGGATTTGTTTTGCGGAGATGAAAGGAAAGGTCCCCTAGCAATTGAATAATGACCTTGCTTATGGCACCAGAAAGTCGCTGGTTATACGTGAAAGTTTTCATCTTTACAGCAAAGATTTCTGATTCTTGAACAATCTACGTCATTCTACATAATTGCATCATGAAATATTAATCTTGGAAATGAATTGATTAAACAGGGTGAAACCTAACCTTAGTTAATGAATTATGCGGGATTAAATGTGTTTGCCCCGCTGCACTTTTCGTTAGTTAAGTTGGCTAACATGTCCAGTTTGTAACCCTGAGACCCGAGTCTTCTCACCAGCAACTGCGATCGCGAACCTAAACCTATTATCTCTTACAGTTGTTACCAACCTATTCCAGCTCCAAATCATACCGAAAGTAACACACTAAGCAGATGTATTAAAAAAAACAGATAACAAATAACTGTTACTGTTGAAAAAAGTATTACTTTTTATTTGAAGAGAATACTGTGCTGTCCAAACCATGGGCCCCTCAAGGCTGGAGTTAAGAAAGCCAAATTAGGCAGAACTTCAATTACAACGCCTATTCCGGCTGGGTCTGCATTTACTGATCTTTTTGGTTTGTACACCAGGGAAAACATATATGGGTATCAGTGCAGCTAACGCAAGGTCAAATGAAAAAAGTTATAAATATCATGCATTAAGCTGCAAACAACGAATCGAATTGCTCACAAATTTTGCTCTGAGATCTTTTACAGCTTGTTATGGCCACACTTAAGCACATTTCTAATTTCACGTGCTTGCGTGTTTGTCATTTAGACTGAAATAAGTCTAAAGAAACTAGCGAAGGGCTACTAAATTTTATGATAAAATTAAAGCAATAAACTTTTACTGATAGACAAATGTGTTTGCTGCAAATTAACCTTTCCTCATCTTCTATTGGTCGAAAGTAGCATGACATTAGAAGGAAATATTGCCATAATTCTAATACATTGAGATTATTTGAATTACGGGTCGCAGAGCGCTGCTGCGTACCGGGAGAAATCAGTCGTCAAGGCAAGTGCAGGTAGCAGCTTGTAGTTAGTTTTGAGGGAAGCCAGCAGGTGATAGTGCGTTCCTTTGTCACTCGATGCTTTTGTTGCGTGCTAATTGTTCTTCGTTAGTTACGCCACTACAAAAACATATTCGAATGGGTTTTTATATACAATACATACGTGAAAGGGCGTTCTTACATAGAAGTGGCAAGACGACTTAAAAGAAAATATCTTGGCAATCATGTTCCAGGTAGAAAAACTGTTCCCAGCTTGTTAGAAAGCTACGAGAGACAGTATCTGTTAATGACAAGAAACGCTTTCCGAATCGCCGTGTTCTTACGGTGAAATACAGAAATGTCTTACACAGATGCCGGCAATGAAATGCCGCTGAGGAGCATCATTTTTCAAAAGCTCTTATAATACATACTAGTTCTTATTAATACCATTTTTAAATATAGTATCCTTTTATGCTTTCAGTATTAATATAAATATTGAAATAAAATTTTCAAGTGGAATTCTATCTCTCTTTTTCAATTATTGCGGCAGCACTTCCAAACTCAGGCGGCTCGTAATTCATACAACCTCACTGCTAAAGAAAGTGATGCAGTGCCTTATAGGTGAGATGTTCACGTCTAGGAACTCTGAAAGTCCAAGTAATTATCAGGTGAATAGACGCTTTTCACCATTCATTTGCTTCTGTAGAATGTTATAACGAACTCTTAAATTACTGATCCTCATTTTCGTTCAATAGAACTGGAAGAAAACACTTGAAAAGCGACGTAGCTATGGGGTTGTTGCTAACAGGAAAAAAGAAAACAGTCGTCTAAAAATAGCAGGAAACGTCTCTTATAGGTCACCTCGCACTCAAAGTTTGTTTTGGTGTAAGCTGCATCTTACATAAACGTAAGCCTTCAGAGAATACCCATTAAGAGTTGTGAAGCCCCAAGAATCATAACTCCTGTCATAAATATGTGAGTTTACCTTTTACTGTAGTTTAAAAACATTAAATTATTGACAATAAACACCGGAAAGCAAACGAGTAAAAATTATATGCAGAAGGTTTTTAATACATCACAAAAAATTGAAAAGATACTTTCTTGTTTTATTTCTTTAAGTATGGAACTCGTTTTGAACGTCTAAAATTATTTTGAATTTTATAATTTTCTTCGACATTATTTTAAATTGATTTAGCCCATTCTTTACGTAATTTTGAGAACGTTCTAACCCAGTTTACATCAATATAGTTGAATGAGATTCACCCAGAAATTTCTTTACTGTAAAAAGTGAAATTTATAAGTTTTAAGTCCAAAAATTAAACTTGATTTGCACCACTTACTTTGGTTTCTTCCTAGTGAATTTCGACTGAAAAAGTTTATGTTGATAATGCAGTTGAGTATTACTTCGTATTTATTTTATTTTCCTGTAACTGCAATATGACAAAATTATAAACAATAGTTATGTATCATAGCAACATAAAACCATTTTCTTTGTAATCCTTGCAAGATATTTAATGCTTGAAATAGAGTTTTATTTGCTGCTTTTTTAACAAGGTGAAGGGAAATGGGTATAAAGGTGAATAAAAAAGCTATTTATTGGTATCAACGTTTTTGTATGTGGAGAAATTAAGGAATGGCGTTATATCACAGTTAGAGGAATTTTGTGTAGTCATGCAACTGGAAGATAACCCACTTTTATTACGGCTATAGGTTTAGGAGATTTTTAGGTTATTATATTGGTGGATTTTCTTCAGAAGAATTTAGACAATCCTGTTTCTTGCGCCATCTTACCTATCGGCAATGATTTAAAATGTATTCAGCCTTCATCCCTCTTTGATTATAACTGTCTATGATTTGTTGGAAGCAAAAGTCTATACCTTCATAAGCGCCAGAAAAGTGTATGGACATCAGAGGTTCTTTTCCTTCTTCTTCTTCTTCTTCTTCTTCTTCTTCTTCTTCTTCCCTACAGACGCTCTTTAACATCTCAGGTGATCAGCGTCCCATTCTAGTCAGGGCGTGAAACGGCCGACAAATTTTGCTCAGAGGCCTCTTCTTTCAGGCTTGAGGTTCTTTTTCATGCTGTAAATGTACGACACGGAACCCATGGTTTTACTTCCCTTCCGAAGGAAGCCATACTTAGGTTCGAAAATGTCAATCGATCCGGGCCGGGTTTGAACCCACGATCTTGAGTTTAGAAGGCAAGTATGGTTACCACTACACGACCAGGACCGACAAGGGGATTGCGTGGGAAAGTAAAGATTATCATTGTAACGCGGACTAACCTACTTGAACTTATATAAACGCAAAAATCTTATTTCAATGTCGCCAAAGAAGTATAATATATATTTCCAACAGGAGTACGGAGCTGAAAATACTAACACATATGGAAGTCCATCACACAGGAGCTGCGTAAACTAAGCGAATTCCTCAGCAAGTTGAATATATAAAGGTTATTACAGCGCGCTAGAGCAGAGAATGTAGTAAAAAACAATTTTACTGAAGATATACACACATATTTAATAAATATAATTTTCAGGCTTAGAAGTATATGCTTTTTCCGTATCATTATTCTTTTATTGTTAGCTTAATTTTGCAATTGTACTTAGCTCTATAACTATAAGAGAACATGATTAACATTTAAGCCACATAGCTCATTTTAGGCATACGATTGCTTGTTTTTTCTATGTTCGAAAACCGCTGTGTTCTCTCCCCCTCATTTATTGTACACTTTACAATACCAAGGTTGATAGAGTACCTACGCTGCCGCTTAAGATTTGTACATCTCTCCGTATTGCTCCAGCATTCACTGGAATTCAGCTTTTACCGTTGCCGTTCGGTATTGAAGCTGGAGGCAAGTCTGATTATTCGTCTATGCGCATGCGCAGCCTATTTCCTCCATACTTTTTCACACGATACCGAGTTGATCGCTTGGTTCTCTAATTGCTTATACTAAAACTCTGTAAAAGCGCTGCAGAAAGTTTTTATGTTTATTTAATTTCTTTGTTAAATTAATGAAGCTCGAATGAATTCCTGCAGTTCAGCACAATACAAAATTTATTCTTAACCAGAATATCTTAAATGGAACGAAGAAACAGCGTAAGCTGATGCCACATACAACTGTTCAAATTGACAGCAATACAAACTTAATTCATATTTACCATTACCGGAGACGACGATTCCGTTAAAACAAAATATTAGTTTTGGGAATGTAGTAAATTTATTTTTTGATAGGCGACTAACTAAGTTTGAACAAAGAATTTCAGCTGTTATTTATTATGAAAGATAAATGTGTGCTTAAATGTTTCAAAGTGTTTATTGGTCAATGTGAATTATTTATATGCTTTTATTGAAAATGTTTACCAATATAAAAAACAGAAAACTCCGCTCTATCCTTCTCTCTCTATTCTTCTTCCATTCTCTTTCCAACAGTTAGCAATGAGATATACATCCACTCTTAACAAATTGTTTAACCCAATAAATTATGTGTATTTTACTGGTATTCGGTTGGCAAGTGTGTAAAAATCTACATTTATGAAGTATTATTGATTTCATAATTATTCTATTTCATAACAGATTGTTGACAAATATGCTTTCAGTAAAATTCTTTGCCTCTTGCCTTATGACCTCCAAAACGTGTTGAAAACTCAGTGCTGACATTTATGGTCACAACCATTGTTTGTTGGATACTGTTAGACTAAATCCAAAATACAGGACTGTGATACACAGATATTGATATAATTCTGCACCGAGTGAAATTATTATGTTGAAGACTGTAATACATTTTCCTTTTAGCTCATAAAGATTTCTAAGGAAATACGCACATTGAGGAGAAATCCGTTAAATAGCCGTTACTGAATTATCTTGACAAAGAATGCCAATTTCATGACGCAGACGAAAGAATCCGTTTTAATTCTCTAAATCGTACACATTCTACTTGGCTTTAATTAGCTACTTAATGAATTTTCGCTAGATAATAAGTGTGCAAACAATGCATAAAATAACCAAAACGTTTTAACTGAGAGATGCAAAGTGTATGTTATATAAGCTAAAACATTTCTCAGTTCAGTTGATCAAGAATGTAAATGATGATAGTATAGGGCAATGTCTTGAGTTTTGCTAACGTAAAGAACCATTTCTGCAGATGAGAATGACTGGCTCCAAGTTGCTTGCTGTCGATTAGTTTGGCATTTTCCCTAGGAATTAGTAGATTAAATAAAGGGAGAGGCAGGAAATGCTTTCAATAGCGTTCTCGCAATCTGGGCGTAACCATTTTTTCTGCCAATTTCCGATCCAGTTAGGACCTGTGTTTCCCTATGTGAAAACTCCGTATTGATATTGACTGCCCATTCATGTGGTCTCTTTCCGTATACCATTATCAGTATCTGGAAAAAAACAGTTCTTTCTAAATAGTGACTTGTTTGTAATAATATAAATGAAGAATGGCAAAATGTTAAATAAATAATACAAACAGCTGCAGAAGCCTTAGAGATGTACAAGAAAAAATATACAAAAAGAGGATTATAATATTAAAATGATTTAATTAAAGTGTTAACTAAAAGAAAAACGCTTATCTGAATAACCTGGAGGATCCAAATAATAAAGACTATATATCAGATCAGTTTGGACCAACGGTTTTTATATATGTATACAGAATGAAACAAAAAGATATGTCAAAACTTTGGGGAATCATTCCTCACATATACAGAATAAAAAAATTATGAACATGGGTCCTGTATTGCTTTATTTCCTTGTTAGAGCTCCCTTTTTACACCTGTACCGCATGCAGAATATTCAAAAATAGAACTATCGGAAACAGAAAATTTCATATGAATTGTTCAAAATGTCCTCCGTTAGCACAGGTATATCCATCAAAACGCCTTTACATGGACTCCCTGATGCGCTGATGTTTCCCTTGAGTATCTCGTATAGCCTGGCAGCCTTACAGAATACGAGCATGCACACACTCTACACCTTTGGGTAACCATAGATCACATGACGTCTGCTAACTCCACATTTGAATGCCTTATTTTACTCTACTGGAACTAGATCCGTAAACACATAGAACTGACACTAAGTGCTCGATGCTACATCAAGCAATGAAGTGAGTAGCATAACGAGCACACTACGTGGTACAGAACGACCCAGCGGTGAACCCAGGAACTGAAAGTAGTTACAACATCCCTATCTCCATTTAACTAGACGTAAAAGCGAATGTTTACTAGCTGCACTTATTAAGTAACTGTTCAGTTTTGGGGTCATTGCCACAGGTCAACTATGCTGGCATTCTAACTTGCATAGCATACCGTGCAAACAGAGTTGTAGACAAAAGGCTCTAACAAGGAAAAAAGCATTTGCGGATTCGTGTTCATATAACTATTTGCAGCCCCTACATGCAAGGAATGTTTTTCCAAACGTTTTGACATACCTTTTGTTTCATTCTTTATTTAAGTTCTTAAGTATTTGAACTCACGATTAATGCAAAACAAGCCAACAAAATAGCACGTTTATTTTCAACACATCCTGCAAACTCGCGACTCGCACGTGCTAAAGAACCGAAGAGACTAGGAACGAAATTGGAAATACAACTGCAATCCCTAGTTCCGTTATGAATTGTCAAGTTTTTGCCTTCTGCGGATATCCATCTTGTGCTGAAGCGACCTTACACTGGGGTTACTTTGTTGCTCACAGAGCAAAGCTCTACAATTTTCTTAGAATACGAAACCACACTGCAAGTAAAGCAAGGGATTTGACTTGTTCAGCTTTTCTGTTTCTCGCTTACTTCAACATAGTACGGAGGTACTAGAGTTGATTATAAACTTATTTTTTAAGCTTTTAAGGAACGTAACAAAGTACTTCCTTCGAGGGTCAGAAGAAGCAGTCCTGGCGGCCTTATCTGATCCGAGGACTGCCTGCTGGATCACATTATATTCGATTGTGAAATAAAATCTGCTTCTGTTAAAAGAATAGTGAGGAAACAAAATTATAACATTATAAATTATTTAAACGGACAAGAAAGAGAGAGATACGTTACAAATTAATACAATTTCAGAAACCGAATAGTTAACTTATTTTAAGTAACCATGGAATAGTAACGAAGAAGAACAGTGATTGATGGTTAGCAACACAGAAGTTTAATTTCATTAAAAAAAATTTAATAATAGAAGTTAAAAATATAAAATGGCCTGGTATAGATAATATGGAGGTGATTTAATATGCATTAAGTCAATATATATATATATATATATATATATATATATATATATATAATATTAATGAAAAATAAAAATAAAGAAACACTATTAACAATGTAACAAATTAACACTAATAATAAAAGTAGATAAAGATAAAACACTGAGAAAGAGTCACACTTGAAATTGCAATTTCAAACAGGCAAAATTTCGACAATGATGACTTGCATTTTGTCAGCAACACGCAAGAAATTTGTAGTTAACTGCTTTCTACGAACACAATTCGATTCGTTGACCACTTGGCAGTTTTTTTGTGAAAATGGTGGGCAAAGGAGCGGAGAAAGCATTTTGTGTGCTGGAATTCCATTAGACAAAGCCCATTATCACAGATCGTCACTTTCAAGCACAATACAGGAAGGATTCGCCGACAGCTAAATCGATCCGTGCGCCATATGCATACATTTTGAATTGTTGATTGATTTATTTTTTATTTATGGACGTTCTTTAACATCTCAGGTCATCAGCGTCCCAATCAATTCAGGGCATGAACCGGCCGTTAAATTTTGCTCAGATGCCTCTTCTTTCATTCTTGAGATACTTTTTCATGCCGTAAATCTACGACATGGGACCCACAGTTTTATTTCCTTTTCGAAGGAAGCCATACTTAGGATTTTTACATCCGAAAATTCCATTGACCCTGACCGGGATTGAAAGCACGGTCTTGGGTCTACGAGGCAAGTATGGCTACCACCAGAACTAATGCGCAATTTAAATATTCTGGTTGTCTGTGCAAGAGGAAATTTGTCTACATCTGCAGTGTAGTGCGTGCTACAATGTTACCAACGTAATCCTAATAATCTAAAACGAGGAGCTTTGAAATTAATAATAATACAAAAAGGTTCACGGTCGCTGTATATTTTTCTAGTACCTTCATTTCAATGGTCTGTATGCAGTTACATTGTGAAAATCCGGAGATATGTTTAACTAGCTCTGTACAATCGCTCTCTCAAGGATAAATTGAATAATGCTACATATCATATCACGTCAAAGATTCTCTTTCCTTATTTCCTTCTTTTGTATGTACACATACAGAGCGACCCAATGAACTATGAACCAACCCGAGGTGTTTCGCCTTTAGGCGAGAACTGAGCACGTTGCTGACTGTGGGTATCGTAAAGTGGCGCTGACATAATGATACAACAGCTTCCTAAAATATTTTAAAAGGTTTTATTTACAAAATTTGTGAAAACAGGTGCCGCCATCTTCATTGTCCATACTTTTTGGCACCCATCACTCGCTATAGTTCACGTTCAGTAATGCTGGGTATTCTCTAGCGGATATTTTCAGTTATTCAAGGGTATGCTTGACTTGTATTTTTAATTTACCCCAGAAATATAATAGCAAGAGGTTAGACCGGGGGATCGAGAGAACAAAAATCCTTATTAATAATTCTATAATTCTTAAATACTCCTTTAATTTCTGTCATCAAAATATTTGCAGCATGAGCTGTAGCAGACTCTTGTTATAAAAAGGCAAATCACGTTCCGCGTAGCTTTGTTCTTTTAAAAAAAATAAACAAATAAATACAAGAAGGGATTAAAAATGCATTCAGGTATGCCACAGTTATTTTATACAGTTTTATGGCATGCAGAAAGGCAAAATTAAGCTTCGTGTAGATTAATTTTCTTAAAAATTCAGGAAGGGGTTTAATTGCATTCAGGTATGACATAGTTATTTCATATGGTTTTATGGCATGCAAAAAGGCGAAATCAACCTTCGTATAGATTAATTCTCTTAAAAATTGGGGGAGGGATTAAAGTTGCATTCAAATATGCCACAGTTATTTTATATGGTTTTATGGCATGCAAAAAGGCGAAATCAACCTTCGTGTAGATTAATTCTCTTAAAAATTGGGGAAGGGTTTAATTGCATTCAGGTATGCCACAGTTATTTTATAGATTTTATGGCATGCAAAAAGGCGAAATCAGCCTTCCTGTAGATTGATTTTCTTAAAACTTGGGGGAGGGGTTAAAATTGCATTCAGGTAGGCCACAGTTATTTTATATGGGTTTAACTTTAACAATTTAGTAGCTCTTTGCACAGAATTATAAGAAATGCCTGTTTGTTAAGAAAGATGTCTAATAGATAAGAACCCTATGCTGTCTGTTAGGTTTCTTAGACTGAACACTCTCCGTGACCTGAAAATTTTATATAGATGATGGATAGTTGTACGGCCTGGAACTTTTACACGTGGGAATCTTTCTTCAAACCATCTTTGAACTTGACGATCTGACTTGAGTTAACACATATAAATGATAAATAAATGAATGTGCAATATAAAACATACACTGAGTCATAATTCACTTTGCTATTAAATACAGAACAGAAAACACACTCGTATATATTGAACTCAGCTACAGATAATTTATGCTTTAAACGGCTGCGTTGAGAGAAATGTATGTCATTAAAATAATAACAATTAAGGGTAGAAATCATTAATAATTACATTTTAATTTTGTTACACAGCTTGAACTTACTTAAATAGAAGCAATGACCGATGAAACACATTCCACAAAAGATGAAAATGTTGTAAGGTACAAATGAGAACTGTAATAATACGAATAGAAAGAAAACCATAGTAAAGAAGAACAAAAAACAAACAAAAAAACACAAAAAAAAAACAATGAAAGCACAGGATGCAAGCAAAGACATAAAAGGACTTAATCATAATACAAGTGCGAAAAATGGAGCCTTCATATAAAGAATGAAAAGATACGAGCAACAGGTCTATTGGTTTGGAGCAACTAAAACAAAAACGTTTTGTTGTCTCCCACACTGCACCTATTGTGACACACGGACAACAGTCATTCAGCTCTATCTCCTGGAAAACTACCATTAGCGAAATATCATCCGCTCCGTTGTCCTTCATTCCTTAGTGCTGAGCTGTTCAGCCACATTCTTGACAGGCTCCAGTAAAGTAAAACAAGCGCCTTGGCAACTCTAGTGTCTTCCATCCGTCTGGACAGGAAATAACTGCGGCTGGCATTCCAGGAAATCAAACCAGCAGACTGAGACAGTTACACTGCGGTTTCGGTTTTATTTTGGTTCACGAGACAAAATCTCTCTCGCTTTCAGGCGTCACTAATAGGATGTCCCAGGCAAATGAAAATAAAACTTGGAATTAAAAGAAACGCTTCAACAGAATTGGTACAGAACGATGGAAACCTTAATTTGCATAGTAGATGCAAGAAACTGTCTCTTTTTTTAAATAGTGTTTAACGCCCATTTTTAGTGCTGAGGCACCACAGGCGGTGAACACTGATGATGCATGAGATGAAATGATAAATCGCGAAAGGATTTTTAAGGGAGGTGACGTTCCAGGCCTAAGTTTAGAGTACCTCGCCGGCATTTGCCATTTATGAGGACTGAAGAAACCTGGAAAAAACCTCAGTCAGGGAGGACGACCCTGGTGGGATTCGAACCTCAAACCTCTCGAGTCCGCGCCTAAACGAACTCGGCCACCCGTGGCGGTAAACTGGAGTCTGTGGACAAGAAATATTAAATTAGGCCGCCGCCACTTCTTCCTCTTCTTGTTTGCATTAATCTTCTATTTATCTTTATTAGATTCCAACTCCTATCTTCAGTTCCATTCGTTTTTCATAAACTAACCAATATTTTGGATGACATTCATTTTTGGTTTGAGTCAGCAGTTTGATATTTATACGTTGCCATTTATATTATTTTAATATATGTACACAATTAAAATTTTTTTTTTTAATTTTCAATTTTCAATAACATTAAAAACTATTTCTAAATGCTCGTGTTTTTTTATTATATATATAATAATGTTAGGGCTGCTTTTAAGAAAACTACAAGTACTGTTAAAACTCATTGTTCAAAGTTTCTCAATCGTTTTATACGGTTTATTTGACAAGAAACTGTAAACTAATGGCTAAACTATTTTGAACCTTTTAAACACCTAAATCTCCAATATGTATAGTAATATACAAAAAATTGCTGCCAAGTTTTCAAATAAAGCTGAATAACGGAATGAAATTTAATTCAATACTCTGTAGTCAATATTTAACAGCGCAGTAGTTGACAGTGCATGCAATATAATATTGTCTTTCTGTACTAGTAAAGTACGAGGATAGACCCATAAGTTTCCGACCTAAACATTTTCTAGGTATGATAAGAACAAAAACTATATTTTACTTTTCAATATAGTTATCCTTTATTGCAATACCCTTCTCACATCTTTGAATTAACATTTCAATCCCCCCCCCCAAATAGTCAGAAGTCTTGTCTGCAAAATGGGCATAAACAGCATCCTTCTTCGTCACACTTAAATTTTCTTAATCGAAGGTCCTTCTTGAATTTTGAAAAGAGGAAATAGTCACTGGGAGTTAAATCTGGGCTGTAGGGTGGATGATCGATCTCTTTGAAGTCACATTTCTTCACAGCTTTCTTTGTAACAAGAGCTGTGTGCCTAGACGCGTTGTGGTGAAGAAGGCTCACACCATCACTCAACTTTCCTCGCCTTTTCTCTTTGATGGAAGCACGTAGTCTGTGCAGTAGGCCAGCATAGTACTCCTCATTTACTGTTGTGTTCCTCTCCTTGAAGTCAATGAAGAGTATTCCTTCACAGTGCCAAAAGATTGTGACCATGATCTTCATGGTTGACTGAGAGACCTCGGCCTTTAGAGGTGGTGCTTCGCCAGGTATACGCCACTCTTTTGGACAAGGGATCATAGTAGAGGACCATAGTTTCATCTCCTGTAACAATGGTTTGCAGAACTTCTCTCTCGTTGTCACGGCAGAGCTCCAAAAATATCTGACAACAAATGACTCGTTGCTGCTTTTGGACTGAGGAAAGTAGTCCAGGCACCCATCTTGCATTAACCTTATTCATGTGTAAATGTTCATGAATAATTCGAAGGACTGTTGTTTTAGAAAGGCCCAACTTTGCTCCTATTTCTGTAACCTTGAGCCGCCGATCTTCCATAATTTCTCCTTCCACAAGTGATGTTTTCATGAGTGAGCTCTCCAAGGGCCGACTTACACGCTCTTCGTCTTCAGTACTTTTTCCACCCATTCGAAAATGTTTGGCCCATTCTTTTACGGTAGAATATGAGACAGATGTTTCTCCGTATACATCGCTGTTTAATTTCATTTGTAATAAGCCTTTATTGAAGAACTTAATAACAGCTGAATACTCCATTTTGAAAATGTCACAATGTTCTACACGTAGCCTTCTTTATGCAACTATATCTGAACAACTAAACACAGCGCAGCGGAAATTACATCTGCAATTATTTACTTAACAGATAAGGTATGACACCAGATAAGGGTTTTGTGAAGGCGATAACCCTTATCGGCGAAGCCGGAAACGTATGGACCTACCCTCGTACATAATAATGCCTTCAAATATGCGTTCCATTTATAGCCGGGCCATAGATCGCGTATATATTCGCTTGCACTACAGTGACCTCGGTATTATTCCAGTAGCGCACTAGCCGTGAATAACCCTCTCAAGGCTATGTTTATCAGCTGTGTTGTACTGTGTCAGTTGGTGCCTTCTGTTCGAGCTGTAAAGATTATATGGAGAAACTGTTAGATGTGTGATTAATAAGATTAAGACAACGGATCGCTTAACGCTAAACTTAAGAAGCGAAAAAGAAATGTTCTAAAGGAGGAAAAAATTGACGAAATTGGTGCAACGTTCGAACGCTCTCCAAAGAACTCTCTAAGACGTGATGCACAGCAAATAGGTGCTTCTAAAACCTCTGTTCATAGAGTTGCTATATTTTTAAAACTGAAACCCTACAAAGTGACCTCGTAAAGCGAAAAACGAGTGAATTTCGGTAACTGGATTTTACAAAATATTATTGACGGTACTGTTGAACCTCATTTAATAATTTTCTCAGATGAGGCTGGTTTCATTTAAATAGGAACAATACCCATACCGTAGATAAACTTAAGGACAATATAAGAACAAAAATTATGAACTTAAGCAAGAAGAACATGTGTGTGAATGGAAATTTCATCCGAAGATGCATCACTTTCAACACCACTTATAACAAGGTTAGTGGTCATTATGGTACTATCATTCATGAGTAAGTAAAGCGGAGTTTTTAGAACGAAAAGCCCGGCTCGGCACATGTTATGAAATATATAATTTTCCAAACAAGATTACAGTTTGGAATGAACTTTAGAATGAATTGCATTATAAGTAGAAATGAAGAATCAAACTTAAACATTTAGAATCTCGAACCTCCTCATCCATCCGATTCATATATCCCAGAAATCTCCCTTAGGTTTCTCTACTATGAGAGATTGTATTCCTCAAGAGGGGCTCGCAATTCTACGAGTGCTTTATGCCCCAGGGTTCTAGGATAAGTTGAGAGAGGTTCTTTAAGAAATAACTTTGTAGCTTATAAAAACTAATACTAATTCTTGCACAACCAGTTGATGTGAATGGTGAGTGGCATTGTTAGCCTCATGAAAGAAAAAACAAAGCTGGGTGATTCATATTTCGGGAACGCAGTGTTGTCCATGACATCTAATGCTTTCATTGCTAGACGGTGAATTTGGAAGGCAGCCATGAGATTCCTACACTGGGAGAAACGACTACCAGATGACGTTTTAGAAATCAAAATCAAGATTAATGGCTTGTGTGCGTAACAAGATAGATAAAAATAGTTCTGGGAAGACATCCGACATCAGTTGAAAGACCCGTATAGACGATCGTCTGGTTACAGTATGGGAGGGTACAAGGAACTGCAATGATGTGCACGAATGAGCATTTAGCTGCTCTATTAACTATGTCGGTGGCTAAACTACTTGCATCTCAACTGGTTTAAATACAAGCTGGCTGGTTTTTGTTATCTCGGTTCAATTTTGCAGTAAAAGTAGACATGCTTTTTATCTTTTGCTAAAACAACCTACACTAGAAGAAAACATTTTCTTTTTGTTCAATATTTCCAGGATAAAATGAAAATGTCCTACAGGATACTGCTCAAAGTGAAGCACTTATTTTAGATTAACAGACAACGAAATGCAGAAAATGTAAACTATTTTCATGCTACAAAACAAATAGCAAACATGGATTTCAGCATTCGTGGTACAGATTTTGTATTGGTTATATGCTAAAGAAAAATAATGTTGCTCATCAGCAACAAGATTTAGCTTTTCGGAAGAAAAATTTTATGTGTGAATGGAGAAAAGGACTTCCTATAAATAATTTACTAGTCTTAGTTTTTCTTTAATATAGTATTAAATAGTATGCAAGATTTCCTATGTCTGCACCGTGCATCCCATTCAACCATCTGCCAGAGGATCGATAATGCCGAGATTTGTTCTGTTGGTAGTCTGCCTGTCGTTGCATACCTGACTAAACTGCATGTCAGGTGAAATACAGCAACATCGTTCGTGCATTCTTGTCCTTTACATTTGTTCTAACCAGAATTTGCACTGACGTTCAATACTTTAATCCCATAATGTTCTGCTATTTTTTTTAAAAAAGTATGACCATCTTGCTGGATTCTCTGTATGAGATATACACATTTCTTTATTTTTCCTTATTTTATTTTTTTAAAAGAAATATTTTTATTTCTTTTCAGAATCCCTTATTTTTTTCTTATTTTCCTACATCCTGCGACATGTCTCAAGAAGTTATATAATTCCTAATCAGTAAATAAAATGTGACTTATGATTTTCTTCTTTCTCTTTAATATACAATTTAATTCTCCCCCATATCAGGCACACAAACACGTAATTTGTGTTTAGATGAAAGAGACTACCCAGTAGAAATAAATGCTTAAATGTTGTGTTTGGAATTATTAGGCATAGCATATTAACAAAGTTCAAGTAAAAAACTAGAGATTGCCAAAAAATGTATCCACACTTCAAGCAAAGAAAAAACTGTGTTAACATAACAAAACTGAATTCACACAAACAGAAAATGTTGAGCACTAATCATCTTAGACTTTTACAGTTCCAACAGTTGCTGAAAATGCCCCCCATCAGCGTCGATACACTTCTGAGTACGTTGAACTATTGTTTGAGTAACATTTGCGAAAGTGTCCTCAACGATTGCAGCACATGCCGTTTCAATTTCTTCCCAAAGTGTTGCTAGTGTAGCTGATTTTCTACGGTATACAAGTTCTCCATGCGTGTGCAATTGTTACTCGCGTTGGAGGTTCTGCATTGCCTTTGAACTTCAACATTCTCAGTTTTCCCAAAATTGCTTTCCGCTGTTCAAACGATAATCTTGTTTTCATTTGTTTATTGTTGATTTACGATAATCCTGGCTTCATTTGTTCATTGTTGATTTACCTGTCACGTAGCAACACAATCATAATGTATGTGAATCACATCTGTTTACAGAACATCATACTATATATTAATGTTGTTTTTCGGTCCAACTTTGAAATATGTTAAATAGACATCTACTGTGAAAGTGTGTATACATTTTTTGGTACCATCGGTATATGTGAATGTATTTGTATTTCTGCAGCCAGAAATCTAAAGTTTCTAAAATTTGAGAACAGTCTTTGATCGCAAACTGAATTACACATCATAAGTGACTAAAAATAAGCATAGTATTCCCGGAGGTAAAAATGTCGTTCTTTTGTAACGCTCGTATATCCCTCTAGCTCAAGCTAATTTGCTTTCCTTCGTAAATGGTGCTTCAGACTCTGTTGCAGACCGAGAGCTAAGGACATCTTAATTAACATATTTTTGCTCATGAAAATTTACTCTTTTGACTGAATAATGTAATATTAGATTATATTCATCCATCCTCTTGAGGAGTGTGGTATATATTTGCGTTTCTAATTAATATGATTTACGAAGCAATTACTATTATAACGTCACTAATTGTTTGCCCATCGCCTAAAACCAAAACATTCAATTTAAAAAGAGCACTCGCTTATTATCTAATCTGATTAGTAACCGTAACATTAGTGGATGTAGTCAGAGTTTATCACTTTAATTTAATGCAATCATTGTTTTAAATCATTAACTAATAGAAAATCAAAGAAGTAATTTTAACTAATAATTGTTATAAAACAAATTGAGCTGTTACCTTCATGTTTAAACTGGTTTAAACTGGTTTACATCTTTGACCATAATAACATGCCTAAAACTACAGATAGCCCTGAGGAGAAACTGGCTGGAACCGTTCGGTTTCATATCCCTCGAAGGAAGAGAGCGTCGAAGAGAAAACGCTTAATTTTTAAAAAATCTAAATGCGTCATCTTCTCACGCATGCGCTTAGCGTCACTTTTCAATTATAAAGATCCCTCTCGGGCATATTGCTCGGCCTACTATGTTCACAACACATTACATTTCAAAAACGTGCCATTCCAAAGTTCCCATGCCACAATATTCAAGTAAATACTTAATCGAACTTGTGCTACTGCAGCATTGTATTTATTTACTTAGAATTTGGGTTCCAGGACGTTGACCAAAGTTCATGAGCTTATGAATTCCAGCAGATTGTCTTTTCAGAGGGAATCTATTCACAGCTTTAGGGAAATGACGGAGGACAAACAATAAAAATGAAATAAAATAAAAATAAAAGGTTCCTACATATGATCAATATCGCAATATTTTTAATTGTTAATTTTTACTTAACATATTTTTAGAGCTGCATGAGAATTTTCGTTAGCCAATACTGGAATATTTCACAGCAACTGTGTTGGATGACAGCAAACCACAAAATAGCGCCCCATTTATAAAGCACAAAAATACACAAGATCTGTATATCAGTACACTATTAAACGACACAAAATGATGCTTGTTTATGTTCTGTATCAATTCGTCAAAGGTTTCCCACATGTTAATTAGTATTCTGTATAAGCCAAACGCTTGAGCATCAGTTGGTCATCCCAGCATTGGTGCTGGGTTATATATTTACAGTCCACTAATTTTCCGTTCTTCCATTTCCTTTTCCTTCATTACATAGCATCATTTACAGGTCGGAAGAGTAAGGTGAGGCGGGCTGGTGCTTTGTGGTGTGGCGGTAACTTGCGCTCAGGAAAAGTTCCTGTTCTAGAATTGAGTGGGTTCTATCTGGGAGCCTCCTTTAGGGGATCTTGAGAAACTTAAAATGAGACCTTGATGAAACTGGGATGGTTCTCGTGGGCCCATCGGTGTTCATTGCCTCCTCGGATTCCTGATCGCCCGGTTATTTCCAGATCTCATCCCTTCCTCCCAGAGGTGCCCTCTCGGGGGCCTATGTACTATAGACCCATTAGCGACCTCAGTATTTATTCCTCCTCCTAGGGCAGAAGAAGGGTTTTGGTACTCTGAAATTATTTAATAAACCATAATTGAACTAACATCTATTGACTTGATGGAAAAGCTCAAGTTTCACCCTCAAAATATTAAAATGTTTACTCGTTTACCTTCAGAACTTCAAAAATTATGTTCAAAATGGCAACCTGCGGATTTCATGGGACATTACATTTCTGGTTTGGACAATCGGACTTGAGTCATTCAAAACAGCTCTTAGAAAATAACTGTGCAATTCACCCACGTGCTTCCCGAATACATTCACTCAAATGTTTTGCAGCCGCTGCAAGGTTCTCTATAACCGCCGCAAGATCGTTGTTACCGCCTTTTCGCAAAATCGTTAAAAGCTGAGAACGATAGAGGCATCCATCATAATGGAAACTCTCACTTGGAGCATACAACGGCAAATATTCCACAACGCTTCAGCCGAACGATTCTCAACTACGTTGCGGTCAGTAACCTGTCATTTTGAGTTACCACAACTTTGGGCTGCTGTAAAGTTCATAACCTCCCACTGAGTATACAGAACTATCGCTTTCGTCTCTACAGTAACACACTGTCATAAGATACCTGGTAGTTCTGGAGCATTATTAATGTTACTTTCGAACTTCAAAGTTAGGGAGACACTATGAATATTTTCTGTTTCTCTTATTATTAAAAATGTGGGTGCATTCATTAATAAGCAGGAATGAATCAATAAATTAGTTACTCTCACTTCAAAACTTGTTGGTCCTGGTGGTCTACTTGCCTTGTAGACAAAGACGTGGGTCCCGTGTTGTAGATTTACGGCACGTAAAAGCACCTAAACCTAAAAGAAGAGGTCTCTGAGCAAAATGTGTCGGCAGTTTTTCGCCTTGAATTGAATGTCGCTGATGACCTGAGATGCTAAAGAGCGTTCGTAAACCATGTAATAAAAAACTTCCATACCCGATAATATGTTAGCACTAAAATGGACTGAAAGGATTGAAGAAAAGTGACAACTTGTTTTTCTGAGCGAGTTCTAGACACCCCTCATTCCTCACGCATCTTAATATCAACGTAATAACAGCTGACCAGTTCCAAGGAAATAGGTCATCAAGTACCAGTACCGTCACGTACCAGTAAGGGTTTCAAAGCATCATTTCATCTCCGTAAATGACGCGAAGATAGAAGGGCGAATTTCTTTGTGGCAGGTATATAGAATGTTGCTTATCGTTGGAACCGCTAATAGGTTTATCTGCTAAGAAGTGGATAACGTATTTTTAAGCTTATGGATAGTTTAATATTGAAATTTACATAAACCAGAATTTTTCATTTGGACGGCTTATAGAGTACACTTCTAGAAATAAATGGCAAAATCTTTAATATTTACTGATGCAATGTTGTTTTCAAACATTTATAGCTAAGGATTCACTTAAATCTTAACCCGGAATTCCCTATTTAAAATAAAACATAAAGTACTATTCCCACCATCAACTTAGAATGTTGATCTTATCATTACAATTATATTTGTATATGTTTACTGTTCATTCTTTTAAGTTGCCCAAATCAATTATGTCAGTAGCTGTGTAAAATTATGTTTGCAATATACTTAATAACACAAGTATACAAATTTAAATTTAATAGGTGTATGGAAATTATCTCTGTCTTTTCAATTGTTGACAGGGCTGTTGGTATCCATCACGTCTGTGTATTCGTCATACCTCGATGCTCTATCTCACACTCATTTCGTTCAACACGAGCACCAATACCTCGGAATGACATCCCGCACTCTGTGTATGCCACAATTATCCCTTGATGAAATTCGTACACCTGTTGATATTGCCGTCGTGAGTCATACGTTCATCCTGAGAAAATATTGGATCTGTTTAACGCGTCTCTTATGGTAGTTGTAAGTTTAATGGTCAGCTGTGTATTTCAGTACAGCTAATTGAAAAAATTACTGCTAACTTTCTTCATCACATGGGATTTTTGTTTGTTTTTTTTTTTTTTTACATAAAAATGAAATCTTCGTTTTTTTTTTCTTTCTTTCTTTCTTTCAGGAATAGCATTAGAGTTATAATTTTTCATTATATTTATTAGTATATTCAACACTGACCTCCTCTTTGATCTAGTGATTAGCGTTGCTATATATTGGCCGAGGTTCGATTCGATCTCCTTACCTGCTTAGAAATTTTCTAAATTAGAGAGATCTGGAACTAGGTCCACCCAGCCTCGTGATGACAAATGGGGCGTAGCGACTCTTGATCAAGAAAGCTGCGTGGCAGCGGCCGGCGGGGTGTGTATTCTGATCACGTATCCTCCTGCAATACTGCACTGTCTTGCATATGTCGCAAGACGGAGACAAGAGCACGCAGCGGTCTTTTTTCTTTTTCTTTCTTTTTTTCCCCCTTTTTATTTATGGACGCTCTTTAACAGCTCAGGTCATCAGCGTCCATTCAATTCAGGGCGTGAAATGGCCGACAAATTTTGCTCACAGGCCTCTTCTTTCAGGCTTGAGGTTCTTTTTCGTGCTGTAAATATACGACACGGGACCCACGGCTTTAATTCCCTCTCGAAGAAAGCCATACTTAGAATTTTTACGCCCGAAAAAATCCATCGATCCTGGCAGAGTTTGAACCCGCGATCTTGGGTTTAGAAGGCAAGTATGATTACCACTACACTACCAGGACCGAGGCAGCGGTCGTGCGGTAAGACTTGGCCCGCCTATTGTTATTGGGCTCGGGATTAGATTTTTTATATTCAACACTTCAGTAAAAATCTTATTTGTTTGGTCTGAAATGCTCTTCTCTTGTGTGTTTAGGTAGTTTCTATCCTACAGAACATTCAGTAATCTGCAATCATTGATGTATTCTAGTGCCCTTGGTGTCTAAGTTTCCAATTCTCAAATTGCTTGATGGAAACTCTCCCTTGCTCCTCACTGACTGTTCCCAGGTTTTCCAAATGTGAGAGGAGAAAGTGTAGTAACTCATGTTGCATTCCAAAACTTCGATTTTCTGTAGCATGCTGTTCATGTTTTAGCATAATCAGGATGTTTATTGTTTCTTAATAACTTTTCATAGAATTTTTCAAATGCATTCCAAGCTCATTTTTCCTTAGCATTCATATTATTTTCAAATTATCTGTTTTAACTACTAACTGTGATTTTCGGGCCTTCAAAAATGCCTTCTTTTATTTTTACTTCCAAAGGAGTTGGAAATATGTAGGTGAGATATATGAAACAGTCTTTATCCTTATCAAATGCTTTAACGCCAAGTTTAATATGAAAAAGTGGCATAAGAATTTCCATAGGATCCAATAGGCTACCCCTTATTACATTTTTACTAATTAGTAATTTTGTATTTGCTTTTTAACAACGTAACTGCCACAAATAGAAAAAAAGAATTAGGATTACTTAAGCAACACCTTCTTTCCTTTATTTTAAACTCAATACATATGATATGGATACAAAATGAAAGTATTTATAAGCAAAATTTTTCCTTTTAGCATTTATTTAATCGTTTAACAACTTGATTCACAATACAAGATGGGTACGCAGCATGAGATGCGTTGCATGTTACCTAAACACGGCCAGCTAGTTCTTTTCAGTACTAGATGACACTGGTATATAGGAGTAATGGCATATTCATTTATAAAATAGACTCATAATCACTAATTGAGGATATAAAGTTTAAAAAAAAATTGTATGTGATACAGCTAAATGGATTTCGTTGTTTGTTATCAACAGTACATGTAAAGTATTCAAAATCTATAACAATAAAATCACTGTAGACCTTGTAATTCTTAATGTATATTTTCATTCTGTTTAGCATATTGTGGCAAATCTCTAGCAGTCTCACCTTCGAGGCCTCAACTTAGTTGCGACAAACGTTTTCACAAATAATTGTTTGTTAGTTTTCACTAAGAAAGGAAATTTAAAACAATGCTAGTAATTTTCTAATTTAGAATGTCTGTCTGGTTTGGGAGGAATCATACAAAGATACTTTTCCATTTGAAGGCACGTCCTGATCACCACAGCAACTGTGGCAGGTGCGCTGCTTAAAATAGCGTGCATTTCATCTCTTTACGTTGTGTGGACTTGGCATTGACACTGCTCTCTAGGTGAACCTCAAGGGCAGCACTTTACTTTTTTCCTCTGCAAATTAAATAACAAACGGCTGACAGACTGGCTGGCTCATAGAAAGCTTGCGTGTACCTATTCGAAGGTTTTTGGACAGAAGACAAAACCGAAGGGCAAGTGTACCAGCATACTAGAGAATTAATATTCTTCACCTATAGTATGCACTTACAGCGAATTTTTCATTCAATAAAATAACATAAAAATAACTTAAATAACATAACTTGATTCAGTTATAAGGAAAAAAGCATTGAAGTTGTTTAAAGCTATGCTGATAGAGAATTATTCTGGTCTGTGAAAGAACAGATAGAATGAGTACAGCTTTAAGGAAAGTTTGGAATAAGAAATAAAACTTTCTTAATAAAAAAGAAAAATACTTCTATATTATATATAAAAATAAAAACAGATGAAATATTATAAACACATTGAGGAACCCAACAAGCAATAGCAGCAATGTTATTGATATTTTTAAGTGAATATATTGCGGCATGTGCTGAATCTTTTTGTTTTAATGTTTTAACATTAATACGGCATCCTCCAATTAATGCTTGCGCAACGAGTCTGTTTATGAATCGTGCTCGAAAGGCCCCCTGAGTGTGATAAAGAAATATTTAAACATACAGTACTCAACAAGAGGGCATTAAAATGATATAAGTATAAGAAACCGCCACGGGTTGCCGAGGTCGTTAAGGCGCGGATTCATGAGCGGGAGGTCTGGGGTTCTAATCCCGCCAGGACCGTCCTTCCTGACTGAGGTTTTTCCAGATTTCCGCAGTATTCATAAATGGCAAACGCCGGGGAGGTACCCTAAACTTAGGCCTGGAACGTTTCCTTCCTTGAAAAAAAATAATTTCCCAATATATCATTTCATCTCATGTTTCACCAGTGTCCACCGCCTGTGGTGCCTCAGCAGTAAAATCGGGAGTTAAACACTATTAAATAAATAAATAAATAAAAAAGCATAAGAAATGCAAAAGTTTAACGGAAAAACACAATTAAATAAATAAGATTATTAATGTTACCTTGGCTTGTCTCCAATTTTAATTACTAAATTTCATTGGCACAGCAAAATGGAAAAGAAAATTAAATATAAATAACTTAATTACTTGCCTTCAAATGGAATATCACAAAATGCATTGGCATAGCACAGTAACTGGGAACATAAAAGATGATATAAAACGTACTTGGGTTACAATTACAAACATTAACATTTAAAAATGCAATATAATAAAACAAAGAAATCCTAAATTAGAACCCCTAATTAGAGAAATGTCTAGGTAGTGGAGAATGAGTAACGATCCTAACAATTTGGAAATGTTGGCCGAATACGTGTTCACCCCTCGAAGTTACTACTCCTTTCTGTGCCATTCAAGTCACGCTCTTAGAGCAGAGCTGTGACGTCATCATACTCGATGGTTCCTCACCAGTCTAGGCTAATAAAAGAAAGAACATGGAGAATTCCGTTACTATATGAATGAAAGGAAGAACGAGTAGAAACAGAAATTTGGCACATATCTACTAATAAATCCGTGCAAAGACCGCAATATTTTAAAAATTGATTCCAAATAAAGTTATTTGTATAAAAAAAACTGAAACCTATATAATGAACTCTCTTACACATTTGTGTTCCTCAAGGGAAGAAAAAAATCCCTGAGAGACTGGGACTAAGTAAATGAGTATTACATCTGAGAGTGGCAGTTTGAGTTAGAAAGCATTAATCAAAACAAGAAGTTATTTATTTACTTCGTTATCTAAATCGAGTAGATCACCATAGCAGCTACAAGCATTTACAGGATAGGATTATAAAGATCATTATAAAGCGCTCGTTTTCCATTAAGTATTCCGATTTTTGAACTAATTATTCATTACCACAAGAATTTACAAATACTTTTCCCACAAAATTATGGAAACAAATACTTGAACGAGTATTCGGTCTAGCTATGCAGAAAATACTATTAAAAGCATAATTAAGTAGCGTTAATTTGTACTTTGGATCTTGAAAGTTATCTTATACTATTGCTCATGGAGTGCAAGAATTAGGAGGAAACAACTGATATTATTTTAATCGTAGTGTTATGTTCAAAACCGAACTTCCAAGCGACTTTACTCAATTAAAGAGAAAAGTTCGGCTCTATCTTCATTTCTGACAGAAATATCCGGTACATATCTAGATATATTTTTGGAAAGTTCAGCATGAACCTGGTTTCAACGATGATTTTTCTCCGGATCTAAAGAACGGATGCATAAGATCAGGTATTGCTGGAATGTCATTTGTTGCTCTCAAGGTCTTACCGTAACATACCGTGCCCTCATTCCACTACGCAATCGAAGTTTGTGTGCACTAGTTGGAGCCCATTGACCTACAGTCTACCCGCTATTTCCGGTAGAACTGTAGTTAAAATACTGCTGACGCAGGCAGTTGAGCTTGCTCAGTTGTGTTTATCACTTCAATTGTTTCAGTTACATTTCTGTAGGAAGTTCTTGTTAGATTTCTACTGTGCATGTGTATATTGCGAAGTGAGCCGAGAGTGGCGTATACGCTAGAACAAAGAATATTTATTTTTGATTGTTATGTGCAAAACTGTAGGAGAGAATTTCCTTCTAAGCTTCCAGGAGTATCTCCATCAGGAGGTATTATTTTTAGATTAGTAGCAAAGTTAAAACCCAAGGCGTTTTCATTGACATGAAGCCAAGTTAAGCCGGGTTTTAACACAGGAGTAGCTTTTTTTTTTTTTTTTGAGTAGTGTTTAACGCCCGTTTTTACTACTGAGGCACCACAGGCGGTGGACACTGATGATACATGAGATGAAATGATAAATTGGGAAAGGATATTTTTTTTTTTTTAAGGAAGGAACCGTTCCAGGCCTAAGTTTAGGTACCTCCCCGGCATTTGCCAGTTATGAAGACTGAGGAAAACCTGGAAAAAAACCCAGTCAGGGAGGACGGTCCTGGCGGGATTCGAACCGCAGACCTCCCGCTCACGAGTCTGTGCCTTAACGACCCGTGGCGGTCAGGAGTAGCTTGATTACATAGTCTCTCAATTAGTCCTTAACACGATTAGCTCAGCAAGTTGGTGTATCTGTCGGCAGTGCGCATAAAGTCATTCAGCTGCTGCGTCTTCATCTATATAACATTACTTCTGTACCTGTAATAAAAACCGCAGAGGTGCTGAAACAAAATATCCGGGAAGTAGTTAACAATATTCTGGAAGATGAATTGCGGCTAATGTCTTAAAATATTTTCAAAACTATTTAGGAATGACTCACAGAGGAGGGCAGGCACTTGGAGCATCTACTAGCATGGTATTTTATTGCTAATAAATAACGAAAAATTAAAAAAAAATCGCGCTATAAGTAGCAGTTAACTTTCCTTGGAAAAAATTAATTTCCGATTGCATGGCAAATTTAAGACCCTTTATAATATGCTGCGTTAATATTATATTTTCGAGGGTTCCATTCTATGTAAGAAAAAAGAAGAAGTTTTAATATCTTTGTATCTATTTTTATATCTATAATTCTCACACTACTATTTATTTTATTTGATTTTACAGATTTAGAAGATTTGGAAATTGGTTAGAGTTTGTAAGTTAATATGATGCTTACCTTAAGCCTTCCTTCAACATTGGTAGCACTGTTGACCACTAAGCTGCAGTGAAGACTTGGAATGTCAAGGAGCTACCAGTTTCAGAAGAGTGAAGTAAAATTACTAAACAAATTTATAAAAAGAGTTCGTCTTCTTAAATCTTCGTTATTCGCTTGCAGCTTTAACTTGCTTTCAGGTTTGCAAGTGGAAATTTGGAACATTGTAAGCTATGGATAGCAGATGATTTGAAAATATGTTCACTTCTTCCACTGGCGAACAGATATGGTTATTATCACTACTATGGGGTCCTTCACGCAACCTGTTTCGCGGCGTAGGCCCGGCGTGGTTGCTGTGTCGGTGACAGGAAGTCGGCAGTAAATACAGTACGGCATTGTCGCGTAAGTTATTTTTACATACATAACATAAACACTTAAAAAGAAAAGTAAATTATTCATGTATATTAAGCTGGAACTGCCTCCCTTCGTTGTTCAAGCATTTCTGACACCTGCTTAGGAAATTGCTCATTACACTCTGCAGTTCCCTCTGAGAAATGGAAGCAATTTCTTGACGAATGTTAATTTTAAATTCATCTAAATTGTGTGGATTTGTTTTGTATACACTTTCTCTTTTAATGTCCCCCTCCCCAAATATAAAAATTGCAGGGGATTAAATCGAGAGAATCAGGAAATTTCTCTTGAAATAATCTCCTTATAGCACGCGCTGATTCTGTACGCACATATGAATCATGCATGAATACTCTTTGGGGAATAGAATACTTGTATTGCTCCATTTCCTTGATATATTTTCACTCAATACACTGTATTGCGTCGCCTAACAAACACGTGCTAGGCAAGATTTCAATTCACAGTGTGATTTCAACTCACACTGAAGCCTCTCGCAGCGGAGGGAAATATAATCCCCGCTGACATAGCGCTGCCGGCCGGTCCCGCGGTTGCGTCAAGCATTGCTCACGTAGTAGAAAACTTTAAGATGGATGTAATGTAAAAATATGTATTCTTATTCCAAATAGTATGTTAAATATCTTAATAAAGTAACATGTTTGAACATATTACAATTTGCGTACAATTTTAATAAGCGTTATCTATTTTTGTATCAGTATTTTAGTGTTGCATGAACATGTTTTAAATGTGTATTAATGCATCTATTGTGTACGGAAATATTAATGCATAAAAATAGATACAGTTTTATAAGACAGGAAATATTTCTGTCTTTCTTCTCTTACGTACACTTTCATCACTTAGGCGCTAGAATTTAGGAATACATTTTTAAATAAATGTAATTAAATAGAAAATATTCGCAAGTGCAATACTTATAAAATAGATATATTTAAAAAATATGCATTTTCTTTATTGCGTAGGTAAAATCCTCATCTTTTAACTGTGTCAAAGGTAGAACATAAAAACGTCTACTCTCACTTGTTTTCAGAGATTTTATGAATATCGCCCGATGTTGTAGTGAGCTGTAAACGGATGCAGCTCTTGTCCATATTCATAGTCTTCTCAGGTCAATTGCGCGGATGTTGTCTAGAGTAGTAACTTCTACAATTATGAGATCTAATTGGATATAATCAGTATTAAGTAGACGAACTGCGATTCGTCTTTATATAGCTCTTCCTCTCAAGTACGTGGGAAGTTCCTAATGCGAATGAACTGCAGTTTACAGTTTGAAAATATTAAGTGGGAATAAACTCGGCACATGCGAAACTTAGTGAAGATTTATACAGACACAGGAAGTTTGGGATTTGCTGTGTTAAGGGGAAGGCTTGTGAAGCTTTGCTGCTATCACATTAGAGGCCATAGAATTTCAAATGTGCTAATGTCTTTGGGAAGAGAACTGGTGTGAAGATATTACATCATAAACCGTTTTTGATTGTCTGAATTGGTTTTAAAATATAGTGATCCAGAGAAGATATGTGTGAAGGTGACTGGATAGTGCATGTGTGGGGGCGTAACGCTTGACACTCGCATTCCGGAGGTTTCGGGTTCAATCCCCGCTAGGCCGCTAAACCCTAGCCTATTTATTTATTATTTTTTTCTTCCGAAGTTTTCCCAAGGCGAATGCTGCAATAGATACCGTCTGGTGATACAAGAAAGCGAGAACGGGCTGAAGTGCGGAGGGTACATGAACTGTTTATCTACACTCCTATGAATACATGATCAGACTCAAATGTTGCACGCCAGCAGGACTTCTAACCATATGACAACACTGATTATTTTATCGGTATAACATGCGTGAACATAGTGGGGAGGGTAAAAATGCTTACATAGCACATTCCTCTCGCTTGCCTTCTTCTAATCGCCAGACTATACTTACATCCAGTCATTTTTCGCTCTCTTTTCATTTCATTCCGTTGGTTCGGTTACAGGGTCAAAAGTGCACGGTCCAGATGGGCTGGTAGGGTGTGATGGCGGCTTGCGCTTTCCACAAATTTCTGCCCCGGTATTTGGCAGGGAAGCGGAACCTTCGTGCTCATTTGGGGAGATGGGGCTTCCACTGGCGTCCTGGTGATCTATCTGGAGACAACACCCCGTCTACGTCATGCGGTTACCATCCGCGGATCCTGGCCGTCCAGTGTATTCTTCACCTTATCCCTTCCTTCCGAAGGTGCCCCCCGTTAGCAAGGCTTAAGTATCGAGATATCCTCCTCTGCCCTGGACAATTGAACTTAATCGGTAGGTGGGTAGACGAGTAGATGGACTGACGGTGAAAACATGTCAAATAACCTAATACAGGTAGAAAATAGAAAATAGAACATCAAGTCTAAATATTTGGGCTGAAAGAAAATATCAACTGAAAAAGAGCAAATATTGGACGAACAACACTACAAGCAGATTCGTGGCACTTTGTGGAGCCTAAATGGCAAACTAACAATATATGGTTGATTATATTAATTGCTGATGATCAAATTTCAATAAGCATATTTAGCTGTGCACTTTATTGAACGTAATAGGCTCATTTCGCTCTTTAAAATATACGAAAATTTCTTTTCAACCCTTTTGCATATTCTGGTATGTAAAAATTCCGGCTTTTTAGATTTGCTTCAAAACCAAAGCTTTCGCTGACAACTGCGGCTAGCATCGTCAGCGAAAGCTTTGGTTTTGAAGCAAACCTAAGACTATAATGCAACAGCCAGGAAGTTTTAAATTTTGATAATACCTTATCATTAAAATAATTTGTCATCCTAGAAAATGCATTTTTCTGTTTATATTTGTCAGTTTTATAATGATGTTTTCCATAAAATGAACCGGACTAAATTTGGTTCATATGTGGTTTTCTCTCTCCTGGCTAACTGTAAACATGTTAAAAATCATTAAATGTTATTTATTAATTTAAAAAAAGTCATTCAAATCCCGTTTGTTTCCTATTCATTACCCGTGAAATTTATCATTATACTTTAATTTTATTTGGTAAATTATTTAGTATTTTCCTCGAGCTGAAAAATATATTTATCTTTTAGCTGAAATATGATAAAAATTATCTTATATGTTTAATTTACAGCAATTTGTTTTTGGTACAGTTAAAAGCAATATGTATATATAGAAATGTTTTATTACTGAACAGAAATGTCTTCTTAAGTAAATCTTGACTGCAGTATGTAGTTGGCAACTCTGCTCTTTTGGTAGGTGGAAGTCACGTAGCTCACATCCGAGGTCAAGAAAAGGAACGTTAGGGGCAAGGTTAATGCGCTGTTGCTTTTCCTAATCCCTGCCAACGTGACTTAATGCCCTGTAGTATAGAAACTGCATGATATGCGAATTATTAATAGGACATTCATATGAAACTGCAAGTAGTTCTTAAGTTCCAACATATTTCGGATTAAGATTATGTTCCTCTCTATCGAAATGATATGTAAACAGGGTCCATAGTTCTTTCCTAGTTACACAATCAAATCTGGAAAAGACGAACAATAAGCAAGCAAACAGCAAATAAACTGTCTGCTTCTATTTCGAACACGTACAATGTCCAATAGGGTAATATTAGTATGGATACATAAAAATATACCTACAGCTACGTACTATACGTATATGCATCAAATTTCATGGGCCTCACTCATGTTCGCCAGAATCTTATGGTGTGTTGAATCAATGTTGGACAAGACATGATTCGCCAGTCTTTTCAGAGATCGCCATGAGTGGCCGAGGTCGTTAAGGCGCGGACTCGTAAGCGGGAGGTCTGGTGTTAGAATCCCACCAGGACCGTCCTCCCTGAGGTTTTTTCCAGGTTTCAATCCTTATAAATTCAAATGCCGGGGAAGTATTCTAAACTTAGGCCTGGAACGTATCCTTCCTTAAAAATCCTTTCCCATTTTATCATTTCATCTCATGTATCATCAGTGTGTTCACCGCCTGTGGTGCCTAAGTGGTAAAACTGGGCGTAAAACACTATTAAAAAAAGTATTTTCAGAATATAAAATAATGTCATGAAAGCATTTAAAAAGCGAAGTTTTAATAAAAATAAGAAGAGTAAATCATTGTAAGCCACTTTTTATTGACTTAGATATTTTGACTTTACCATTGATTTATGTGCTTAAGTGTTTAAATATTCATATTTATTCGACACGTAATATTTTAAATCTTTACATTAATATTTTCAAGTACTCTAAAATACAGAAACGTTTTTATTTTTTATCTTTTTCTGTCAATCTGTTTAATAATCTTCCACAAAGATTCAAAGAACTCTCTTATTAAATTTTTAACAGGACTTTACATAATACTAATGTAATTAGCCGGTGGCTGATCCATTATACAGTGTAAATTATTTTTTTAATGTAATATGGAGTTCCTTTATACTGCCTTTTTCCACTGACGTTGCTATACTGAAATCGTTTCTGGCAATAAATAACTATTTCAAATAAATAGTTTGAAATCATTATTTTATTGTAGAAATATTTTAACTGTAGATTATTTACGGTCTCCTTTTGCAGTTTTATTTACGAAATCCACATCTTAAAGGGTTAGCATTGCTGAATGGCTAGTACTGCTGAATTTGAATAACCTTCGGGGTTCGAGTCCAAGTTGAATATACTTGACTTTAATTTTTTTGAGATGAGAATTAAGGCTCGAGAATTCCGATTTCCTTATCCAAGTGGATATTAAAAATGAGCGTTTACCAAAAGGATGGCATTTCTATTTTTATTTTTTAATTTTCGGTGTGAAAAAACGTATATTATATTTCTCATACTTCATTTGTACGCCACTTTTCAGCTAATAGCGGGTATCTTGATGGAAGAACATAGGTTTCAGTAATGTTAGAATATTCACTTAGAAATAATGCTGTGGTTATATATAAATGTAAATGACAAAAAACAAAACAAAACAAACTAATTTGCAAATTTAAGAACGTAAAACTTATATTTAAAAATTAGCTGTAAAATAAATCTAAGCAAGAACATTTTGGATTATATAGTCTACAATAGGCTAATTTTA
Source organism: Metallyticus violacea (assembly GCA_030762175.1). Classification (NCBI taxonomy): domain Eukaryota; kingdom Metazoa; phylum Arthropoda; class Insecta; order Mantodea; family Metallyticidae; genus Metallyticus; species Metallyticus violacea. The sequence continues at coordinate 62,445,564 of CM060838.1, read as the reverse complement.
CTTTAAGAAGGATTCATTTTGGGGCATAAAATGTGGCAAAATACGTCATTTAATAAATTAACTTAATTTTTTAAAGAATAGAATGTTAAAATTATAATTATTAATTTATTGTATAAAATGTCACGCGTTTCAACCAACCTTATGCTAGCTAGCTACGCACGCAATGGTGGTAGGCCTCCAACCAAACAAGCCCGGAGTTATCAATTCATTGGCAGAAGGTTGAATGGGATGCACCATTTTCAGAAATGTAATATAATGTGCAGAAAATTAAACAGAAATTCAAATAAAAATGTTTAAAATAATGGCTATGAGTAAGTCCTTATACGGCAGTGGAAAATGGGGTTTTACTGAAAAAGATAACATTAGAATATAGGTTCAAGAAATGAGGTTCAGGAATAGCATTTAAAAACTATTACGGCGGAAATAAAATTAGAGAGCTTAACCGATAAAATAATATAGACAAAGTAGCTAAACAATTGTTATCATACTATGGTCCGAGGGCTTTCGGGTGTCCTCTAGGCCTCCCAGGGGACCCTTAGAAGCATTAGAGTACTTAAAGCATTTATTATTGAATGTACAGTTATAAACAACGAACTACTAGAAAAATAAATGTGATCCAAATTTACCAGTGTATTTAAGTAAAGTAAATTAGAATCAAATTGAAGGTGAGGGAGCTTTCAAATACCTAAAGTGAAAACCTGGTCCAAGCAGAACACATTCGTACCTTCAAGTCTCCCTGGCAACAGCAAATGAGTGAACTGCGCAGGGCAATAAAGTATTGATGTCTCTCATTACAAGTTACTTATGTCGAAAACAATTCTCTATATTCTTTTGTTTTTAAAAAATGTGTAGAAACCGTTTGGAAAGAATCAGAACTCAGAATATAAATTTCTCCTGTTAAGCCTAATATACCAGGACTTGTAAGTGACTTTCTGCATCATCATCCCTCTTAAATAGGAATTAAAATTAACGAATAACGTTATGTCATCACATTATTGTTAGTTTAGTAATGCGAATGTTTTATGCGTTTTATATAATTTTAATGTAATGCCATTGTAATACATTACGTTACAACAGAAAGACAAATAGTGAAAAAATGTGCATTTAAATCTTTTAACTTTAAACAGTGTGGAAATTTACAATTTTAAACTTGAGTTACATCTTAAGGGTCCGATACGAGTGATTCGCTAGAGGATAGACAATATCAAATGCATTCATGTTGAGAGAATGCCACGTTCTATTTGCTGTATTTTATTTTTAGAAGGAGAAGAGATCTGGGCACTCCCCAACCGACAGTTAAATTCTAAGTAACTGCAATGGGACATTGTCCTAATGCATGAAATAGTAATTATTTTTTTCCCCTGCATATTAATATCATTCTGGAATTCTAATTCCCTGGACCTTCCACTTAACTGCCGTTAGCTGTTCCCACAAAATTTTAAAGTAAATATTTTCCTGTTTGTGGCAGTTTATGGTCGCTGTTTGACAAGACCAGACTTGTTGGGAGTGAAGTGTTAAACAGAATTACCCACAGATTGAGCAAAGGCTATGTTGAAATTATAACTCCCCTGTTGACTCAGGTACTGATAATCTCTGGTTGTTTGGAAGAGAGCTGTTGCATACACATGTACTCGTGTTTCCCAACGATTCTGATGTTTACAAGACTCCGAACCTGCTCTTGCATCTGTCACAGTCCGAATACGAGATGCTGGCTTTAGGCTCTCACTTCATAACGCCGTGGAAGCACATTCTCTATAAAATAATTAAGTAGCGATGACTTCGAAGATGAATACAATTATAGCAATTTAAATACTTTTACCTAACACAGATTTCTACAGCTTTTGTAGACGCTCTTTAGCATCTCAGGCCATCAGCGTCCCATTCAATTCAGAGCGTGAAACAACCCACAAATTTTGCTCAAGGGCCTCTTCTTTCAGACTTGAGGTTCTTTATCGTGCTGTAAATGTACGAGACGGGACCCCCACGGTTTTACTTCCCTTCCGAAGGAAGCCATACTTAGGATTTTTACGCCCCGAAACAATCCATCGGTCCTGGCCGGGATCGAACGCACGAACTTTTTTTTTTTTTTGAGTAGTGGTTAACGCCCGTTTTTACTGCTGAGGCACCACAGGGTGGACACTGGCGACACTTGAGATGAAAGGATATATTGGGAAAACATTTTTTTTAAGGAAGGAAACGTTACAGGCCTAAGTTTAGGCGACCTCCCGGCATTTGCCAGTTATGAGGACTGAAGAAAACCTGGAAAAACCCCAGTCGGGGAGGACTGCCCTGGTGGTATTCGAACCCCCAGACCTCCCGCTCACGAGTTCGCGTCTTAACGACCTCGGCCACCGGTGGCACTCCCCCGCGATCTGGGGTTCAGAAGGCAAGTATGGTTACCACTACACCACCAAGACAGACTTCTTAATACTAAACAGTAATTAACAGTGCATTCACTATCATAGTAAATACTCGAAATGCCTTTCCTTCTCTGTTAAACATGCTGGAACCCTTAAAAAAATTGTTAAGACACTCCGTGATTCGAGACCCGACTTTCTTATGCTTTCCAAATGTTTCTTATCTGACTATAATTTCATGGTTTAGGTGAAAAAATAATTTCATATAAATTAACCCTACAAACCTGGGTCACAAATATCAAAGATTTCCATTCGTCTCTTAAGAGATAAAATCTCTGTAACGAAATAACCTTGAGATTTCTGAAGGATATATACATTCAGAAGGAGGATATTTGTACAAGGGGCATATTTGTGATTGTGATCAAACAGGGCACGATACTTCAGATAGTAAGAGCATTAGCACAGTAAACCGAAAATTCGTGGTTGGAGTACTAGCCGTGACCTCTAATTGTTCCTATCTGACTCCGGTTTGGCTGCAAAAACTCTTTTTATAGGCTAGACTAATAAATCGCCCGAATATTCATTGTTATATTTCCAAAAATAAAGACTCTATTTGGAATACGACGTAAATTAATAATGCATAAATCTCAGCTATATGGAATTTCTGAATGAGGAAGGCCAACCAAGGCTTTAGCAGGACAGCGTGCAGACATTTTATCTGCACATGCGTAGGCTGGAACAAAGCTGGCTCATCCAATTGACCTCATTGCAGCAATTAGTCCTGGTTAAGTGGAATGTGGTGTGTCCTTGCGGGAAAGCGCCGAATGTGTCCCAACAGTGTTGTGTATGATTCACAGCGTAAATAAAAAGCAGTCTCATCAGAAGGCATATTATCCTCTAAGTCTTTCCAAAAGTACATGATATTTACAAAGTACACCATAATGTTTTGTTCGTTAAATTTATAGAAACTCTACTGAAACTACACTGAAACCGATATATTTGTCGAATGTGCAGATATGTATAATCATTGTTTATTCCGTGACTCAAACTAAGTCAAAATAAATTGTTTACAATTATTTTTAAATTTTCAATACTTATTAAATTTTTAAAAAATATAAAAATCCATTTTTTTCATGGAAGAAAGATAAGACATTTCAAAGTGCACGTTGAAATCGCTTAAATATATTTTTCGTCTCATACGATGAGATCAGGAGCAGTTCCCAAATACACCGGAACAGCTAAGACATCTAAAAATCAGCAACGGAAAATTTGTTGAATTTGTTTTTCGTGCTGAAAAATCGCTTATACAAATGCTTCAGTTCCTAACCATGTACTAATCATGACATATTAAAAGCACCAGAAGCGAGTAAACAGCCTGACTTTACTGTTCTTCATCCACTCTTTCAGCGGTAGTCGCAGTGGCTGTTTATTTGTCATTATACAATAAAATGTGTCGACATAATAGATACATAATGCATGGACTACAGAGTATAATTTACATTTGGAACAAGCATGCATAAATATATGTAAATGTAAAGAAGTTAAAATGTAGCATTCCAATGAAAGAATTTAGGCTAAGATCAAATAACAAGTCATCGACAAGTTCCTTCGCACTCGGGTAATGCGCACCGCATGCGATAAAGTTGAATATCCCACATTTCTGACATTCCTTCCTGTTTTCGAAGCCGGGTTTTAGCAGGTAATTCGTCCACCGTTGCTAAGGTTTGGAATTTGGAATGTTTTGTTTGCCTTACTGGTTAAGTGAACACAATAATCATACTTTTGTCGCGCAGTCTTTTTCGATTACCCTTTACTTAGTTATACGCGTTCTAAGATTACATACTGATAGGATGTGTAACCTTATCGCAAAATAATACAGTGGATAACAAAACAGCAGGTCGAGAATATTTACATTTAGTTACAACATACATAATGACATTTTACAATAAATACAGAAGTGCCGTCAAGGGTGGTCCAGGTTATTAAGGCGGGGACTCGTAAGTTCGACCGTTTTCCCTGATTGAGATTTTTTTTTTTTTTTTCCTCCACGTTTTCCTCAGTCCTCATAAATGACAAATGCCGGAGGTACCCTAAAAACTTGGTCTGGAACGTTCCCTTTCATAAAAATAAAATATTCCTTTCTCGGTTCATCATTTCCTTTTGTGTTATCATCAGTGTCCACTGCCGACGATACCTTTGTAGTTAAAACGAGCGTTAAACACTATTTAGCGAGAATGGTCATTTGGAATAAATTACATTTAATAACCGCAGATTGTCGTTAGGCAGAACAGCATTCTCTAGTGCATAAAAGGAATATAAGAAAGCGTTTTAGTTTCTTTGTAAAAGAAATTTCAGACTTCTGACTACAGGAGGAGAATTAAACAGCTTTGAAGGAAAACACAGTCAAAAGTCTTTGAAGTAGCTATGACATGTTTGTTTCGCATATTGTATGAACGAAAGTCATAATTTCTTTTGAAATGAGCAATGTGTTTATATGTATAAAGGCCACTGATTTACGAATAACATAAATATTCACTTTGAAAATCGTTATAATCATCCATTTTTGAAATAGGAAAGTTCTATAAATGAAATATTGATTTGTTACTCTCCAAGGTAATATATTACTGCCACGGATGGTCGTAACTCATAAGCGGGAGGTGTGGGATTCGATTCCCGCCAGGGCCGTCCTCCGTCCTGTTTTTTTTTTTTTTTTCCTCCATGCTTTTCCCATAAATGGCAAATGTTGGGGAGGTATCATGAACTTAGTCCTGTAACGTTTCCTTCCTTTAAAAAAAAAATCCTTTCTCAATTTATCATTTCGTCTCACGTATCATCAGTGTCCACCGTCTGTGATGCCTTAGAGATAAAAACGGGCGTTAAATAACATTAAAAAAAGATATTGTATATACCTTTTTTTTTGTCCAGCCTGTTCTTATTTCCTTGAAATATATTAGTCGTTAAATACAACATTCATTGGAGTGTATAGAAATTAAACTGAACGAACCAACAATTTTAACCCAGCGTGTTCAAATTAAAATACTAAAATGAAAAGAAAAATATATTTTTTCATAATCATAATTACCTTCTACGCTACTGAAGTAATTTAGATAGAATAGCATATACATTGCGGAGTATACGTCAGTGCGCTTAAAAATATAAAATAATTCTTATTGTTTATTCCGTAATATAACGCCTACAATGCTGTTGTATTCCATCTAATCGGAGTATCCGTAATACTGCTCGTTCGAAACGGAACGTAAAATTACTAAAACATTACAATTGTGGGCACAACACTAAGAGGGAAATTTCATCGAAATTCAGCAAAAGGAGGCAAAAGATTTTTTTGGCTGGGTGCAATCTATTAAACTAAGACAAATTGTTTATAAGTAAAATCTTCACTTTCAACATTTTTCTGTCTGAAAATGCTTGACCAACAAAGAAACAAGCACAAGAGCAGTAGTTAATATTTCCGTAGACCTCCTTGCAGATACATCTGAAAACAAGCAGAATGCCTCAGGCACCAAGGTGACACACATAGTTCGTCGTCAATGAACTCACTGATGCGGAATGGAATGCAATTACGTCCGCTGTTTTTTGATACGTTCTCTTCGCTGCTGACAAACGTGCAATAAATAGCACCAGCAATGTGCATCGTAAAGCTGCAGAGATTTAACACTTCTACAGCAGATTTTGTTGTGTGCACACATACTGATTAATGAGAGTGATTAAAAAAGAAGAAAAAAATTCTGACGCGTAGCAATTTTCCGCACAAAAAGAAGCAGATAGTTCTCGAGCAAATTTGATTGATATTCAGTCCACAGCATCAACGTTGGCGCTTTTATTGTTTCCATTCTTTGATCGTCTTTGTTCTGGAACAGGAAGTTGGGAAATTGCCAGACATGTTCCTGCAAACTTTGGCAAAATAAATTAATTAGACATCATCATGCACGTCAATGTAAATACCTATAATACATTTCCCCCAGCTACGCTGATGTTATATTAATACGTTCAGTGACGTATGATTCTGTCTGTATATCATCTCTAGGTATATTAATGTCATATATCAATTTTCTTTCTTTTTTCGGTGTTGCTGTTGCGCTGCTTGATTTCTGGACGTATGCAGTGAGCGTCTGGGTTTTCCTTACCTTCTCAAGTGAGTATGAATTTAGCATTCACATTTTAATTACATTGTCATTCTCATTACTAAAATATTCCATATCTAAGGATTAAACTCATGAATCTGTAAATGTCAAAAAAATCGTTCAAGCAAAATTAATATTATTTTTTTAATATAGATGTTTTAAATTATCTAAAATATCTGAAGAAATTGTGATCGTTCTTTATTGAACAGCCTTAGTATTACAGATTTAACCTGTTGCATTCTGTATCAAGCAATTTTGTAAAAGGAATTTCTTGAAATGGGTGTCTGCATCATAAGGCAGCTAACAGGGCCTCGCTGTTGAATACATAAACACGTTACTTATTTTCCAGCAACATTTGTTTGTCATTAAACGTAATATATTAATGGAAGGATACCTACATATCAACGATATTTTTGTTTTGTTTAGTTCATTAATTAAATTGAACCTATCACACAGTTTGCAGAAGAATATACAGAGGGTATCAAACAATGTACACACTTCAAGCAAAGAAAAAAAAAACTATGTTAACATAACAAAACTGGATTCCCCCCAAAGAAAATAATGAGCACTAATCATCTTGGACTTTGACAGTTACAACAATTGCCCAAAATGCCCACCTTGGCGTCGATACACTTCTGAGTAGGATGGCCTCATCCTCTTGCACCATGTTCTGAAACCACTCACAGTGCTGCATTCTCCGATCAGGGTCATCTTCATTTAATGCATGCAAAAAAGTCCTGGGATGAAAACTTTCAACTTTGCTGTTTTAATAATACGACGCACGCTGGTTCTGCTAATCCAAGTCTCACGTGCACATTGTAGATTTCTGCGGTGAGTGCTCAAAGCGTTCCAAACCATAGCCGAGGACGCGGGGCTTGTTGCTGTGCGAGGTCTTCCAGATCTGTCCTTGTGAACATCGCATACGGTACCATGAATCTCAAATTTGTCTCGAATGCTCGCGTTGGCGGTTCTGTTCTGTACACACGTCTCCATTGCCTTTGAACTTCATCAACGTTCTCGGTTTTCCAATACCACTTCAAAATTTCTTTCCGCTGTTTAAACGATAATCTTAGCTCCATTTTGCTGTAGTAACGCTAGCATAACGTAATGTGAATTACATATGTTTACAGAACATCACACTACACTTTACTGTTGTTTTTCGGTCCAACTTTGAATTATATTAAATAGACATCTACTGTGAAAGTGGGTATACATTTTTGGCATCCTCTGTAGTTTAAATAAAGATAGTGTATAACGGAATGTGTTATCAGGGTCTAGGAGTATTACAGTTTTGAAAACTATAGTGTAAAAACTCTTAGGTACACTGTAGTGACATGTGACCACCACCTCTGCTGGCTTTGCATAGAAACTGTAAATGGGTATGTCAATTAACATAAATGCAAATGCTTGAAGCATTTCTGACGATAGTGAACATTCTTCTAACATGATACTATTGTGGAAAGCTAAGAATGTTTGTTTAGGCTGATAACTGCTTTGACTTCGGGGCAATGTCCAACAGTAATGCAAGCACGTTTGGGCATACATTAGATAGCATCACATATTTGTTAGAAGTAAATAGGAGCCTGACTGTGAGAGTTTAGTTATTAATAATTATCTTCGGGTACGTTGACATGGTTGTTGCGCAATATCTTTATTGGACAAAATCAATAAAACCACAAGATATTCTCGAGACAAACAGGATATGTTATGCTAGCATATAATTAAAAATACCATAAAATATATCAATAATGATTGCTTGCTGTTTATTAAGGGTAAATAGTCTCTCAGCTGTAAATTCTTTTGCGTTTGGTTAATGTCAGTTCTTTGAGTAATATGAACCGATTCAGCATTTGACATGTTATGTAGAGATAATTAAAACATTTAATCTCAATACGTCTGGGACCAGGAATGATGAACTAAAAACTAGCAGATTCGGAATACTCCTGTAACTGGCGTAAGTGGAAACACTTAACTCCAAGCTTTCTTCTCTGCAAATTTAGAACATTAAAGCTTTAGTCCCTTTTAATAACTTGGCAACATTACAAAATACTTTGGCTAAACTTTTCAGGTAACAAAACGTTTACATAGTTCTAGATCTTTGATTTGCCTTTTAATTTTGTTAGATTTGTATGTCCCTTTTTCAGAAATTTTTGTTTCATATTATCAGATGTCTTAGTTAAAAATTTTACACAGTTACCATATTTTTTCGTCGCTAGATATTATCTACAGGACGGAAACGTAATATTAATATCCAAAATGTCATAGCTTTGGAAAAATGATATTAAAACATTTACTGTACTTCATAATGAAATGAAACGTCAATATTATTGTTTCAGAATGCAAATGCAGTCGAAAAGTGGTTTGCAGTTAATTGGAGATTTACTCAATTTGCATTCCAAAAATATAAATTAACACCTAGATAATGAATAATTTTGATCGCTATTACTATGCTGCATGCAATTGTAATTCCCAATAAACATTTTATTTTACTCATCTAAGATTTTAACGTCGCGCCAACTGCCGAGGTCTTTCGAAACGAATGGAATAAATGAAACGACGGCAAAAATGTTAGTTCGCAGTGCTTAACATCTAATGTTACCTGATATATACCTTCTCAGAGTGACTACTCCGAAAAAGCAAGGCAACATGTCCCTGCCGGGGACCTAACCCGGGTCCGCTCTCGCCAGTTAACAAGCAGAATTTGTACACCCTTTGGGGGAAAAAAAAAACAATCTCTTGAACGCAAAATTCCTTTCAGTCCTTGTTACAGCACGCGGTTCACAAGGTAACCAGCAAGGCTGTGTAATCACTGCAGCAGTTGTGTTATACGACATTCACTAAAGACGCTGACAAGGGTGTGTGTTCTGTTGGCTAATTATGCTTAAGAACACAAGTTTGCTTACCGGCATGAAACCTTTTTTTGATAAATACGTTCGTTTCGTGATATTGTTTCCCATACACAGCAAGTTTTAACTCTAACATATTTTATTTATATTGTATATTACATTTCTTTCAGTAATTGTTCTATCTAAATGCATTATGTTACACACGCATTCCCTGCACATGCAAGAAGGACAAAAGATGGACACAAGAAGCTTGGGATGTTGTAGCCTCTCGTTCACACTACTGTAGAAATGTGATATCATATATGCCCCGAAGATTGCAGCGGTATTAAACATGAGAAAAGCGGGTTAATGAAATTATATGTAGAGTGGAGGGAAGAATTTGGAAAAAGGAAATTAATTTGATAGGTTTTTGTATGTAATCTCAGGGGTAATGTTATTCCTTCCTCTCCGACGATTGGTTTCCGCTGTCTTACAGTTTTGCCACGGCTGTTGAGACTCTGATGCTGGCTGGATACTTTTATGGTCCTGTGACCATAGGGGAAGGAGTATATGGAGATTAATAATACTTTTTTCATTATAGAAGATGAAACACATTTATTGTTTATACACTATTGTACATAAACTATTGCACTTAAATAATAAAGATTGTCCACTTAATTCTCCCAATATTAACTGCAGCTTTCCACTAACTGAACGAAACTGAGAAAACCCTTCCACTAATGTTGCCTCGCTGTCAAACTGGCTGCGTGCCCCAAAATTACAAACTAAATAGACATGGTGCCTCCCATGCTTAAGAAAGTCTCTAACAGAATAGCAATAAACATCTTGCTCAAGGATTTTTTACAAATAGCTACAACAGGCTACAGAAATTTCCAGGTCAGATTTTATGGCAGTGTGTTGCTTTATGCGTACTTGAGAGAAAAATAACATTTTACACATAACTGAACACTTGTGCAGGGAAATGACATTACACTCATGGTTATAACGAAGTTATATAAAATTATTTGTTACAATCAATCTAATTAAATATGGGGGTGCCAGCTCATAAACACTGTCTCAAGATTGAGGGAAGTTATACATGTAGAGGGTTCATACATGGATATTAATTTGTATTTATTTCTATGTGTTTTCACAATAGAATGTTTTTGTTCATGAATTTATGTAGTTATTTGTAAAAAATACGTTAGTTTGTGATTACGTTTTTGTGTATGCATAGCTAATGCCATAAAACTCATATGATGCATTCAAATATAATATAATATTAAGGCAATATCATGTTCTACATATACTTATTAAACAAATAATAAAATTTAAAACAAAAATTTGTGAGATTTGAACCAGGAGCTTAGGCAGAAGTGCAATGCCTTCTAGAACACTCGGCTATCGCTACTCCACCCTCAAATTCTCTTTCCAAATGCTTATGATTGTCACCATTACGTTTACACGCAAAATCCTGCAGTGTGCACTCGCTGCATGCACATTGTGAATACAGCGTTTACGAGCGTTCCCGAAGTTCTCCGATCCACACATAGAATCTGGGGATGACTATTCCCCCTTTTTTCTTGTCCCACTTTTCTCTCTCCCTCCTTTTTTGTCAAAGGGTGTATATCTTTTTAATAGGATAAACTGGAAGTCCGGATCCGATCCTCTGATGTAACATGTCCAGCCCAATTCCTCCTGAAAGGACTTGGTTAATATAATTCATTAGGAACCAGAATGGGCCTCAAGCTTAATCATTGTGAGTTTATGACGATTCTGTGGCTTCCAATATCAATTAGGCAGGTTGGTAGGTTGTATGTTGAGTAACAATTCAAATGACTGAAACCTAATAAGACAAAACAAGGTTATTATGCTATGGTCTGATTTAATTTATATCTGTCGCTAAGTCTCTTGTTTGTACATACATAGCTATGTTTAAGTACTGAGCAGTATTGCATGCCACAAATGCGAAAGATTATATTGCTTTGATAAGAACTGCGTGTGCTGAACTTCCATTTATATTTTCATATTCATTGGTTGATGTTTGAACACCACTGCTCTTGAAGACGATGGACGGAATGAAAGAATAAAAAAGTACTGACACCACTGAGTCCGAGGCCGTCCACACCTAAATTTGCACAAAATTCACTTTTTCAAGATGAGGGAAAACTCCGAAAGAAAGAATGAAATAAAACTCCTTTAGGGCAATTGGATTGAAGCTGTGCCCTCCGCATTTCTCATCAAGGGTCAATGGACTTTTTAGAGAAGTAAAACTGTTGGTTCCATGTCTTCTTCTTCTTCTTTGATTGATTTATTTATGGTCGCTCTTTAACAGCTTAGGTCATCAGCGTCCCATTCAACTCAGGGCGTGAAACGGCGGACAAATTTTGCTCAGAGGCCTCTCTTTCAGGCTTGAGGTTCTTTTTCGTGCCGTAAATGTACGACACGGGACCCACGGCTTTACTTTCCTTCCGAAGGAAGCCATACTTTGGATTTTTACGCCCCGAAAAAAATCCATCGGTCCTGGCCGGGTTCGAACCCGGGCCGGGTTCGATCTTGGTTGTAGGAGGCAAGTATGGTAACCGCTACACCACCAGGACCGACTCCATGTCTTCGATTTACTGTACGTAAAAGAATCTCAAGCCTGAAAGAAAAGCCTCAATCATTTCATGTCCTGGATTGAACGGGAGCATAACCAGAGCTGTTAAACAGGTCCTTGAATAAACCAAATACAATTTAAAATATTAAGTTAGACATGTCCAAGGTGTTAGTCAGGGAGTGGCTATATTATCATGTCAACAATGTATTCCGAATGGAAGGCTCGCAACAAGAGATTGCTGCTGAGATGCTATTAGGAGATGAAGATCTAGGGGTTCAGATTGTTACATGTAGCAGATGGTAAGATTGTTGGAGGCTGTGAGATCGATTCTCGGGTTTCCACATTTCATATGTTCAGGAAGGCAGTTGCTCCTCTTGCTGTAGAGGTCAACAGGAACATTAATGGAGTCTCTTAGAAAGCAATCTTAAGAATGTAATTTACATTGTCATAGAAAATAGGCATCAGCTATTATGGTAACTTATGCTGGTGTTTGTTCCTATTCGTGGAGTGAGGGATGGAAGCAAACCTTCTGAGGGACTCGAAAAACTGGGAGTATGAGCTGTTCTATCTGGAACACGTTTGGGATCTCATCTGTGTCCGCGCAGTCACCGCCCAGAGGTGCCCCTTTAGGAGGCGTAGACTCAAGGGCCAGGTTCGATTACCGAAAGAGTTCCCCTCCGTCTTACACTATGTATCCATCCATGTTCTTATTCTAGCACTGCTCCTTGCAAGCTTTTAATCTCGCTTCGTGCTAAGTCATCGTGTTATGTTCTGTGCAATTGCTAATGCATTTTCTACACAGTACGCTAACTTGAGCAGTTCATTTTTTAAACTAATTTAGTTGATAATCAGGCTCGTCTTTCTCTCAATCGATTTGGCTTCGTAAGGATTTTAAGGGTTCTCTCACGGTTCTCCCATTTTCCCGATTACATTCCACCAAAATTCTCCACTTTTCTCTTTCACTTCTTGTTTGTTTCATCTCTTTTTCTCTTAATGGAGGGCTGTCATTCCGATGAGACCTTAGCATCTATAGTCATAGCGGATGTTCTGTACAACCTGAGCTTATACAGAACTGACTACCCTTTGGGGATTTTAGTTTCTGAATCCGAGACGCTTCAATACTCAAATCCGCACTGGGCAAATGCAAGTTTTCCAAATCATCGTTCCCAAAGTCTTGCAAGGGGACGACCAAATTTTTTCTCTGATGACGGATTTTGAGTTTTTGTATTGTAATTATATTATCATTACAATTTATATATCGAACTATGGCCAGCATGTATTAGTCTGGTGTTCTCAGTTCTTTGAAAATAAATTTAGATATTCAATGACCGAGATATTTTCTTTATTCTGTTACAATGAGAAGATTTTAATTATGGATACGGAGATGCGTGCCAGGCGACGGAAGGGAGGAACAGATATGCCGGTGCATCTCTATGCTGTACCATAAAATCAGTTTCTCAATGTCTGGTTTAGATTAAAATGTATGAAATATGAAAAAGAAACTTTAAAGATAGACAAATAAGCTGTTGTCTAAATTACCTATTAATTCCGAGTTCAATGTTTAAATGTATAGTTATTTGAACTTAGGTAGTTTCAATATTTTAAACGTCATTGCATCATTTTTGAAGGGGAATCATAATTGCTGAACATTAGTAAGCGGTTTTGCTCATCACAGATCTTCATGAAGGGGGTTTGCGAGTCTAAAAAGTTTGGGAACCCTCCTGTATGATTTCCGAAGTGATGTGGATTCACCTAGTGATAGATGTTTCGGACAGCTGGTAGATGAGCTTGTGGTACCGTAGGGTTCATTCATCTTTATACTTGTATAATACATTATCTTACAGACTGACGTGTTCAAGAATCACTCCTAATTCGCCTCGTTCTCCTCATCGCCCTTATTGTACTTCATTGTTGAATCTGATGTAAAATAGTTGTTTACTAGTAAGAGGGGAGATCATCATGCATAGAATTCTAGGTGCGAAAAGTAGGTACCTTTGGTGTTTACTAAAGAACCTTTCATTCATGGGGAAGTAGGTTATTTGTTTATTTCACGATGCTAGAAGTAACTATCGATACGTGTATTTAGAAATGGAGTCAAATAAAGAAGGACAGAGTCGTATGGTTCGTTTTTATAATGCGGGAGGTTGAGAAATTCATTGTCGCACGTCTGTTGTGCACGGTGAGCACTTACATCACATTCAGGCGTCCTGGATGGGCATAAGAAATTCGAAGACCGACGCTTGCGAAACAATCCGTGCCCAGACAAGCCCATCGCGTCATTTCTTCTGGTGTTATTTCGAGGTGAATGGTCTCATTTTGGAAACCTTAAACTATCACCACACACGCAAAATTCCTCATTAAAACAGACATCAAACAGGCAAATAACACCGTCACACGAGACAATTTCATACAATGACTGACTAAGCACATTCGCTTACCGGGTTCCCATGACGCTAATCTCCACTAATATTCACACAGGCGACTGGCGTTAGTGCTTGATTCAGATTTCCGTAAGTGTGAGGAATTTAGCAAGAGTTTTCCTTGACTTCGAAATGCAAAATGAAAATGCAAATGCAAAAATTAATCAAGAGATGAAATACCATATGACTTTCATACGAGACACAAGTTTTCTTCTTCAAATACTGTATATCTCTATTACAGCGGATGTCCGTCAAGTCAAATACTATTGTTAAACACCGGAGATGTGTTAAACTGTGTGAGTGGATGAAATTCGTGTTTGGTAGGAATAGACCATGTTTCCATACAAGCCATTATTGAGAAACAACTGCAGTGCGCGGAGTGGGTTTCGTATTGACTGATGGGGAAAAAAGACTGAGATGCTGTATCTTCAGCAATACCATGAGAAAGAGCATGCATTTCTGTCCCGTATCATCACCGGCGACGAAACGCGGTGTCCCCATTTTGAATCTGAGAGCAAATACGAAGCAAACAATATAAATACGTGAATTCTGCCCGGTCGAAAAAGTCTAAAGCCCTATACATAAATTCCGGAAAAGTCATTATGTTTTACAGCGAGGACCCGCTTCTTATCGATTTTCTCTGGCACAATCAGTGCAAAGACACTTAGCCGACACTTAGTGCGCGCGCCATAAAGTGAAACGCCCTGGAATGCTACAGAACGGCACTGTCCTCCAAGGCAACGCCTTCTAACGGTAAGGAATACGCTTTAGGTATTTCGCTGAGAAACTGTTCTACATCCTTCCTACAGTTTAGGTCCTTTCCCATGCATTTTTACTTTATATGTTTCGCGAAGCTAGAGAAATGGACGAGTACGTGTGCCACTGAATGTACGAGGGTAGGTTCATAAGTTTCCGGCCTCGCCGATAAGGATTATCGCCTTTTCAAAAACCTTACCTGGTGTCATACATTATTTGTTAAGTATATAATTGCAACTGTAACTTTCGCTCCGCTATGCTCAGTTGATCACATAAAGTTGCATAAAGAAGGCTAATGTGTGGAATATTGTGACATGTTCAAAATGGAATTTCGAGCTGTTATTAAGTTCTTCACAAAAGTAGGACTTAGTCCAAATGAAATTTAACAGCGATTGGACGGTGTATATGGGGAAGCACCCCCTCATATTCTGCCCTAAAAGAATGAGCCAATTTTTTTCGAATGGGTCCAGAAAGCATTGAAGACAGAGCGTGCAGGTCGGCCCTTGGAGGTGCTCACTCCTGAAAACATCGCTCTTGTGGAAGGAGAAATTATGGAAGACCGGCGGCTCAAAGTTACAGAAATATCAGCAAAGTTGGGAATTTTTAGAACAACAGTCCTTCGAATTATTCATGAACATTTGAACATGAATAAGGTTAGTGCAATATGGATGCCTTTACTTCTTTCCTCAGTCCAAAAGCAGCAACGAGTCATATGTTGTCAGGCATTTTTGGAGCTCCGTCATGGCAACGAGAGAAATTCTACAAACCATTGTTACAGAAGATGAAACTATGGTCCTCTACTATGATCCCTTGTCCAAAAGACAATTAATGAAGTGGCGTAAACCTGGCGAAGGACCGCCTCTAAAGGCCAAGGTCACTCAGTCAACCAACAAGATCATGGCAACAATCTTATGGGGCTGTGAAGGAATACTCTTCATTGACTTCAAGAAGAAGAACATCACATTAAATAGGGAGTACTATGTTGGCTTACTGCACAGACTACTTGCTTCCTTCCATCAAAGAGAAAAGGCAAGGAAAGCTGGGTGGTGGTGTGCGCCTTCTTCACGACAACGCGCCCCTGTGCACACAGCTCCTATTGCAAAGGAAGCTGTGAAGAAATGTGACTTCAAGGAGATCGACCATCACCCCTAAAGCCCAGTTCTAGCTCCCAGTGACTATTTCCTCTTCTCAGAACTCAAGAAGGACCTTCGAGGAAGGAAATTTAAGTGTGTCGAAGAAGTGATAGATGCTATTTATGCCCAGTTTGCATACAAGACTTCTGACTATTTGGGGGGGGGGATTGAAATATTAATTCAAAGATGTGAGAAGTGTATTGCAATAAAGGATAAATTGTATTGAAAATGAAATATAGTTGTTTTTGTCTTTATCATATCTAGAAAATGGTTAGGCCGTTAACTTATGGACTTGCCCTCGTAGATTCGTCAACAATTTAAAACTTCTACGAGTATATGAATAGATAAACCATTCTTTTTTCCTTGTATTAGCAAACAAGTGAATTACTTCTGAGTTAATAAATGTGTAATGGCACTTTATGACGTCTGTTCCGTTTTCATTAATATGCAGACTGTTTTCGAAGTTTTCAATGCAGGTTTGACAATGTAATCTAAAGGTAAACCAGAAGAGAACTGCTGTTCTGACATTGCTACAGCGTAACTGCGTAAATTATACGAAAGAGTAGAAGAACTGCGGGGTTTACTTCGTGCCCTACCTGTTGTGAATGAGATATGTATGTGCTAATGCGAAAGCGATTCATCAGTAACTTCCTGTGTTATATATGCAGACAGTGTGACAATGAAATGATATCATTGGGTTGAACCATTTCTGCAGAATAAGCGCATGCATGCATCGTATATAACTCAAACAGGCAGCTGCTCTTAAAAAGGTCACTCTCCATTGTACGAAGTAATACAAGGTGATGTAACGACCACGCCTACTCTGGCGACAGAATTGGGCGCACACAATAGGAGGAAGTGATTGGCTTCGTTGATAGTGGTTAGCTACGTAAAAAGCGCGTTTAGGAACTGGTGCTGTGTATTTTAGTTTCTTGTTGTAAAGCATTTAGCTTCTTTGATCTATGAACGATGTTAATTGCAGCAGTTACTCTTTATAATAGCCGGAAGGCGTATTTCTGTCGCCAAGAGCGTCGTTTCGGAGGGCAAATGCTCAAGCTTTATCATCCTCAATAAAAAGTGAAAAATGCAAGCAGAAATATAAACACACCGTCCTCTCTTTAGGCTCTAGGCTACATTTCATAGAACGTCATCTCTTCTTCCTAATACTGTATTTAATTTCTGTATAATTATTATTTTTTTATGCTTATTGATCGGATTTTTTTTTGAATAGTGTTTAACTACTACTGAGGCACCACAGGCGGTCAACACTATTTATACATGAGATGAAATGATGAATTGGTAAAGGAGTATTTTTTTAAGGAAGGAAATATTCCAAGCCTAAGTTTGGGGTACCTCCCTGAAGCCGGAAATAAGGCTGCCTATATTAATTTTATAACCTGAGGCTACAGAGTTATATTTATAAAGGCATTATATTTGATAAGGATAATTGTTATGTATATGTATAAGAAAATCATTTTGAGATAGGTATAACAGGAATCGAAATAATTTGTAACTTGTATGTCATTTAACAGGTAATGGTATTTCACAAAAGGGTTTTGTATACATTTTGTGTAGAACATGTGAGAAAGACGAATATGTATACCTGACTCCACTCACGGACCGCTCCTTAGACAAGGCTGAAGAAAGGGTAAACTATCTTTTGTTAGGTCACGAACCTTCTACCCGGTAAATACTTAGGAGTTGACAATAAGAGAAACATGTGGCCGTAACGGGACAGTATTTAACAAAGTCAGACTTAGCAATATTTAAGAGAAAATGAAAATGTCAGAACGGAGACGAAAATGTTTTATTACAGGAAAGCCGAAAACACGTGCGTTATCTCCGGGAACATTTAGGAATCTACAGACTAAGGAAGGCAAAAGATTTTCAATAGAAATCAGAATGTAAGGAAAGGGCCGAAATTTATGACAGCTTGTTCTGGGAAAATTCAAGTTCGTGGGAAGACATTAGAACAGGGGGGAAAGAATAATTCTAGCCAATGGTCTTCGGATAAAAGTTAACGAATCAGGAGAACTTATTTATAAATAATAATTTTAGGATAACCAATTATGAAAGTACAACACGAAAATAGATAAAATACGAGGGAATTTAATTTAGCGAAAGGCTTGGCGATGTAGTAGAAAAACTAGAGTACAGAAGCCAGAGGGGCACTCGGAATTCACACATTCGGTAGAGAGACATTCAGAGGCACATTCGCCCTCGCAGAAGTCAGACATTCATAGATTCACATGTAGACATTCACACACTCATAGATACACATTCAGATTCAGACATTCATAGATTCAGAGGGACATTCAGACATCCAGATATTCACTCAGGAAGCCAGTCTAAGAGAGTAGCGAAGTCAGCGGCGAACAGTCAGGAAGTACTTTACATGTGAATAAAATATTTTAAACAAGTCAACCTTCTGTATTTTTGGGCAACACATTTCTCGTTCCCGTGGATCTATACTGATCCCGAAACACTCCGGTGGACCCTGAGATAAAATTCAACAGAATTGGAGCAAACGACGACATCAGTGAGCAGCCCGGCCGAGACTTCGAAACCACCATCAGCTCAGCGATCAACAACTACATCCCCCAACCACCCAATTACTGCTCCATCCCTGGCATTTGCCACTTATGAGGACTGAGGAAAACCTGAAAAAAACCTCAGTCAGGGGGAAGGCTTCTGGTGGAAATCAAACCCCAGACCTTCCGCTCACAAGCTCGCGCCTTAACGACCTCAGCCACCCGTGGCGGATAGAATGCATACAAGCAGACGAAATGATCTCATTATTTGTTCCTTAGTTTATACAACATAAACATTTTCGAGGCCAAACTCTGATCCGCGTTTAGTATTATTATTTAATGACAGTTTATTTAAATAATTACTTTTCTTTACTTACTTCAGAGTGCTGATATATTAAAATGCAATTTTTATTGGTTTTTAAAAAATATATAATCTAAACTGCTGCAAAAATTTTAAGTTGTTTATACCATAATTTGATGTCATAAAGTAACTGCCTAAATTAATTTCTTCTCTAAATTTTATTCCGAATATAAAAAGTAAGATATAAAATAAAACGACAGCAAAACTTCTCTAGCTATCCTGCACAACCTGTTGGTAGAACCAGTCACATCCGGTATTTTAAAATGTCCAAATTATTATATATGTTGGACACTCCTGTATCATACATGCTGAGCATTAATTATGGTATTTAAATTGAACATTATCTACAACTCTGCTATCCTTTTAGCACTGAACTCTTTTAACTTTCCTAATTTATACAGTGGGTTAGTAGAGTGAGTTTTTTTATGTAATTACATGTTTTTTACTTGGAATGCAAATTTGACCACTAGTATTATTATATTGAGTTTAATGATACATATTTATAAGTATTTCCAATAACATTTTATTTTAAGAGAATTGCACATTTCATGTAAAACTAAAAACGTGCCAAATGTCGTTTATATAAAAGCACCGAATTATAGGAAATTATAAAACGTTATTTTAAGTTACACAATTTTAAACTGAAAGTCATCGATACGCAATGAGATATATATTTCACCATTCACCGTAGATCAATCAACCAGATATAACTTTGTCTTTTTCTGCTTGCTTAACTTGTCATCTTGCACTTCCTTCTCAAACCCCCCCCCCCCCGCCAAAAAAAAAAAAACCTATCTGGTTGACATGATTAGAGCGTCGCTATATTTTCTGAAGACAACTTAACTTTCTTCGTTGTTTTTGTTAAGTGATCTTTACAATAAAATGGAAATGAGAATGTATCTTAAGATATTTCCCTGGATGTTTTGCTATATTGCACTATAACTTTATCTTTTATTTTACTGCTGCTTCCTACATTCATATACCCATATAGCGCTCTTATTTGACACTGGTTCATTGTTGTAGTTATAACCTGTGATGAACAGTGAACAGTAGGGACGCAAGCAAGTGTGAAAGCAAAAATAGTTGGGTTTATTTAAAAAGAAGAACTTGTTAACGCAAATATAAAGATTCCTATCGAAACCATATAAAGACATGTATGAGGTCATGATTACCATAAATGCACCATGAACTTCATTGACTTAAAGTTGCACCAACATCTAATGTGACATATTTAAAAGTGCAATTTGTGTAAAATTAATCTGTTTTTGTATTTTCTTTAAATAAAAATATATTTGCCATTTTAAGTACGTGCACAAATATTAGATGTTTAGGGTAGTTTTTTAACATAATTATGTATATACAGAGGGGGCCAAAAGTGTATACACACATTTTCACAGTAGATATTTATTTAATATATTTCAAAGATGGACCTAAAAAACAACAGTAATGTGTAGTATGATGTTCTGTAAACAGATGTGACTCACATACATTATGATAGCGTTGCTACGTGACAGGTAAATCAACAATGAGCAAATAAAGTCAATATTATTGTAAATCAACAATGAACAAATGTAGCCAAGATTGTCGTTGAAGTTCTGTAAACAGATGTGACTCACATTACGTTATACCAGCGTTGCTACAACAAAGTGGAGCCAAGGTTATCGTTTGAACAGCGGAAAGCAATTTTGAAGTGGTACTGGAAAACCGAGAATGTTGTTGAAGTTCAAAGGCAATGAAGACGTGTATGCAGAACAGAACCGCCGTTGGACTTCTACCTATGTGGAAACTCTTAAGGATGTTGAACCAGCTACACTGGCAGCACTTCGGGAAGAAATTGAAACGGCATGTGCTGCAATCGCTTAGGATACTTTCGCTAACGTTACTCAATCAGCAGTTCAACGTACTCAGAAGTGTACCGACGCGGATGGTGGGCATTTTGGGCAACTGTTGTAACTGTAAACGTTTAAGATGATTAGTGTTCACATTTTCTGTTTGTGTGAATTCGGTTTTGTTATGTTAATACAATTTTTTCTTTGCTTGAAGTCTGTACACATTTTTGGTACCTTCTGTATGTATTTAGAATAAAAATGCGGACTCTAGTCGTAGTTCGTGCTTCTAAGAAGGGAGTGAGAGTTACTGTGTGCCTGCAACTATTCCCCAGTCTCTATGATGGTCATCATTTGCTGTTGAAGACTGAATGCAAAATGATGCCTTTTAATTTGTGAGATCTAAATGAGTGAACCCAAGTTTATTGGAGTAAAAGAAGGTGCTGTTTAGCGGTGTGAACTACAGGAAAATTGTAGAAGAATTGGCGATTTCTAAACCAAAGGTTTTGAACATAAATACATAAAATGTTAATTATAAATGCATGGAACAATACTGCAATGCAGAAAGAAAGAGAGTAGGCAAAACATGTTTTGGATTTTTTGGTTCTGTCAAACAAAAATATTGCAGTGTATGGAGTGCTTCTGTGAGAAAAGGAAATAAATTTGCTGAACAGTCTAACATAATTTCGTTTTTGTTCATCATCACTTCCAAAAGCGATCGTTTCTCTCTTGAACACGTTTGAACTCTTTTTAGTGAATCGTAGGTAACCAGGTTATAGAGGTTTTATTGTATATAAAAGAGTGGATATTTATTACAGCCTTGTTGCACGTAATTTCATTTTTTCCTCTATACTTATCACCATCATCGTCATAATGTACCCGCGGTATATTTTTTAATTTTATTCTTATTATATAATAGCCTGTTCTTTCATAATGCTCCAGACCTCTTTTTTTCCAATCGTCAAACGCTAAAGTTCTAAAATTGCTTAAGATATTACTTTTAAATTTACGCACATTGATTCCATAAGCTTAAACTCGTTTAGACGCGTGGCCGGCTTACCGAGAATTTGCTTAGCACCGGGAAGCACGCTGTCTGCCGCGGAGTCGGATATTCATAACCCCTTAAATAGATTTCTACACTCATTCACAGCACACCAAACACCAATTTTTTGCTCTTACAATGGCATTTCAGTACAAGATGGGGTTTTCTGCTCTCCAGTATCTACGGTTTTGTGTCGCTACATGGCCATGTAAATAAAACCAGCTTCGTCCGTTAAAAATAAATAAATAAATAAAATTAACGCGGTCATTAGAGCGAACATTAACATTATCTTACACCCAATTACAGAAATTAACTTTACTCACATTATCCCGTGGTGGTAATTCCTGAACTACAGTTATCTTAAAGGTTTTAATTTTAAAAGTTTAATGGCATTCTTAGCCGAGGTTTGTGAAACTCCTGATTTCTGTGTAAACTTTCTCTGAGACTTCTTCGATCTTAGTTCTAACTTTTCTTCGATGTCATCACGGCGTTTTACTTTTGGTTTCTTATCAAGAGCAGATCCCGTTTCCCTAAATCTATTCATAAGATTACGAATCGTTTCTTTAAGAGGTGCACGAACAGCAGAGAATCTGTCTATAAATCGCCTTCTCACTTCCATACAAGAGTTTGTTATCACTTAGGAATCATACCGCGATTCTGTGTGTTAAAGTATACGGACTTTTTTGTAATATAACAGCACTAACTAATATAACACTGAAACACATCGTCTCACACTGTTCACCTATAGAGCCAAAGATTTCGCGTCAAGTGATTTGCCGACACACGAAGAGAAACAACTGTATAGAAATAGGGCAGGCAAATCCCCGTTAAACCGGCCACGTGTCGAAATGAAGGCTCTGTAGTAGATAAGTGTGACGGCTTTTCAATAATTAAAAAGGAATTGAAAGGAATTTCTTAAGTTTTAAAAATAAAATAGGTCCTATTATGACATTTTTAATCAGGTAGCTCATATAATTCTGATTAAATTAATTATAAATGAAAATGGCGAAATAAAAGACAGTCACATTAACAAAAGTTTCAGATTTAATCTGTGTGTGTGTGTGTGTTTTATTTATTGTTGCGTTGACTGTATTGGTCTTCTCGCGTCGCCTTTAGCTTGTGGACTGAATACAATATGTGCATATCTGCAGGGTTGAATTAAATGAAATAAATAAATTATAGAGCAAATGTGCTCCAAGTCCTTGGCGCCTTAAAGCTATCTGGCATTCACCTTCTCAGAATAAGAAAAATCTTCGGGGGAAAAATCTTTACCCGGATAGTTTGACCTGACAAGGGTTCGAACCCAGGACGTTCGGAATTAGTAGTCCCAAACATTACCACCAGACCTAGAAAGCGGTCGAAACTTAATCTTCTAACTCAGAAAGGGGAACTCCTCTAGAACTTTCCAAAGTTTATATTTTTATTAATAACTTTTCATGCTTGTTATCCGTTATTGAAGTCAGTCTATAGTTTAAACTCCAGCAATTAATCACAAGTTGTAGGGTAAACGCCACACCGCTCATTTGTACTAACTCCGGTTGCTATGACGAAGACTCTTGGGAGAATCATCAAACCAGTTCTCTGCAAATAGTTTGTGATAGCAAACACTCGTCTGTGCAGCTTTCAAAACTTTATAACGAATCTAATTTTTCGCAGTCTTCCTCTGGTTTCCCAGTATTCAATAACAAGTTCCTACAGATATCGAGATCCTTTAACTCCGGTCATTCAGCAAACTTTTCCTACGCGCGGTTCATGAAGTCACTTTGGAGAGAATATGCAGTATACTACAAGCGTTCACTGCTGGTATAGATAATTGAGAACGCCCAACATTATACCGAGTGTTTCAAAAGAAAGTACAATTTATTCCCGATTTCGTGCTGGGATTAGGTGAGTAGAACAGCCAAGGTGCAAACTCATGCAAAACTAGACACAACTAGGTTTTTCAATGTTAAGGAAATCAGCATTGCGACGCTACAATGTTTGTATTTAGGCTGAAAGTTGTTCTTATTAACGTTTAATTGAAAGTAGGTGGAATAAATGTTTCTTTATTTTATTTTGCTTACTTACGAGGGAAGTCCATAAGATTCCGGCCTAACTATTTTCTAGGTATGATAAAGACAAAAAGTATAATTCACTTTTCAATATAGTTACCCTTTATTGCAATACACTTCTCACATCTTTGAATTAACTTTTCAATCCTCCCCCCAAATAGTCAGAAGTCTTGTCTCCAAAATGAGCATAAACATCATCCATCACTTCTTCATCACACTTAAATTTCCTTCCTCGAAGGCCATCCTTGAGTTTTGAGAAGAGAAAATAGTCACTGGGAGCTAGATCTGGACTGTAGGGTGGATGGTCGATCTCCTTGGAGTCACGTTTTTTCACAGCTTCCTTTGTAACAAGAGCTGTGTGCACAGGCGCGTTGTCGTGAAGAAGGCGCACACCACCCCTCAGATTTCCTTGCCTTTTCTCTTTGATGAAAGCACGTAGTCTGTGCAGTAGGCCAGCACAGTACTCCCCATTTACTATGGTGTTCCTCTCCTTGAAGTCAATGAAGAGTATTCCCTCACAGTCCCAAAAGATTGTGGCCATGATCTTCTTGGTTCACTGAGTGACCTTGGCCTTTAGAGGCGGTGCTTCACCAGGTTTACGCCATTGATTGTCTTTTGGACAAGGGACCATAGTAGAGGACCATAGTTTCATCTCCTGTAACAATGGTTTGCACAACTCTTGTTGTCACGGCAGAGCTCTAAAACGCCTGACAACAGATGATCCATTGCTGCTTTTGGATTGAGGAAAGAAGTGTAGTCACCCATCTTGCACTAACCTTATTCATGTTTAAATGTGTATAAATAATTCGAAGGACTGTTGTTTTTGAAAGGCCCGACCTTGTTCCTATTTCTGTAACTTGGAGCCGCCATATCCATAATTTTTCTTCCACAAGCGCGAGCGATGTTTTCAGGAGTGAGCACCTCCAAGGGCCGATCTGCACGCTCTTCGTCTTCAATGCTTTCTCGACCCATTCGAAAAAGTTTGGCCCATTCTTTTACGGTAGAATATGAGGGGGATGCTTTCCCATATACACCGTCCAATTGTTGTTAATTTCATTTGGAGTAAGTCCTTCTTTTATGAAGAACTTAATAGCAACTCAGCATTTTGAACATGTCGCAATCTTCTACAGGTAGCCTTGTTTGTGCAACTGTATCTGAACTGAACACAGCGGAGCAGAAATTACAGCTACAATTATTTACTTAACAGATATGGTATGACACTAGATAAGGATTTTGTGAAGGCGAGGCCGGTAACTTATGGACCTGCCCTCGTATTTCTTTATATCTTTTTGTAATGGTGACGTACAATTTATTTAGTTTTGCTTACCTCTCATGCTCAAGAACGGCTCCCTCAAGAGCTAAATCGCAGCGCATTTTACCCGGTTCTGAATATGCTTTTTACTTGTCTGTTATTGATTTAGGCAGCTGCAGCTGTCTTGTATTACAAGTTGCTAAAATAATAAAGTATTGCAGGTTTCGAAGTGGACATATCGAGACAGTTGAGCGGATTAATTAAGATATACAGTAGGAATAAAATGTATTGCAAATTCTTTACTCTAGAGACACAGTGCTCCCAAGAGCAAAGACCGTGAAGACAATTGCCGCCATAAAGGGCGTCTCTGAAGGGTCACGCGTTCGTGCGACACTGCATACAATATTAACCTCGGTTTTCCTCATTAGGTTCCCTGCCTCTGGATTCAACGAGGGACTGAGGAAGACTATAAAAACAAGTTCCATCTCATGCTCTTAGACAGCCAAGTTGTTCTTTAAACACTTGACTCCTATTAATTTAAATCTAAGTTTATTTGGGAATGTCTGCAAACTCAGCTGACATTGGCACAAAACAACTCTCTGGAGTTACGAAGAGTATAGAAAGGAATGAAGAAGCAAATAAACTAAGCAAGAAGAGAGCAAATACCTCTTTATTCGACCTGAATTAGTCAATGGTTTGTAAAATCCACAGTCTAAGCATGGACCAGGGAAGAAGAACGGAGGAAATGGTTTGAATATTCTGGTCAATCTTTTGGCAAAAGCTCCAATTTACCTCTCACAAGGTACCAGGTTCCTTCTAGATACCTCCAAGAGAGCGAAGATTCTGAGCTTATTCAGAATACAGAGCTAGGACTAATAAAAAATATAAAGAGTTATCATAATACGTCTTAGTAGCCTAACGTGCAAATGCTTTGACTCTCAATAGTGCACCATAACTACCACTACCATTAGGTCAGCCTCATGCCTTTCACACGCAACGAAATTAATAATTAGGTACCGGATTTTCATGCAAATTACTTTTTTCCCTTGGGAGCAAATCATATGCTGACATTCCTGTGCAACTCTTAGCCGTTGCTACATTTTAAGCATAATTTGATGGTGCATATTGCAACGGTTTTATGAATATACGAGGGCGTTGATGGTTAATTAAATTGTGTAATAGATAGAGGGAAGAATTTGGAAAAAAGGAATTCGAATGTTAGGTTTTTGGGTGTATAATCTCAGGGGTAAATAATACTTTCTTCCTCTCCGACGATGGTTACCGCTGTCTTACAGTTTTGCCCCGGCTGTTGAGACTCTGATGTTGGATACTTTTATGGCACTGTGACCATAGGGGAAGGAGTATATGCAGATTAATATTTTTTTTTTTTTTTTTTTTTTTTTTTTTTTTTTGGTTATGGAATATGGAACACAATTTATTATTGTTCTTGAACCATTGTACATAAACTATTGCACTTAACTAATGAAGAATGTCCACTTAATTCTTGCAAAACTAACTATCGGTTTCCACTAATTTATCGGAACTGAGGAAGTCCGTTCATTGACCTTGCCTCGCTGAATTCTCTTGCCAGACTGCGGGCCTCAAAATTGCAAGACTAAGTAAAATGTGGTCTGCGTGACTTTTCCAGATAGTGGATGGCTTCTTCCCTTTCTTTTCATCTCTATAGTTACCAAATATGTTTATGGTATCTACCCCGCTTAAGAAAGGTTCTAACAAAATATCAGTTAACACCTATCTCGAGAATTCTTTACAAATATTGCTACAAAAGGGCTACGGAAATTTCCAGGTCAGGTTTTATGACTAGGATAGCTTTCTGCGCCTTGGAAAGAAAATAACCTTTTAGACATAATATTCAACACTTGTACAGAAAATTACATTACACATGGCTATAACGAAATTGTATAAAATTATTGGTTACAATCAATCTAATTAAATGCGGGGGTGGCAGCTCATAAATACTGCGTCAATATAAATGTATAGTTTGCTGATATTATTGAAAGCATCAATTTTTTAAGTCTGTTACTTTATAACACGACTTTACTTCCTTTTATAGAACTGATTTTAGAAATAAGATGTGATCACTTATGAATGGAGTATAAGGAAAGTACTTGATTCGCTAGAAGATTCAATACCACACCTTAAGTGTGAGTATCACTGGGTGAAGCTAAGGAAGAGAAAAATATATGCATTCGCTGTATCCAACCTCTATTTTCAATGCAGTGTAAATCATTTCTACCAGCAAGAACTGCGAGGAGAAAAAGATAAACCTTCTTGCAATTCCAATCCAAACCTTTCTGTTAGTTGCCTTCTGTGTTTTCAGTGCACTGGTCTATGGTGGTTTAATTATGCTTGGGAGTCTGAGGTTTAATTTTTTAAGAACGGTCATTCCTAAAACTTTCTAAAATAAATGTAAATCCAAGTGAGAAGCCATGTTATTTTTAAGAGGAGTTTAAAATAAATATTAACGACCGATGGAAAGTGCTTTATCAAAAATTTCAACTCCAGTGAAATGTTAAAGATGAAATTCTCAATAAGTATTCCTGTTCAGAAGCTTTTTGGTGGATATTAAAAGTTCATGATTTATGTGAAACTTTCATATCAGTTGACATTCCCTGTGGAAATTAACTAACCCAGCTGTACGTAAACCACCACGGTGACCGAAGTCGTTAAGGCGCGGACTCATGAGCGGGAAGTCTGGGGTTCGAATCCTTCCTGACTGAGGTTTTTTTCCCAGGTGTTTCTCAGTCCTCATAAATGGTAAATGCCGGTGAGATACCTTAAACTTGGAACGTTTCCTTCCTTAAAAAATTCTTTCCCAATATATCATTTCACCTCATGTATCATCAGTGTCCACCGCCTGTAGTGCCTCAGTAGTTTAACGGGCTTAAACACCATTAAATAAATAAATAGATAAAAGAAACTCTACGTAATTCTTTGAACATTATACACAACACAAAGTGTCCGTCGAACCAATTATGTGATGCAGTGTTAAAAGGAAGCAAATTGAAAATATTCGGAAGCTCATTAAAGACAATGTTCTATTGGCATCAGTTCGAACAGATTGCGAATTACGATGTATTGCAAGTTTTATAAATAGTTCGCTTAAAAACAATCTGCTTTTTTTTCCCTGATCGTTGTAGAAGAAATGGAAGCCACAAAAGATCCACAGTTGCAAAACATTTTATTGATTCATTAAATTTACTGTGATTAGATAGTGACCTACTTACATGATCAAGCCGGCAAAGCTTATATTTCCGCATATGATACCCTTATCTAACTGACTTGCTAGTGGGTTGCATAGTGTATTAAGGAAATCAGAGTTAATCTACTCGTTAATAAAAGTATGTATTCTGTAAGAAAAGTTTCATGAAAGCACCTCATAGACGATAAGGCTTTAAAACAATGGCACCAGATATACCTCCCTTCAATGGAGCACATGGCTGCTTGTTGCCCCCTACTTCGCTTAAAAAATGTTCTCTCAAATTCAGAATGGAGGCTAATCTTTGTTACATAGGCGCCTATTTCACTCATCTTCCTGCCGCCATTTCATCATCAGAAACAAGAGGTGCTAAAATACGCGGATCATTAAATGCTTTTAAGACATTATCCAAATTATCAGTTCCTGAAAATATTGGCAAATTGTTCAAGAAAAGAATAGAATTATTATTATTATTATTATTATTATTATTATTATTATTATTAATAATAATAATAACAATAATAATAATAACAATATGGTATGCAGGATATTAACAAATATGTGAAATACAAGAAATTTTGCAAGACTCACCTGCTGTAAAGCTAAGCAACAAAAATAAATAAATGAATAAATAATAAAATAACAACGGAACAGTTGCAAGTTTTGTGTACGCTCCTTTATCGTCATGCGAGGTTGAACGCTAAACACACTTCCTAAGAAGCAACAAAACAAGAATGAATTTGCAATCTAGTGATGATAAACTGCATTAGAAAAAATGAACCCGAACAAGACTGAAGTGAGTACAGAATTTAAAAAAAAAAAAATATATATATATATATATATATATATATATATATATATATAAGAATGAATTTGCAAAAATGAAAACATCTAATGGTGATCAACTGCATTAGAAAAAATGAACCCGAACAAGACTGAAGTGAGTACAGAATTTAAAAAATATATATATAGCGTTGCATACAAATTATCCAAAGATTGCATATTTTGTTGCACATATTTGAAGTTTTAATGACATAAATGCATGCACATTTCAGCAACTTTATTGAGTAACATTACGATCCCTACGGTAATGCAGTTTAAAAACACAAATGTTTATTATACCGACGGTGCATAAAATGTATACACACTTTCACAGTAGATATCTATTTAATATATTTCAAAGTTGGCCCGAGAAACAACAGTAATGTGTAGTATGATGTTCTGTAAACAGATGTGACTCACATTCCGTTATGCTAGCGTTGCTACAACAAAATAGAACCAAGATTATCGTTTGAACAGCGGAAAGCAATTTTGAAGTGATATTGGAAAACCGAGAATGTTGTTGAAGTTCAAAGGCAATGGAGACGTGTGTACAGAACAGGACCTCCAAAGCGAGTAACAATTGCACGCAATCTAGACAAATTTGAAACTCATGGTACCGTATACAACAGGATGGTGCATCACCACATTACCACCAGATGTACGTGCATACCTTGATGACAATCTTCCAAGGCACTGAAGAGGTCCGATTGAGTTTCCACCGTGTTCTCCGGACCTAACCCCGTTGGACCTATGGGGAACTCTTACGGATGTTGTATACCGTAGAAAATCAGCTACACTGGCAGCAATTCGGGAAGAAATTGAAACGGCATATGCTGCAATCGCTGAGGACACTCGCAAATGTTGCTCAATCAGTAGTTCAACGTACTCAGAAGTTTATCGATGCCGATGGTGGGGATTTTGAGCAACTGTTGTAACTGTAAAAGTCTAAGATGATTAATGCTCATCATTTTCTGTTTGTATGAATTCAGTTTTGTTATGTTAACACAGTTTTTTCTTTGCTTGAAGTGTGTATACATTTTTTGGCATCCTCTGTATAATAAAATGTCAAGGTGTTTAATGCTTAGTGTTCTAGAAGGTCATAGCATCATTTGCTTTCATACTGTATAGTATCTTATTGCTGATATATTTCTGCATTCATTCATATGTCTCTCTGAAGTGCTTCTGAGATGCACTAGTGTCCTTGTAGTTTACTGATTTAGGATCAGTAGAATAACCTCTAAGAACACATACCCCATTCTTTGAGCAACTGATTTTTCATTCCATTACCATCACAGTACCGCTGGCAGCGTGGTTTACACATCTGCCAACGGTAAAGTTTAAATTTAAAGTCGTAAACAAGTGTCGGAGCTATATTCAACAAACAACTGCAAGCGACATAAATTATTGTATTCCCAACTCACCGTGCGAACACTTGCGAGAAACTCCGGCATCTATAGCTACATAAAAATCTTGTACTTCTCTTTAACCGTAGAATAATACCTCGTTGAAACACTGTAGAAAACAGCTTTCCTCTGTCTTTGTTTACAGTGTGCAATAAATCTTCCTGTGTCCCGTGCATTCTGCGTCCTCCTACATAAATTCTTCCAGAACTTTTTGCTCAACCATTCTGCACACATGCAGAATACGAGGGTAGGTCCGTAAGTTACCGGCCTAACCATTTTCTACGCATGATAAGGACAAAAACTATATTTCATTTTTCAATATAGTTACCCTTTATTGCAATACAATTCTCACATCTTTGAATTAATATTTCAACTCGCCCCCCCCCCCCAAATAGTCAGAAGTCTTGTCTGCAAAATGGGCATAAACAGCATCCATCCCTTCTTCGCCACACTTAAATTTCCTTCTTCAAAGGTCCTTCTTCAGTTTTGAGAAGAGGAAATAATCACTGGGAGTTAGCTCTGGGCTGTAGGGTGGATGATCGATCTCCTTGAAGCACAGGTGCGTTGCGTAAAGATGAGACACACTCAGCTTTCCTCGTCTTTTCTCTTTGATAGAAGCACGTAGTCTGTGTAGTAGGCCAGCACAGTTCTCCCCATTTACTGTAATGTTCCTCTACTTGAAGTCGTCCCAAAAATTGTGACCATGATCGTGTTGCTTGATTGAGTGACCTTGGCCTTTAGAGGGCGATGCTTCGCCAGGGTTACGCCACTTCATTCATTCTCTTTTGGACAAGGGATCAAAGTAGAGGGCCATAGCTTCATCTCCTGTAACAATGGTTTGCAGAATTTCTCTCTCGTTGCCACTGCAGAGCACCAAAATGCCTGACAACAAATGACTCGTTGCTGCTATTGGCCTGGGGAAAGAAGTCTAGGCACCCATCTTGCATTAACTTTATTCATGTTTAAATGTTCATAAATAATTCGAAGGAGGTAGTTTTAGAAAGGCCCAACCTTGCTGCTGTTTCTATAAATTTGGATCGCCGGTCTTCCGTAATTTTTCCTTCCACAAACGCGAGCGATGTTTTCAGGAGTGAGCAATTCCAAGGGCCGACCTGCACGCTCTTCGTCTTCAATGCTTTCTCGACCCATTCGAAAAGGTTTGGCCGGCCCATTCTCTTACGGTAGATTATTAGGGGAATGCTTCCCCATTTACACCGTCCAATCGCTGTTTAATTTCATTTGGAGTAAGTTCTTCTTTTGTGAAGAACTTAATAACAGTTCGATACTCCATTTTGAACATGTCACAATCTTCTACACATAACCTTCTTTATGCAACGATATCTGAACAACTGAACACACCGGAGCGGAAGTTACAGCTGCAATTATTTCTTTAACATATAAGATATGACACCAGATAAGGATTTTGTGAAGGATTTTTCCCTATCGACGAGGCTGGAAACTTATGAACCTACCCTCGTAGTATTTGTATAGTGTATAATATAAACAATCACATAACTTCTAATGATTTAAACATATTCCTTAAAACTTCTCGATGTCATCCTTATAATCAACAGAAATTACAGTAAAGCTCGGAATCCCACGGAATAAATAAAGTTTGATACTTGTGAAATGTCATCAACGTTCTTGAAAACGGTATATGAGTTTTAAGAAAAATTTCTGGAACTTTACTTTAATTCCAAAAGAACGGGATCTTTAAATAGGCAACAACAGTTGCACATAAACGTTATTCAAGTTAACACAAAATTATTTTTCGTGTAGCATTTTAATATTCTCTATTGAGCCATAGCTAAAGATCAACAGAAATACAGACCTTCAAATAAAACTAATTTATTGATAATATGGGGTGTCCTAGAAAAACCTGGTGAAAAAGACGAAACTATATCTCAGAAACTAACGCATTTATTGTCTTGCTGTTTGCACATTCACAAAGACAAACCCAAAAATATATTTTGTGTATTGGCACCGACCTACACACATACGTATGTCTTTGTTTCTCCCGCGTTGCCATATGATATAAAGAAAGCATATCTCAGAAGTTAATGCGTTTTTGTCTCGCGATATGCAAGTTCAGAAAGAGAGTGTTTAAAAAATATTGTTGGATGCACTGTCAGAGAGCTACGCACACGCGTTTTCATTTTTAACCCGCCTTGTTGTTGTTTTGTGACATTGACATTGTATATGACATCGCTGTGAGTTTTCTTTGCAATTTATTTTTTTTTTCACGAAATTGGAAAATTTGGACCGTATACGAGAATGCCCACTGAGGTGGGTTGCTGGGTTAAAATAATGCAGTCACTCTAAGAGTGCAAAGTTGCCTTCAAACGGAACGGCGCAAACCGCGACAGCAAACTAGGTACACCTAGATCATTCTCACGTGTGTGGTAAGACATTGGGTTTCTCCTAGACGTAATCTGTCACAAATTATCCTTTTATCGAGATGTACTAGGGCGTAAACAAAAGTTTTTGCGTTTCTATTTCTGAAGGTGCAAGCCATGAGTCAATGTAACTGCATTACATTTTGAGATGCTATTTCTTCTTTTTCGCTAATATTTCCAGGACATCCTGTACATCTGTATCGCTACCGAATAAAGATTAAGAATATTTTCTCATGAGAAGCTTTCTTCTGTAAAGAAAACTAATTTAAAAATAACATGGAACAAAAAACAAGAAATTTAGAAGGGAAAAATATATTTATTTTCAATGTATACTAGATGGCATAGGTGTTCTAGAGCGTAAACAAAGCTTTATGAATTTCTCTTTCTAAGGGTGAAAACCACGATTCAACAATTGCAGTTATTTTTGAGTAACGCGTTTCTACTTTTTCACTAATTTTTTCCAACATCCTGTACATCTGAATTATTGTAAAGTATTAAAAATATATTCTCATGTGAAGCTTTCTTCAGTAAAGAAAACTAATTTATAAATAGCGTAAAACAAAAGAACAAAAAAAGAAAAGAAAAGAAAAAGAGATAAATTTGTTGACTTGAGTCAGTTTTAACATCGTTTATGAAACGCACGTTCTGATGCTAAAAAATGATGAATATTCGGTTGCCAGGCTCTCGACGTTAATAAAAGCGGACTGACTTTGCATGCAGCTTGCAATTTTCCTTCCAATTTCCTGTAGTAACATGAGAACCAATACAAGCCTGGCTCACTGTTCCATCTACTAGGCAACGAGATCAAACGACTACAACAAACCTGCTTTAACATGTGTAATATGAGCGAAAGACGGAAACAGGTGCTATGCTCGTGATGAAATGAATACGAAGGCCAAGAAGGGACTTCCCTTCAGCACTTTCTAATGCCACCATCGCACGTGCCAAATTTATACACTCTTCTCATTTTTGTGCAAAGTTTTGGTAATAATCCTAAAGCACTATAGAGTAAATCCAGAATAGATTACCACGTTATTTTGTTGCCAAAAATATGGCCTATTTTTTCAATCACAATCGTTGAAAATTACAAATATTTATTGTTTTCATTCACCAAACATTGACTTTAAGACTAATGTGTTTATGTAACTTCTTTCAGAAATACAAAGACTATAGCCAACTTTCATAAACATTTGGGAGAGATGGCCATAAATGGTCAGCCTTAAATAAAGAGTAAAACAGAAAGCATAATTTTAGACTAAAATTGGCATAGTTTTAAAAAGTTCACAACAAAAGTGTAAAACATTACTTTTTCTTAAGAACATTACACTTAAGGTGTTTTCATGTTTCTTTTTGTCACCGTTTTGCATACATCAGTAAAGCAAATATATATTCATTATCTTAGGTCTGGAAGGTTTCCTTTCTTAAAAAAAAAATATATAAAAATTCTTTCCCAATATATAATTTCATTTCATGTATCATCAGTGTCCACCGCCTGTGGTGCCTCAGCAGTAAAAAAACGAGCGGTAAACACTAATAAAATGATGATGCTGATGATGATGCTGCTGCTGCTGTTGCTGATGATGATGATGATGATGATGATGATGATGATGATGATGATATTCATTTACAGTTTCCTCACAGCCCTCATCAGCCCTGTCGTCCTTTTCTTCTGAGCTGCCTGGAATCGCGCTTTCGATCTGGGAAAAACATTCTTTATTCCTTTATGTACAGTTGGACTAAATGCTAGTTAAGAGTTTGTTGTTTTTCCAAAGAATTTTTCCCCTTTTGAGATTGATTTATCTTGAATTGCTTATGTTTTCAACTTCAATTTTTTAACAATTCCGTTTTAGCTGCTTTGCTTTGATTGTACTTGTGCAACACTCATTGCTTTGACTGGAGTGATTGGCTGGGACTGTAAAACAATCGGCGCATCATTTCAATCAATGCACTGATGTTCGTTGACGAAGCGGCAAGGTTGGTAATTAAATATGTACAAGAATGTAGTGAAGGATGTGTAAAAGGAAAATTAATTTGGTTGGATTAATTGATTGGATTAATGATTGAGATATCAGGGGTAATGTAATTTCTTCTTCTCTGATGATATTTTCCGCTGCTTTATATTTTGCCACGGCTGTTGAGACTCTGCTGCTGGATACTTTTATGGTCCTGTGATCATAGGGAATGGAGCATATGGAGATCGATAAGATTTCTCGCTATGGGAGATGTAACAATTTATTGTTCATAAATAATTTCACATAAAATGTACTTCTGTTATTTCCTGAAGAATATGTGACACTTTCGCACTAACTACGGCGATTACTGTCGTTAATGCACTTTAATACTCTAAAACTCTGCTCTTGAACTAGCTATGAGACACAACTGCCTACTCTTTACTGATAATTTTCCACAAACGATACTAAACTAAAACAGACAATTGAACTACTAGTGTCTACATTTCCACACTAACTTAGAATCGAACGGAGAGTGCCTTTTCTTCCAACCAACCAACTGAACTGAACGGAGTGTCCCTCGGCCGCAAAATGGCAAGACTAAATAAACATGGCAGTCTGCCGGTCTCACGAAGCTAACTAACTACTTGCATGTCACCCACATCTCTTACTTATTAAATGGAACCGTTTGGATCTCCCTTCAAGGCTATTCCCTTGTCTTTTCACCCCTGTAATCGTCATATTCTTTATTATCACTTCCTTGCTTTACAATTCCCTAACAGTATACAAAAACCAACTCACTCAAGGATTCTCGTTTAGAAATTTCTCCAGAAAACATCGGGTTGCTTTGGCCATCTTTACAAATATCATTACAATAAGCAACAGAAATTCCCAAGTCAGATTTTATGGCTGAGGTAACGTTCTGCATTATTGCAAGAAAGTAACATAATAAACAATAATTCTCATAAACACTGTCTCATCCTGAATTTTGAGCAAACAGAAAACTTTTAAAAACAAACATACCTAAAGTTATGTTGTTTTTCTGCAGAGCATTACATGAGTAAACACGACATAATCTTAACACGAACTGAGTGGCAGCACAGTGACATTTCCTGTAAGTATAACAGACATACTCAGAGAAAGCATCTACTCCAGTTCTGTTGGCACGTAAAAGAACCTCAAGCCTGAAAAACAATGCCTCTGAGCAAAATTTATCGGCCGTTTCACGTCCCGACTGGGACGCTGATGATCTGAGATGTTAAATAGCGTCCGTAATTAAAAAAAAAAAACAAATAAACCAATTCTATTGCAACCGAGCGAGGTGGCTCAGGCAGTAAAGCATGGGATTCGTATTTGGGAGGTCCCGGGTTTTCGTTGCTTCAAATGCCAGGCAAGGTGGTGCGGTGTGATGGAGACTTTGGGCTTTGGAAAGTTTTCTGTAATGGAAACAACCTTTCTGAGTGCTCGAACTTCGTGAAAAGGGCCAAAGTGCTTATTCTATTTGCAAACAATGTTAGGGTAAGTCCGTGTCCCCTATCCTGTGGATCCTGACACCCGGTGGCTCCTTCACTCTCCCTTCCTCCCGGAGATGCCCCCGCTGAGGACGCAGGCGCAGGCACAAACACCAGACCTTAAGTAAGGTTGAAGAACCGAAATATTCACCCTAACAATGTAATCTACTCTAGTAGTTGTACAATACAGATACACATAAACTCGTCCCAAAAGGGACCACCGTGTTTGGTGCGTGCCCATGGGTACAAAGTGACTCAGTTTGTCAACGTAGATTGTCAAGAGGGTGTACAGGGAGTGTGTACTTCACCATTAGCATCGAATTGCTATGATAAAAAAACGTCTCACCTGCAGGGATCGCCGCCTGAGTAATTCATCCAAATCAATGTTTCAATCATGACAGGAATATTTCGGCCTGACAGAAAATGTTCTCAACAGCACGTTGGCTCCAAGGCACCAAAACTTCAATCTGGGGAATTGGAAGTACGTCATATGATCTGATAAATTTCATTTCTCATACTTCAATGATGAGATGAGTAGGTGCAATGGAGCCTATCATCATTACTGTCGCAGGTGTTGTTCAAGCTGGAGGGAGTTCTATGGTGTTCTGGAAGTGTTATTTGTATCATGCACTGGACTCTTTCGTAGAATTAAATGTGAGCTAGAACTGGCATCGATACCAAGTGTTGCCTACCGCATGCACCTTGCTCCCACTCTGTCTGCAAGGCAAGATTTTTTTTTACCTCGATCGCTCATGTTGACACTATGATAATTTGGAATAGGCGTTCATATACTCTGCCAGAGCTTCGAAATCTTCTCTGCAAAATTATTGCATGCTTCCACAATCTTAAAGGTTCCGTATTACAAAGCATTCAAGTCCAAGGCGATTTCACCTATCATTAGGTAATTGTACTAATTAATATCATGTCTGGGGGGTGTATATTAAGAAAATAAAATTTTACCTCCCACGTGTATATTGCCGTAAGACCTCCATTCGAAAGCTGAAGTGTCTCAGTAATATTTCACCTAGACTTAACTTCTTTTCTCTGTGTTTATAGTCCAGGATGAGAATGGAATTGAACTGAGATAGAACGCTTAGCTTTTCCGGATGAAGTCTTCATGTTCTAAAAAAATTCTGAGCTAACTATTAAGAGCCATGACCCCATACATGCAAGTAGATCAAAGCTAGCTACATCCGCATACATGGCTTGTTGCTATCGGTAAGCGAACTACTGTATTCCGTTAATGATTCAAACCGGCATCAGTCATTAAATAAAGAACACACTATTCTCTTGTTTAAGCATCATGGTGAACTGAACAAATACTGTTTACTTTGTGGATTAACATGCAGAAAGCTGTATCGTGCGTCTATATTCTCAGAATATCCTCCCGTTGATGTTTGCAAGCTTTTACTTTGGGATGGTGCTGGAGGAAAATCCCCAGGTGACCTAACAAAAGGGAGAAGAATAATAAAAACCCTCAAGGCTCAAGAATAACTGTTAAACTATAATTTGCTAAAACAACAAAATCGTGTACATAATATGTGGGAAATAATTTTAAATTCACAATTATAAAGTATGAAAAGAACCTATTATATTAGCTAAATGCGAACCTTAATTGACCAAGACTCATATAATAAATCTTAAAAGAGTTGATTCATTGAATTGGTAGATATATTAACTTTTGGACAGTCAAAATACAAACCAAGACTCATATAATAAATTTTAAAAGGTTTGGTACATTGAACTGGCTCATATATTAGCTTTTGTACAAACAAAATAAAAATACTAAAATTTAATAAAGCATTTTATTCTGAAAGAAATAACAGTTTAAAAACTTGCCAAGAGTATCGTAGCTTTAAACATTATAAAGTAGACATTAAGCAATATCGATAATCAAATACAACCTTTACAATTAAAACAGCCTTTGCTAATACAGAATACCTGGGTCACTAGGTAGACAGTGAAGAAGTTCCCAGCAAACTTTATAGCTATAAAGCTGAAGGGAACCTAACCCTTGGCGCTTCTTTGCTGTATCTTAACCGAAGAGAAAAGAAGTGACTGGTAAACTGATATACAGTCATACACCCTTAACTCTGATACTAAAATATATGTTGCAGCCAATAGGTAAACATGCTGAATTTCGGGCTATACTGTGTAATAGCTCAGGGAACGGAGAGGGAGAAATAAGAAGAATAATAACTTGATATATCGATATCAAGAGGATATGAACAATAATGGCACAAAACTCTTTCTTGCACTTTAACATCAAATCAAATGAATTTGGTAGCATTATAAGTAGAATTCCTGTCTGTCGCAAAAAATGATAAAGAAATTTATACGTAGTATCGCAAAACAAAAATGCTCTCTGTGAAATAATCGGACAATTTAAAGTTTATATTATTGCGTCATCAGTTTTATTCGTAGAAAGAACTCGCTATTCTAGCACCATGACCTCAGCACCAATAAAGTCCTACCAACTAATGACAAATTCTCCCATGCGCGTAGTCAGAATTAGCGTTGTTCACAGTAAAAACCGTTTCTACATAAGAACTTTGTTTGGGTTCTGTTCTACAAAAGTATTATTTAACACATTACAAGTGCGTGGACTTGCAAGTTGCAGTTAATAGTAGAGTTCTGTTCGACAAAGGTTTCTGCTACACTTGTGCTTTATAATTCCATTCTTACAAGTGATTTCTTGTGTTTTGTTTCATTTAGTATTAACCATTCTCTTTGAACTTATACAAATTTCTATACAAATGTAGGAATATGGTAACTTTAGATACTAATGCAATTTTAATATATTTTTAAATATTTAGGAAATTAGTAGACCTAAATATGTTAAGTTTGGGCGAAAATGATGAGAATAACGAGAATATACGAATATATAAAATATTAATTCAATATTTGAGTATGATGAAAATGTTAGATAAATTTTCCATTAAAGTACGGCTTGTGATTCTGCGCATTTAACGAATTCATTACTAAAATAGGAGAATAACTTTTTTCAAAATATAATGGCGTGTAGCAAACAGCTGTTCCTCCATATTGCTTTTATATAATGTCACTTGTAACCTTTTACTAATACTTACAAGAGTTGTGAATTTTTTTGTGGAACAGAAAATTACAACTCCATACTTTACAAGGATTTGTACTAATATACTTGAAGAGTAAGAAGGAAAAGCAATCAAACTCCACTTTTGGTGAAATTTGAGATTTTGGTGCCAATGGATTGTAGGTATGTAGAACTACATTCCAACACATTCATACAGAAATGAAAAAAATGTGGAAAAACAGCATAAAAACTAGTGTCCAGGGGAAAAAGAATCAGAGTGCTCTGTAAAACACCCACAATGAGACCATAGCAAGAAAGGGAGCTGATGAAGTTGCATCAATGTTTCCATCACCTGGACCCATCAGTTCGAAATTAACAAACTTTTTGTGGTTCGTGCCCGGGCCAAAACAACATTGTTTTGTGTCACATTATTTGCCTCATTCATGCTATGGTTCATAAATATAACATATGGTTAATTTTACCATCAGAAGCCACACTTATTTGTGTGACAAAGATATGGGTTTAATAAATAAAAAAAAAATCATATTGAAATTTCGATTGGAATGAGCACATCAAAAGACGCCATCTTCCTTCAATATCATTGAGTGTTCCCAGGATATTTTTAAATCGTGGTCTTCCTTTCTTAATAAACAATAGAGAAAGAAATGCCAAATGAAGATAAGAGAAAATACGAGAAATTGTAGCTGACAAAACCTCTTCTAGAACTATAACCAGTCGAGCAACCTACAATAGCTCCTGGGAGTCCCATGTTATTGTTGACCGTACACAAATTGATGAGCAACCTGCCCTTTTCTATTCAAGTTTAATTCTACTTACAAAGGCAAAATATGATGACCTATATCTAAAGGAATTCTGTTCAGAAAATGCTCAGCTCTATTTTTCAAGATTACCTGTAATAGATAATGAACCATTTTGATTGAATGAATATTTTCAATAGTGTTTCATTAATGCTTATATTTTCCTCAGCAAATATCTAGTATAATTTGGTACAGTTAATAATAAAGTTAGTGGACTTTGATTTTTTTTATCTACAAGTATGTGTAATTTGACCTTTTATTGTTAACACATTGTTAACATAAACAAATAACACATGACACTAATTTCAAAAGAAGGGCTTGTTTTAAAACTACCTTAAAAATTATTCTAGGAAGAAAAAAACAACATTTCTATATATCTAAAGTGTTTAATGTATTAGCGTTTTTAAACTTCATGTTATATTCCCTTAAAAAACGAAAAAGTGGACTTTTATTGTGTTTCCCTCGTACCCTCCATTTGTATTGGACATATGTCTGTGGAATAGGGCCCTGGTAGCAGCGAGCTAAAACAAATTACGAATTAGAGCTTATCCTTCCGTTTACCTTTCTCTTTATTTTTTTTAATTGCCGTTATTTTTTTAATCTTCTATGTAGAAATTGTTCTTATTCTCCCCAAAAACAATCATTCCTTTCAATTCAAATATCACTATGTGAATTAATACATTCTTTTGTTTGTTTAGTGACTTTGGGTGCCAAATAAGTTATATTAACTTTAGTCATCAATATAAGACAACGAAAAGGATATACGCAGTGGTCATTTCGCCGCAGAGTGTCAAACTTGGCAGGTATTTGGAATTTGGGGAGGTCCGAGCCCAGATTAGACCTGGACGATTTAGCGAAACAGTGCAATCTGTCTCGTAATTCTTGTAGAACTGTTCACAAAATTAGCTCCCGGGCATTTCTTTGTATCGTGCTGTGCATCATTTAGGTGACTGATTGTAACTTATTTATTGTTAGCCGATTGGCTACATTATGGCGCAGACTTGATTTCGTTGTTCGCTATGACGGAATGACATTTAAGAATTTTGCTTCTCTCTCTCTCTGTCTATTTCTTTCTTATTCATTCCGAGAGGAAAAGAAAACAAATTAAATTCAATAAATGTCGAACTCAAACCTCGAAAAAAGAATTTCGTAAAAGATGTTCCACATTCCTTTGAAGCCGTGTGGAATATAAAATAATTGCTTTATTATTAATGTAAATTCATTATCTTTTTGCAAAATTATAATTATATTTACAGAGTTTTAAGACAAAAAATGGAAATACTGTTAATAAAAGCCTTTGGCCGAGGATGTAAAACAAGTAAGCTGGTTCGATAAATGATTTTGTTAACTATCCTTCCCGGAAGACTTTTTTCGAAGATAAATGGCAAAAAATGCTCAGGAACTTGATACCGTTTACATATTAGAATATCGCATATGGAACAGAAGCATGAAAGGTTAACACGTTGGGATTTTCAAGACCAGATCACTGATGCAAAAACTGCTACGGTAGCAATCGCGCGAAGAAGTTGTGAAGAAGACAAAGATCAGGGTCAGATAAAAAGAAGAGCTCAATTCAGGTAGAGCGTCCTAAGGTCATTCTCATTCAACTGCTGAATGAATGGCTGCTTTCATGTGTGTTTATTTGTTCACGTCATGTTATCGCGATATCACATACAACCCTGCAGCCATATCAGCTTCATCAGCCCAAGAGAACAACATTTGGCTAACTGGAAAAGTAAATTTGGAACTTAAAATGCAAATAAATTCTCAGGGAAATGTTAATGAGAATTATTGCTGAAATGTTCCATTTCTCTTTCTTATAGCCTGTTTTTGTGCAAAAAAGTGAACATGTATACCATTAGAAGCAATCGCTTTTGCACATCCTATTTGAGTTGGTATATCGTTACTTAGCGACTGTTTGTCAGGTACATTTAAACCACCATGGATGGCCGAGGTCGTTAAGGCGCGGACACGTGAGCAGGTCTGGGGTTCGATTCCCACCAGGATTGTGTTCCCTGACTGAGGTTTTATCCACGTTTTCCTCAGTCCTGATAAATGGCAAATGCCGGGAGGTTCCCTAAACTTAGGCCTGGAACGTTTCCTTCCTTTAAAAAAAATCCTTTCCCAATATATCATCTCATCTCATGTATCATCAGTGTCTACCGCCTGTGATGCCTCATTAGTTACAAAGGGCGTTAAACACTATTAAAAAAGTTACATTTAAATTTTCAAGATGGTATAAACAGTATATATATATATATATATATATATATATATATATATATATACATATAGGATATATAGGATAGACAAGTAAAATTTTTACTACTAGTGTTAAAGGATGAAACAGTATTGTGCCCGTTTTTCAGTCTCCCTAAAATTTCATCGAGACATTCTTGTCATTACATTATAAGTACATTTTTATATTTTTTACTTTAGGGAACTGCTAGAGTAGGGCAATTTCTAACTTCTAAAGCAACAATATTGTAAAGCATAGAAAATATATGCAGGTACATTCTTGTAATTCTATCTAACAATGCAAATTTTGAGAGCACATTCTCTTATATTAATATTAAAATCGCAAGGGAAAGAAACAAGCTTCAAATGGAGATACTGAAAACAATATTCCAAGCACTGTATAATTATAATTTCTCATGTGCGAATTGTTATCAATTTGTATCCAAAAATACAGAATACATCAAGAAATGTGGAGGAGGGAAAAATATGGACACAGTTCCTATTCTGCGAGAATGTAAAAGTATATTTCTGTGGTAATTAATTAGGTACTGTCACATATC
Organism: Metallyticus violacea; assembly: GCA_030762175.1. Lineage (NCBI taxonomy): Eukaryota > Metazoa > Arthropoda > Insecta > Mantodea > Metallyticidae > Metallyticus > Metallyticus violacea. The sequence continues at coordinate 62,402,300 of CM060838.1, read as the reverse complement.
GTTGTACTTTAACATGAAGCATTGAAAAAATGTTCCACTCTATCTCCCCAACAAGGATAACTATGAAATTAAAATGAGTGACTTTGTATAATTGTGAAGTGTGTCAGTTTTTCAAATCATAAATCTGTACACTGTATATCATTAAAGTGCTAAGTCTCTGCTCATTTCTAATACTACTAACAATAAGATTAAAAATATTTAACTTCAAACATAGGACTTTACAACAACAGATTATGTTATGAATATGCAGTAATTTTATTTGTTATTTGCATGAATTAGAAGGTATTATTTTAGAATTACCATAAGTGGATTAGAAAATGTATGTGTTATTAAAATTAATTCAATTTACTTCATCTTCATCTATCATCACCTTCTTACAGGTGCAAGGAAAGATATAGAATTGACCGGCACTTTATTGCCCAGAAATGACAAAACGGGCTATAGGCTCAATGTGTTTATAGTTCAGCTATAGAGTGGTCTGGGGTTCAATTCCCGCCCGAATCGTCCTCCATTACAAGATTTTCCCATTTTTTTTCTCAGACCTCATAAATGGAAAATGCAGGTAGTGCCCTATATTTAGACCATGAACCTTTCCTTTAAAAAAAAAAGTTCCTTTCCCAATGTATCATTTCACCTCATGTATGCAGTGTCTTGGTGGCTTAATAGTAGCCACACTTGCCTCTTATACTGAAGGCCGCGAGTTCAAACCGGCCGCGTCGATAAATTTTGGCGTAAAAATTCTAAGCATGACTCCCTTCGGAAAGTAAGTAAAGCCGTTGATCCCGTGTCGTAGCGTAGATTTACGACACGTAAAAGAACTTAAGAGCCTCAAGGAAGAGATCTCTGAGCAAAGTTTATCGGCCATTTAACATCCTGAGTTGAATGAGACGCCAAAGAACGTCCTTTAATAATAATAATAATAATAATAATAATAATAATAATAATAATAATAATAATAATAATCATTTGTCCACCGCCTGCAATGCCACAGTAATAAATACGGGCTTACATACTATTTAAAATATCCAGTTATAGGTAGAATGCTTGTCTTTAAGATGAGAAATACAAACACGATATAAGTGAAATAACTTTAAAACTAAATGCTACATAAAAAGAGAAAGCACTTTGTCCTTTTTAAATTTCTCTAACCTTTAGGAAAAACTAGTATTCTATTTACATAAATGCCAAAATGTAAGATTTTTTTTTTTAATTTTTAAAATGTTTTTGGTTATGTAAATAATTGTATTATTTATAGATGTCCAAAATCGTTTTAACTCATGGAATTTCATATTGTGTAGTGCCCTGTTTCAAGAAACCGATCATTATTATGCACCGATTTCATACTCATAGTCATAAATTACATGTGAGTGTATTATCTCAATGATTTCAGGGAAAGATGTTTATGCTCCAAAACACTGATCTCTGCAGTATGGCTGGTCTTCAGCTACTTTATAAGTAAATTTAAGCTTTTTATGCAACAAATTAGCTAAAATGAAAAGTGGTTTAGCAAAATGTGTAAACTATAACGTAGATATCAATCATATTGTAACGAAAAGTAATATTAATTAAGGTTACATATTTAAGTATTCCCATTTCAGCTAATTTTACAGCTGAGCGTTGCACCGCTGGTGTAGTTGTTGACAAGAAAACAGATGATTGCGGGAAACTAGATCAATGGCGGAGTCCAAAGCATGCTATATTCGCTTCAAAACATGGGCTGTGTGATAAGTAAGCAGGAATATAATAGAGGGGATTAGATGCATGACCTTTAAAGAGGTTATGGTGTAAAAATTGTAGTATTTCACAATTTAAAAAGATAGAGCAGAATTCTGATATAGTATGAAACTGAAAGATGGCCTATCCTCTGGAGGGTTGTCATATTTTAGGGATCCTAAGGAATCCCCAACGAACTTTCTTCAGAAACATCATATAGGCAACACTAGTGAGGGGGGAGACATTATTATAAAAACAATCCACAGTTCACTTGTAGTATTGACCCACCACTGTAGCTTACATTCATCATAGCCGCGTTATTTGGCTCCATCTGGCTGCCGTCTGTGCCCGTCACTCAAAAAGTAGCTTGTTGATGCTCATTTCCCTTTTGATGACATAATGTCACTTCTTAGGCACGAAAGAAATTAATGAATTAAAAAACGCAATACTTTAAAAAGGCTTACTCTTTACAGGAATCGTATACCTAGAAAAATCAGCAAATATTTGTACTGATATATAAAAGTATACATATTTGGAAATGCAAGGAATATTCCTTGCTAAGCAAGTAAATTATAAGCAATTAAATTGATTTGCCAAATCTAAGTTCATGTCAACCAAATAAAGCCGTTAATTAGTCTTGTGTTTTCAAAATATCATGTTCTAAATATTTTCGATGCCTTTAGATATCTGTCCCCCCCCCACGTTCTTTATCGTTAAATTTCTCTTTAGGATTCTCCTTGCCCCAAAAAAATTATGTACTGTGCTATCTCATTAATTTCTATATATTTCATATTTGAATTGAATTTAATTGGGTTATTAGATGTGACGAAGACATTTCGATACTTTATCCTTGCTCGAGGACTGGCCATTTGTGTCTACGTTCCCAATGGAAGCACATCAGGGAGGAAGGAGTGAGGGAAAAACACCGTGCAGCCAGGAGCCAGGAATTCCTAACATTGTTTTCAGATAGAATACCCCACGCCGGTAGAGCTCCCCTCCCCTTCAAAGAAAGATTCCATTCCAGCATTAGCGAATAGAGGAATCTCAAGGTCAGAATGGCCGGCCCCAATAGATTTGAACCCGAGAACTCCCGCAAGCATTACTGCCTATGCTACCCAGCCCAGCAGTTTACCTATTAAACAGCCTCGTTCAAGTATGTAATAGAATAATTGATGTTCAATTTTTTTTTCTCTTGTTATAGTGGGCACCGTGTAAGCAGTTAGTGGGGAGGATAAAACGGAGGAGGGAGTGGCAACTAACGAAAATTTAGAGATGCACAGGATACAAAATGTAATATAGAGAGCTCTTCTGTTGCACTTGCCTTTGTTCTTCATATGATGAGGTTTAGCAAATACTCCAAGTCGGTTTATGGCTCTCCCCTTTGAAAGCATGACAACATGTGCGGCAGGATGACGATAGCAGTTGACGTGTTTCCGTATGTGGCCGGATACGACATCACTTTTTTCTTTCTTTCATTTTCCTCTCCGTCTTAATTGTTGCTGAGACTGCGCTTTCTAGTAAGTCACAGTATCACACCGGATGCTGCGAACTTGCCTCTGAAAGAAGTCGTTAATAAAGGAAAACCTTTATCGCAATTAGTACACTCCCATTCGTGAACATTTGCTGTGGCCATTGCAAACGGCTTATGGAATGCTTAAAAGCACCATTTAAATAGAACGGTTTGTTAAAACTAAATGTAAAATTGCAACAGAGCTAGAATATCTCTCCATAATGTAACGTTAAGCCTTAATACACATGATCAGAAAAAAAGTCATTCGAGGGGTATCACCAAAATGGGGAATCATGGCATCTGCAAGTAAATATTTTCTATATTTAACAAAATGTGTGCAAAAAAGTAAACTGGCAAAAGCGATAAAGAAATTGATGAAACATTGTTTGCAGAAAATGAATCAGAACATGATAAAGCAAGTCTATGTCTTGGTTAATGATTCTACACCTGGTTATTGGCATGCCTGTTTGTTCTCGGACATAGAGCGCGAGTATAATTCACTGTTCACAATTTTCAAAGAAACGGAAACGGAATGCAATTTGATGTGGATGCGTTCAAATCAGTAAATAATGCCTGTCAACTCCATTTCATGACCAATGACATCATTTTTTTTTCTTCTTTGAGCATAGTAAACATCCAAAATGTATGCTACCGAACTGCTGAAAGTAGCAGAGCTTTCAAGAAAAGGAAGTGTTGTTTGGCTTTGTAAAGGAGTTATGAATGAATAATATATAGAAGAGTAGGTCCATAAGTTTCCGTCCTCGCCGATAAGGATTATCGCCTTCACAAAATCCTTATCTGGTGTTATACCTTATCTGTTAAGTAAATAATTGCAGCTGTCATTTCCGCTCCGCTGTGTTCAGTTGTTCAGATATACTTCCATAAAGAACTTTTGTGTAGAAGATTGTGACATGTTCAAAATGGAGTTTCAAGCTGTTATTAAGTTCTTCACAAAAGAAGCACTTATTTCAAATGAAATTTAACAGCGATTGAACGTGTATATGGGAAGCATTTCCTTTATATTCTACCATAAAAAAATGGGCCAAATTTTTCGAATGGGTCGAGAAAACATTGAAGACGAAGAACGTACAGGTCGACCGTTGAGGTGCACACTCCTGAAAACATCGCCCGCTCTTGTGGAAGGAGAAATTACCGGCGACTCAAAGTTACAGAAATAGCAGCAAGGTTGGGCCTTTCTGAAACAAACAGTCCTTCGAATTATTCATGAACATTTAAACATGAATAAGGTTAGTGCAAGATGGGTGGGTGCCTAGGCTTCTTTTTTTTAGTCCAAAAGCAGCAACGAGTCATTTGTTGTCAGGCATTTCTGGAGCTTCGCCGTGGCAACGAGAGAGACGTTCTGTAAACTATTGTTACAAGAGATGAAATTATGATACTTTACTATGATCCCTTGTCCAAAAGAGAATTAATAAGAGTGGCTTAAACCTGGCGAAGCACTGCTCTAAAGGCCAAGGTCACTCAGTCAACCAAGAAGATCATGGGCACAATCTTTTGGGACTGTGAAGGAATGCTCTTCATTGACTTCAAGGAGAGGAACACCACAGTAATTGGGGAGTAATATGCACAAATGACGTGCTTCCATCAAAGAGAGAAGGCGAGGAAATCTGAGTGGTGGTGTGCGCCTTCTTTACGACAACGCGCCCCTGTGCACCCATCTCTTGTTGCAAAGGAAGCTGTGAAGATAAGTGGCTTCAAGTAGGTGAACTATCCACCCTACAGCCCAGATCTAGCTTCCAGTGACTATTTCCCCTTCACAAAACTCAAAAAGGATTTATCCTCCTGTGTGTGTGTATGTATATATATATATATATATATATATATATATATATATATATAAAAGAAAAATAAAAATAAAGTGATATGTGACGCGAGAAAATGTAGACTAGTGCAGTTTGTTGCTGACTGATGATCTTGTTAACATGGTGTGCAATGAAATCTGCAATTTCTGGGATATCTGTAGTCTCAGCACAAAAAGGCGATACAGCAATGCACATTGTGGAAACCTTGAAAAGGATCTTAAGGCCAAATCGTTTATAGGAAGGAAACTGGCCTCTAAGATAGCCTACTTTTTCATTGCTGGTTTTATCCTGTGCACTTAAAACTATATGCTCTAAATCACAAATATCTAAACAAAGAAAGTCAAAATTAAACAAGAACTACGAACGTTAATTGAAATATTCTACGAGTGAAAAACACTTTAAAAAATTGCATCTCTTTCTTCAAGTGGGGATAATCATTTTATACTTTTAATGCTAAAAAAGTCATCCAAGATTTATATATTCAATGATTTAGTTTATTTAAATACTATCTAATTACTCTAATAGTTGCTACTCCATGACTTTGTACCAGTTGGTAAAAGTAGTAGAATCTATTACAAACGTCATTTAATAAAGAAAAACAAAAACCAAACACACTAATAGCAGTAAACAACAAACTCCATGAGCAAGCACTGAAAGTGTTGAAATAGGCAAATGTTCATGCTTTATAAAAATTTAGGATAAACAAATAGTCAAACAGCCCATCTCTGCCACTCCATGACTAGAAGCCATGCATCCACTTTGGGCAAGGGGTCAATAGGCTCTAGTGAGCGAAAACTTGCGCTCTAAGAGCTAATTTGCGCAAATTGCTGCTGGTGATCTAATTTTTTCGACATTAGTGCAAGTAACTATAAACGAAAATCATATACAGCAGAGTTGCTGTGCTGTAAGCTATCCCTTGAAATGTTAAACGAAAATGCTACTTCTGGAGAGTGAAGGAGAGAGCGAGTGACCTAAGCATCATATTTAAGAAGCACTATAAATAAATAAAAATAAGAGAAAGAGAACGCAAAAAAGAGAGATGGAGAACAAGGACATTTATAGTTCATTCTTTAATTTGTTTCTTGACCAAAAAGGAAGCTATTAAAGCATAAAGGCACTTAATAATTCGCATGAGTCCATGCATGAAATAAGGCGGGGTGGTGTGTATACCTATTTGTATATGGGAAGGTTGTTCATTGGTGTTTGTTAGCATAGGGAATGCCTTTGTCTCGAAGCAATTTCCTCAATTACAGGGAGTCAGACGTGGTTAATGTGAAATGGTAATAATACCACCATCCTCTTTGTTTAGCACCACACTATCGCTGTCCTAATTGTCAAGCCGTCTGCAATCGACGGATGTGGTCTCTTCACATGGAAAAGGGCTGGGCTCTTGAATTGGCCCCTACGAGAGAAGTCTGAGTCATACTGAGCAGTTAACTCTTCTTTTGGTGAATCGACTGGCATATGTAACTGTAGTGGGTCAAGGTTATTTTTTTCTGTTTGAATAGTGTTTTGCGCCCCTTTTTACTACTGAGACACCACAGGTTGTGGACACTAATGATACTTCAAATGAAATGATAAATTGGGAAAGGATTTTTTTTAAGGAAGGAAGCGTTCCAGGCCTAAGTTTAGGGACCTCCCCGGCAATTGACATTTATGAGGACTGAGAAAAACCTAGGAAAAACCTCAGTCACGGAGGACGGTCCTGATGGAATCGAACCCCAGGCCTCCCGTTCACGAGTCTGCGCCTTAAACACCTCGGTCATACGTGGCGGTGGTATCAAATGTAATATTACCTTCAAAGAAGCTACTGTTTGTGTCACTTCTTTGTAAAATAATTATATAATAATAGGATGACTGTTGAAAGAAAAAGGATGCCCATAGCATATTTAATATGAACAAATGAGGGTTAAGTCCATAAGTTTCAGGCCTAAACATTTTATAGGTATGATAAAGACAAAAACTATATTTCACTTTTCAATATAGTTACTCTTTATTGCAATACGCTTCTCATATCTTTGAATTTACATTTCAATTTCCTCCCCCCCCCCTAAAAAATAGAAGTCTTGTCTACAAAATGGGCATAAACAGCTTCCATCACTTCTTCGTCATACTTAAATTTCCTTCCTCTCCTCGAAGGTTCTTCTTGAATTTTGAGAAGAGAAAATAGTCACTGGGAGCTAGATCTGGGCTGTAGGGTGGATGGTTTCCTTAAAGCCACATTTCTTCAAAGCTTCCTTTGCAACAAGAGCTGCATGCACAGGAGCGTTGTAGTGAAGAAGGCGCACACCACCACTCAGCTTTCCTCGCCTATTCTCTTTGATGGAAGCACGTAGTCTGTGCAGTAGGCCAGCATAGTACTCCCCATTTACTGTGGTGTTCCTCTGCTTGAAGTCAACGAAGAGTATTCCTTCACAATCCCAAACGATTGTGGCCATGATCTTGTTGGTTGACTGAGTGACCTTGGCCTTTAGAGGGCAATGCTTCGCCAGGTTTATGCAACTCCATTGATTCTCTTTTGAAAAAGGATCATAGTAGAGGACCATAGTTTCAATCTCCTGTAACAATGGTTTGCAGAACTTCTCTGTCGTTGCCACGGCAGAGCTGCAAAAAAGACTGACAACAGATGACTCATTGCTGCTTTTGAACTGAGAAAAGAAGTCTTGGGCACCCATCTTGCAATAACCTTATTCATGTTTAAATATTCATGAATAATTTGAAGGACTGTTGTTTTAGAAAGGCCCCGCCTCGCTGTTATTTCTGTGAGTTTGAGCCGCCGGTCGGTCTTTCATAATTTTTCCTTCCACAAGAGCAATGTTTTCAGGAGTGAGCACCTTCAAAGGCCGACCTGCGCAATCTTCATCTTCAATGGCATTCGAAAACTTTTGGCCCATTCTTCTTCGATAGAATATGAGGGGGGTAGTTCCCCATATACACTGTCCAATCAGTGTTTAATTTCATTTGAAGTTAGTCCTTCTTTTGTGAAGAACTTAATAACCTCGATACTCCATTTTGAACAAGTCACAATCTTCTACACATAGCGTTCTTTATGCACCTATATCTGAACAACTGAACACAGTGGAGCTGAAGTTATAGCTGCAATTATTTACTTAACAATTTTCCACCTAAAACTATTTTAGCTCTTTGTATTTATTCCTCCAAATGCTAAGACCTTCGTTTCCTTGACTGATTGATATATTAAAGTTAGAATTTTTATATTTCTACTATTTATTCTAAATAAGATCTTTTGTGATCCGTTTGAACTAGATATAAGAACCTGATCAACCTCAAAGAGTCTTTATTTCCAAATGTGAATCTAGAATTATCTGCCAATTATAAATGACATCGTGTTTATATATAAATTAAAAAGAGAGGGAGACTTCTTTCCTCAGTTCAAAAGCAGCAACGAGTCATCTGTTATCAGGCACATTTGGAGCTCTGCCGTGGTAGCGGAAGAAAATTTCTGCAAACAATTGTTACAGGAGATGAAACTAAGGTCCTCTACTATGATCCCGTGTAAAAAAAAAAAAAAAGAAAAAAAAACGCACCGCCTCTAAAAGCCAAGGTCACTCAGTCAACCAAGAAGATCATGGCCACAATCGTTTGGAACTGTGAAGAAATACTCTTCATTGATTTCAAGGAGAGAAACATCACAGTAAATGGAAGAAGTACTATGCTGGCCTACTGCACAGACTACGTGCTTCCTTCCATCAAAGAGAAAGGCGAGGAAAGCTGAGTGGTGGTGTGCGACGATGCGTCTGTGCACACAGTTCTTGTTGCAAAGGAGGCTGTGAGGATCTGTGGCTTCAAGGAGATCGACTATGCACCCTACAGTCCAGATCTAGCTCCCAGTGACAGACTTCTGACTATTTTCGGGGGAAGGGATTAAAATGTCAATTCAAAGATGAGAGAATTGTATTGCATAAAGGGTAACAATAATGAAAAGTGAAATGTAGTTTTTGTCTATTTCATACCTAATAAATGGTTAGGCCGGAAATTTATGAACCTACCCTCATAACTACACTGCACAATTCTTTTCGCCGTATTGAGGTGCAATTTGTATAGATTCAAATTGCCTAGATCAAACTACCTAGTTAAGATTATTACGCTTTACGAGCGTGCTTTTAAAAATCAGTATGTAAATGTTGAATATTTTAAGATTTTGTACACATTTGGTTCTTTGATATATAATACCATTAGGTACTCAGTCGATATAGAATTTAGCGATGAATAATTATAGAACATGGCAGATGACAGAGAAAGCCTGCCCTTATGCCTTTATGTTTTTGCCTGGTTAGTCATGTTCAAAAAACACTTAATAGACGTTATACGAAGTTTTTCCTCTTATAAGCATTACATTCCGATATGTCTACAACGTTTCAGAGTATGCAGCGCTATGGAAGCGATATCCTGGCCTTATTTTTATTCTTTGAACGTATCTGGTTCCTTCTTGTTTAATTAAAAACATCTGCTGAGCTTCACTTGTCACGCTTAAGCGATCTAACTGCACGTAACTGGCGAGTTATCCTTTGCAAGGTCATGAGCAGCGCCAACCTCAACACTACGAAAACAAAATTCACACATTAAACGTTTGCGAAACGTTGACAGAGTACTCTGCCATCAAGTTGAATTATTGATGTAATATGAATATGAATACTCTATCGGAATTGAATGTGTATTTGTTTTTGTACTAAAGAAATGTGCAATTAGAGTGCAGCGCTATATTCTAGTGAACATTATTATGAATATTTATATATTTATTACGGTCAAAGTAGAAAATTAAACTATTGTGAACAGTATGTCGGTGTACGTTGGAAATGTTTTTAGTTTATCACTTTTAGAGGAAAGTGGTAACAATTACCATTCACTATTTATTAAAGTTGGAAATGCATCGTTGCGCATGTTAGTTTATATGTTATACTCCTAAGCGGCGCTATTACATTACGAAACAGCTAATTGGAACTATATTTATTTTTTGTTTTAGTTAATTTTGCAGCACTTATATGTGTCGTGCAGCTGTGGTCATTTTATTGATATATTGGTCATACAAATATATGACTGAACACATGTTATCAGATACCTGCCCAACGGCAGTCCTGAATTAGATAAACTGGTTATTAAATAACTGATACAAGCACACGCACACACAAAGCATACCACACACCCTGGACATTAAGAAACCTTAATCAAACCTAAATTTTCTTGTGTTCAGCCAAGACCTACGTTTAGTAGGAGGGTGCTCTATCGACTGCTCCAATTTTAGAGATGCGGGTGATAAGTTTCCGGTCTGACAGAAGTCCATGATGATTCGTTGTTGCGATGTTTAAGCTTCTTGATGCTCACATGTTTCAGGAATGTAAACACTGTATTTCTTTTCCAGCCTGGAGAAGTTCATGAAGTCAGACTTGTTGCACAATACAGCACAATGTTCAAAATTGTATTCAGGGTAGTGATTAAATGTTTAACTAAAGAAGAACTTTCATTCAGTGAAATTAAATAATGCCTTGACGTGTGTATGGGGAGACTTCCACTTCATAAGGTCAAAAGCATTTTCTTTGGGCAGAGAGAGCCCTGAAGATACCCAGGCGAGAGTAGACCGGGGGATATGTTAACACATGAAAACATTTCGCTTATCAAGAAGGAATTTTTTAGTGAAAAGCGTCTGAAGACAAAAGAAACAGCTGCAAGATTAGGGTTTTCTGAAATAACTGTGTTCATATCCTTCATCAACATTTACATATGCATAAGATGTGCAAGGTGAATGCACGAATTATTTCAGTAGTTCAAATGCACCGCCACGGGTGGCCGAGGTCGTTAAGGCGCGGACTCGTGAGCGAGAGGTCTGGGGCTCGAATCCCGCCAGGATCGCCCTCCCAGACTGAGGTTTTTTCCAGGTTTTCCTCAGTCTTCATAACTGGCAAATGCCGGGGAGGTACCTAAACGTAGGCCTGGAACATTTCCTTCCTTAAAAAAAATCTTTTCCTAATATTTCATTTCATCTCACGTATCATCAGTGTTCACCGCCTGTGGTGCCTGAGTAGTAAAAACGGGCGTTAAACACCATTAAAAAAAAGTTCAAATGCAGGGGCGCGTGGAATGTTGTCAGAAGTTTTCGAACCTTTACTGTGGTAAAGAGGGGGCAGTGTTGGAATACTCGTCACAGGGACCGAAACTGATCCTCCTATATGGACCTCTTTCAAAGAGAGAATCAAGAGTGAGGAAGGAAGGGTGAAACACTCCCTAGCAAGGTCAACGTCACACAGTCCACGATGTTGATCACGACGACAATATTTTGGAATTGTATTCTGATTACAGACTTCAAAGAAAGGAGCATATCGGTGACTAGGAAGTATTGTGCTGGGCTAATGCATCACTTGCGCAATGTCATCAAGGATAAGGGATGTGTTTGTCTGCCGCATGACAATGCAGGTGTTCTTGAAGTTGCCAAGGCTGCTGTAAATATATTCCAGGAGCTGAATCATCTACCGTACAGCCCAGGTCTTGCCCTCAGCGCTATTACCTGATTTCAGAACTAAATTCTGAGCTGCCAGGGGGAGATTCATGAATGAAATGAGATGAAGGACATTGTTTTCCAGCATTTTCCAGATAATGCTTCGACTTTGGAAAATTATATTTGGATTTTTATGCTATCACTTTCGTAACATGGTCAGCCCGGAAACTTATATAATGCACCTTTTAGATTTTGATTAAGGCAATTAAATGTTTTATTCATCAATATTATTGATCGGCGTTCGCCTTGATTTTTACAGATGTGTACCACCATATTGCAGTAGTCTAATAGGAGTAAACCTAAGCAGATTGCTATGAAGTATATTACCACTGCCTATAAAAATGTGTATCATTATGATGATGAATGATTAGTGTTTAACGCCCGTTTTTGCTACAGAGGCACCACAGGCGATGGACACTGATGATACATGAGATGAAATGATATATTGGGAAAGGATTTTATGGAAGGAATCGTTCCAGGACTAAGTTTAGGGTACCTCCCCGGCATTTGCCATTTATGAGGACTGAGGAAAACCTGGAAAAAACCTCAGTCAGGAAGGACGGTCCTGGCGGTATTCGAACCCAGACCTCCCGCTCACGAGTCCGAGACTTAACGACCTCGGCCACCCGTGGCGGTGTGTATCATTATGCATTGACATTTCAGTAATATCAAGGCACAACTACAGAAACATAGAAGTAAGGCTAGGTGTAGTTTATTCACTTCAAAGCACACCGTAAATGATACTTATAAAATGCTAAGAGTGACTGCTAAAGAAATCATTGGCTGCCTCGTGACTGCCCTATTTATGTGATCTAATGATTTGAAGAACCATCGAGGTTTAGGATTGGTCAGAGCTGAGTAGGAACTGACCTTCAGCACTTTAATAAGCTCGAACAGTAACAAGAAAACAAGATGAACATTTGGAATTTTAAGGAACAGAAAAAGGAAACATTTTCCTATTTAAATACGAGGGCTGTTCAATAAAGAATTGTCACAATTTTTACAGGCACACTTTCTAGCTTTAAATTTTAACTGTATAATATTATGCATAATGTACACGTGGCACTAGTTTCGTTGTTGTCACTTCCGGTTTCCGCCTGTGAAAGGTGTGCAAGTTAAGATATGTTCAGTTCCGCCTACCGCAAAATTGAGGTGACATATGACGAACAATATGCTGCTCTGAAATTTTGCTTTTGTTTCAACAAATCTTCAGATGAGGCCTATGCAATTACAAGAGGCCTATAGACAGTTTGTTCTTTCCTATAGAACAGCTCGAGGAGGGTTTTAAAAATGTTTAAAGAGGAGAGGCAATCAATTTCAAAGGAAGGGGAACCCAGCACTACAGTCTGTGCTCTAATGGAAGAAAACATTAACACTGCTGAGAGAGGATTGTCGAACAACCTTAAAAACACTTTCAGATATTCTGAAAATGTCATTGGATGCTCCCCACACGTTGGTAACTGAAAGGTTGCACACGAGACGTGTTTGTGCACGGTGGGTTCCAAAAATGCTGATTCCCGAACAAAAGGACCTGTAGGTATGCATGCAATTGAAGATGATGCTTCTTTCAACGGTATTCACTGCTGATGAAACATGGCTACATAATTTCGAACTTGAGAGCATGGAAATCTCCATTTATCACAAGTAATATCACAAGAGAGTCTGAGATTATGGAAAGTTGGTGATGCTCATTAGGACTATTTCAAGAATAAAATAAGAATTTAAAATAATTCCTCTAAACTTGGCTTATAAAATTGTAAGAATTCTTTATTTGTACTTTACCTTTTTAAGCAATCTTGCGACAGAAGAATGCCGATTGTCAGTAATGCCAACAGAGAAGAGCAAAATACGGCTTTAGTACTCTTTCATGAATAGAATAGTCGGTCCTGGTGGTGTAGTGGTTACCATACTTGCCTCCTATACTCAAAACGCGGGTTCGAACCCGGCCAGGACCGATGGATTTTTTCGGGCGTAAAAATCCTAAGGATGGCTTCCTTCGGAAGGGAAGTAAAGCCGTGGGTCCCGTGTCGTACATTTACGGCACGAAAAAGAACCTCAAGCCTGAAAGAGAGGCCTCTGAGCAAAATTTGTCGGCCGTTTCACGCCCTGAGTTGAATGGGACGCTGATGACCTGAGCTGTTAAAGAGCGTCCTTAAAAAAAAATAAATAAATAAATAAAAAAAAATGAATAGAATAAGAATAAAAGTAATATATATTTGAAATTCGCGCACAGAATATTAACACTTGCATAAAATTTTACACTTATGAATATCTATTTGAAGAATCCTTCATTTTGCATTATGACTGTGGAATGTCCATACCTTTGTTTCTATTAATAGCTTCCCAACTGGTCTAGCGAATGTGGTCAGTGTTGCGTGTTCAGGAATTATATTAGTGGAGGTATATAGTTGGCTATAACCACAAGACAAATGCATGTTGCGTGATAAAACGAATTTGTTCATTTCACTCCGTAATCGGCTGTGATTGGTCAAAATTCAAAATTTTGTATCATTTCATTGGTCGATTTTAACATGACATCACATGAGTGAAACAGTCACCACGAAAAAAAAGTTGCATTTGCTGGAAAAGTTATCTCATTTTTTGATATTCAAGAAATTTACCAGCATATAATACCTGCACACACAACTGTAACAAGAGTTGCAATCAAAGTACATTTATTTATCACTTTAGTGGGAGATAATACACCTGTTTATGCTTGAGAGATAAACGGTTGCCTTTTCAGAGCTCGTAGTTGCTGTTTTAAATATTTAAAATCTTTGGGTATACGGAGCATGACCTTCAAAATTATCTATCTGCCTTCAAGTTTTAAAGAACTCTGTCATGCTACTGAACACACATTTATACCCCACCCTATTGATATGTTTTCTAAAGTTAGTTTTTCCAAATGTTTTCATATTATGCACTCTTTAGTTTTTTAACTGCTAGATATTGTATTTCACTTAGTGACCTGTTCTGAAATGTTAGTTTTCTTCTTATTACTCTAAACTTTGTTTTATTATTTCAGATTTCTTTATTTTGTATGTATCTGTGTATATATCTCAGGTCTACCAACGTTCACCTTGCCAATAAATAGAATCAATTTATGGCAAATGTGCAAATCATACAACGCTTTCTTTCTGTTGCCTACATTTACCAAGATGCAAAGCAAATGTTTACAATAATATAAATTGTGAACATTTGCTGCAATTTTTATTTTGAACCTGGTATATGCATGGATACCTTTTTTATTTAACTATTTTTATGATCTGTAGAACCTTGTGAACGGTCTCAATAAATTACTCCGCAATTTCAAAACTGATTTGGAATTAATTTTATACGTATATTCAGCTGCTTTGCAATTTTGTTTAAATGTCAAAATAACTCAAAGAAAGTTTGCTTCTTTAAATGTTACGGCAAACACATTATAGTAGGAAAGTATGAACTCTGGCTCTATTTATGCAGATGAGAGATTCTCACATTTCTTCAGCTCATGACACAATACTTTGTCGATGTAATGTTAGGCACAGCATACCGTACAATGGGTGACAGCAATACATTAGAGGCGCTTATGTCTTTTAATATCTTCAATATATATGCACTTGTATATATCAAGTTATTTATTCTGAAACAGTAAAGGAATCCGCTTTTTAAGTGTATTGTACGCAGCGAATAATTGAGCAATGTAAGTGTAGTTGCAACAAGTTAAAGGTACAAGTTAAGATAAAAGATAATTATTTGACAGTCGTTTGCTATCTTCTGAAGTAAAGCATGTCAACTTAATTTCAGAAAAAATAAACACAGGCAGAGAGTTAAAAAGCTGCTAAAACAGGAAAACCCAGCCACATACAGCAATTGAAATTGATTTTATCTGCTTGTAAAGAAATAGTTAAATCTGTGCTAGGAGAGGCTGCTAAGAAGCAAATTTCAGTAGTATCCTTAACCAAATGAAGAAATTGCTGTTATATTAAAAAACAGAAGGAGAAAATTTGTATCGCGGTAAAAATGTTCACTTTGACTAGATAAATCGATATTGAGTTATAAATTAGGCTTTTCTTGTTAAATACTTTCAATCGTGAACGAATACCCTCTGAAATGATCTACAATTTTAAAGGGCTATTGAAAAGTCACTCCGCAGTCAATGTGTAACTGATATTTCATTAGAGGAGCGAATTCAGGTGGCAGCACTGACCGCGCGGATAGCGTATAGTTATGGCCTTGTCACTAAAGATACATGAGACGATGTGAGAAATTGGGAAGAATTCTTTTTTAGGGAAAGAGGAGTTCTAGGCCTAGGTTTAGGGTAGCTCCCGGACATTTGCCGTTTATGAGGGCTGAGGAAAACTTGCAAAAAAAAAAAAAAAACCTCAGTCAAAGACGACGGTTCTGGCTGCGGTCGAACCCGAAACCTCCCGCTCACGAATCCTTGCTTTATGACCTCAGCAGTAGGTCCTGGTGGTGTAGTGGTTACCATACTTGCCTCCTAACCCAAAATCGCGGGTTCGAACCCGGCCAGAACCGATGGATTTTTCGGGCGTAAAAATCCTAAGTATGGCTTCCTTCGGAAGGGAAGTAAAGCCGTGGGTCCCGTGTCGTACATTTACGGCACGAAAAAGAACCTCAAGCCTGAAAGAGAGGCCACTGAGAAAAATTTGTCGGCCGTTTCACGCCCTGAGTTGAATGGGTCGCTGATGACCTGAGATGTTAAAGAGCGTCCGTAAATAAATCAATTACAAAAAAAAAAAATAATAAATAAATAAATAAATAAATAAAAAATAAATAAATAAAAATAATGACCTCGGCCGCCCATGTAAAATAATAATAGTAGTAGTAGTAGTAGTGGGAGTAGTATTAGTAGCAATAGTAGTGGTAATAATAATTATTATTATTATTATTATTATTATTATTATTATTCTCAACTCAAAAATTTCTGAAAATGTATAATACTTTCCTTCTAATTAACAAAAAGAAGACATCATTTTTATAGTTTTACGAAACTTCATTAAACGGAAAAAATAATTTATTGTTATAATAATATAATTATAATAATATAATAATTGTTAATAGCTGATTACTAGTTGACTGGCCCCTGTTCGACTCCCTGCCTGTATGTTTTTGTTGGAGTTTTCGTCTGAAGTTAAAGGGTGAATTCCAGATAGCTTTAGAAGTTGATAATGTTTGAACTCATTAATACAATTATTGATTTATTTCGTTCACCATGAAAAAGGAGCTTACTGTGATATCAAGACAGGGTTTTTTGAGTTCCTTAATGCTCTTTATAAGTATGTTCACATATTACAACTGATTCACAACTGTAGAAATGTAATGTAAGATGTTAGAGGTTTAAGTTTTTTTATTTTTGAAAAATAAATCTAATCAAACTTTATTGGCAGTTTCATATCCTGAACTAAATGGGACGTTGATGACCTGAGATGTTAAAAAATAAATAAAAAATAATAAATAATAAAAAAAAATAAAGGCCAAGGACTTCTAGGGTTGTGAACGTGAGCTAAGCCATGGAACTTTAGAACAGAGCAAAAGCAGGAAGTGTTTCTTGTAATCTAAAACTTTGACCGTAGTTGGAGTTTCCATTATATCAAATATTATCTCACCTTACAGTTCCTCATGGAATGATCTTATATAATATCAGTAAGTACGCTAAAGGAAGCTTTTATCTATAGCTCATAAAACTGTCAGTCACGTGCCCTGCGCACCTGTTTATCGTCGCGAAGTGTTTGCACTTGCAGCAGTCGTTACGTCATATGTACAGTCTCTGCTAAAAAGGATGCGATTTGCAATGACTAAACCGTGATAATCGCATGTCCCGGGTTCTGAACTGTGAGATTTTCACGAAAGGTTGTAATGACAGGATAAATAACTAATAATAATAATAATAATAATAATAATAATAATAATAATAATAAGATGCAATTAAAAGTGTTGCTGGATATAGAATAATTAAATAAACGGTTTGTAGTGCAAGTGTTATACATTAAGAACTGCATTTGTAGACAAGTTAAGGAGTTCTGAAAAATCTTAAGAACAGCGTTATTTACGAATCTTGCAGCATTTTGTGATGTATCTTGGAAACGAAGTCAAGGCTACTACATCCGCGAGTAACAAATAGGATTATATTTGTATTGTTATCATCACAAGTTAAGGTACACATATTTAGAAACAGGAATGGCGAAAAATATATATTTATGGAAAATTGAAATTGAGTTTATTTAACACGACTAATTCATTTTATGTTTTTAAGATACATTATTACATTATACATTATATAATATAAAGGTTTCAATATTATAAGCAAAGAAATTACGATATCAAACAGAACACAATGCATGAAATAAAACACGTACCGCCAATTCAAGCAGCAATACAATTCTTAAACAAAAGTATAAAGTCTTACTGATAGACGTTGTAGGTATTTGGTTGAAATTCTAAATATTCTTATGCGTTATTTGCCGAAAATGACAAAGTAGATAGCTGCTGCCACATGGAATACATAAAGTGCAAAGCTTTTAAGACCGTGTATCGTTAACTAATAGTAAACTATTTAATAGCATTTAAGAATTGTTTTGAAAAGGTTATAGTTGTGTTTATTTCATTTATACTGCAAGAAATGTGTAATTACCAAATTTAACTGTTTTAATGCCTAAAATGTTGAATTCATTTTACAAATTTACAGTCATATTTTCATTGTCACTTTTAACACTCGTGGCTTAATAAAATAAATAAATAAAAGTATATATAAACAAAAAATCAGGTCTACCTGTTATTTTTATCGTATTTCAGTTGCGTTTAGAAAGCTACTACAAATAAAATGTTTTTGGATTCACCTTTTCAGGGAATGTCACGATTACGTCACGACTGGGACCGTTGACAGATGTACTAGTATCTTAAACAAGGCAGTATCTAATAAAGCACTATGCATCATATTCTATTATCATATACAAGCGAAATGAAGAATCTGGGTACTCTACAGCCCGGAGTGAGCCTTGGCCAGCCGCAGCGAACTCTGTTTCCTCAACCTCCTCTCACGACTTCATTGATAAAGGACAGTATTGCAGGGGGGCATTTAATCAGCTTGCCAGCACCCAATTATTCTCACGAGGCTGGGTGGCCCCTGTTTTGGACCTCCCTGACTCAGAAAAATTCCTAAGTAGGTACTGGGAATCGAACCCGGGCCTCCCGGTTAGAAATTAGCAGGAAGGTGGTAAGTTTATTGTATAAATTCTTCTGAAATGTTGTACCTTCTTGTCAATTAACGTATTTACATAACTGTCAGCATTAACAATCATGGTAAAAAAATAATACTGAAATCTCAGAAAATGCACTCAAGCCTCTCAAAAGTAAATTCCATGCCACAGAATGCTTGGAATGGCAAGCGACGTCCTCTTTAGCTAAGGCAGACCTGTCAAATACTCAGGTTATGTGGTAGACATTAATGTCACCAGTCAGTGGCATACTTAACCAAGATGATTGAGATAAATTTAAATATAAGATATCAAAATAAAACATATTCATATACTGAACATTTTGTATTTTGACACAATTTAACTAAAAGCAGACATTCTTGATCTACAGTAGTGTGATGCAATGGTTTATCAGTCACGGGCCGGATTTTTTCCTAAGAGTGAATACAAAGCCAACCTTATATTTATTATTATTATTATTATTATTATTATTATTATTATTATTATTATTAATGTTGTTGCTATTACGCTAAAACACTTATTACGGTCTTCAAAACTAAATCGCTATGCTATAATATACATTGTATATTTATTTATTTATTCATTTATTTATATTTGCCTTAAGTACTTGAGCTGGTGATTAATTTAAAACAAGGCAAATGCAACACGTTAATGCTCTCATATCTCGGGTAATTCGCTACTGCACTAGCTAAAGAATCAAAGGCACGATAAAAGAAGTAGACAATAGCTGTCCTGTCCTAGTCCTGTTAAGAAGTGTCAAGCTTTCCCCTTCTGCGAACGTTCACCTTAGTGCTGAAGAGACCTTGCATGGGGCTAATTTGTTGCTCATAGAATAGAAAGCTTTGCAATTTTCCTAGAAACGAAAACAAGGCAGCCAGAAGAGAGGAAGAAAGAGATTAGATCTCAATCCACCTTTCCTGTTCCTCTCTCACTTCTTCAACTTAATACCTAGTTACTAAAGTTGATTATACTTTTTTTAAGAGTTTATAAAGAACGTAACAAACTAGGTCTTCGAGAACCAGAGAAAAGAGTCCCGGGAGCCGTCTGTTGGATCACACTGGTCTTCTCTGTAGTTTTATGCAATTATCTTTTATGGACGCTATATTTCTGTGGTGGTTATACCGGAGGTCAAGCATATGACACGACTGGTACCCCACATATTCGATGACAATGTTCTCTTGCGCGTCTTTGTATCAGCTGGAAATCAGTGACCCGAATATTATGGACATTCTTTTTATATCATGTACTTCTCTTGGCAAAATGAAAATGGGTTTTTGGAAACCAGTATCTGTTAAATAGCATGTTCGAGTCGACACCTCTATAATGAACTGCAGCACCAACAATTCTGCGTTTTTGAAGTATGAATAAAAATGCTATTTCGGATTGGATTGGTGGGTACAGAGGTATTTGAGCCGTGACAAATGATTGGTCGATTATGCCTACGCCCTAATGAAGGACACCTTTGAGAGGAAGCGGGGTAGTTCAGGTGGTAATGACTCGCATTCGGAAGTCCTAAGTCTTAGAGCCTATACTTAGTTTTTTTTTTTTTCGTGATAAGTTAGCGATTGCTTGTATTTACTTTCCACGAATCTCCCTATCCGTCGTTCCCTACCATTTTATTATTCATCGTTTCAAGGCTGCAAGGCCAGGTAAGGCCAGGCCAGTGGTTTGGCGTTGAGCGACGTGTAACGGTGGAAAAGTTCCTCTTGCATCTGATATGACAGAGAGGCTCAAACTCCTTGATTGGGGGACTCCACCGGCGTCGTAACAGATCAACTAAAGAAAAGAATAGAATATGAAAACATTGAGAATACCATCAATATGTATCTGCCGCCCTTTGTATCCCTTTATTCACTCCTTCCTCCCGAAGGTTCAAAAGACTCTCGCTGAGCTTTGCGTATCTGGAATTCTTCTGTATCTCACCTAATCCAACCCAATTGCTTGATTTAGTCAGCTTACATTAGACATTATACATACGTGCATTAGACCCATATGAAGGGAGCCTACCGAACGGATCAGTCTCTAATGCAGAAAGAGCAGTTTAAAAGTCCCGGAATTTAGATCAGCTCGCTACGGCCTGACGGCCTCCTCCGATCGTCTGTTATTTAATGTTTAACTGCCTACTCCCTACCCCCACTCCAGACACGCAGGCGCCATTCTATCTCTTCCAATCATTTGTGAGCGGGATTTCGTATAAATGTGTTTTGCAATAGAGAATGAGATGTCATTAAATTGAGCAGTAATACTGTGCAATTGTGAGATGTTCACTGCGTCGTCATATACTCATCGTACATCAGACACTGAAAGTCTGTGGCAGAAAAAGAGATGCATTAATGCGTACATTTTCTGACAGCCCGGTGCCAATATGAAAAACATTAAAGTTAATACAGAAGTTTAATAAACAAGTTCTGTGACTGACCAGAAAAAACAAAAACAAAAACATAAACAACAACAACAACAAATATTTCATGTGCTCACAGAAGAAAAAAAGGATGAAATAAGAACTTGCATTAAAACCTTTCTCGTTCCCCAGATCTTACTGTTTGTAGTTTTCATCTTGGGAGAGTCGATCCTGGTGGGTAGTGGTAACCATACTTTCCTTCTAAACCCAAGATTGCGGGTTCAAACCCTGCCAGGATCGATGGTTTTTTTCGGACGTAAAAATAATAACAATGGCTTCCTTCGGAAGGGAAGTAAAGCTATGGGTCCCGTCTCGTACATTTGCGGCACGATAAAGAACCTCAAGCCTGAAAGAAGAGGCCTCTGAGGAAAGTTTGTCCTGAATAGAATGGGACGCTGATGACCTGAGATGTTAAAGAGCGTGCGTAAATAAAATAATAATAATAATAATAATAATAATAATAATAATAATAATAATAATAATGTTTGGGAGACAATGAAAAATAGTATATGCAACTAACCCTCGCACACTGCTTAAGAATTTGTGGATTATGTGTCTGGGAAAATGGGCAACATTTCCAGCACCTCCTGTAAGGAGGGCGAGTACCAAATTCTATTATTTAATATTTTGTACCTAAATTTTTACAATGATAAAACACTTGAGCGCCGCGAGTCTGCTCAAGAAAATACCGGCAGAAATGCGTGGTCTAATCGCCGACCGGCTGAACTATATATCGGTACTTTTAAACTACTCTCAATGTAAAATATAAATAAAACAGTAAGTAAAACGTTTTTAATTTCGTATAGATGTCGTGTTTATTGAAAATAAACCAGGCTGTTGGAATTTGTCTAGATTTTAAAATATTATAGTCAATTTTGAAAACTGATAACGGAACATGATATAGGCAGTTAAACATTTACGTATTTGAATTCGTTGTTCAAGTTAGTTACTGGAATATTAATCGTGGTAAGGAAACAATAGAGAATATTGCCTGATGACGAGATTATCTCTTTTCCTGAAAAGCACGATGTTTAGGTACCATGGAGTCGCAGTACGTTTTCCTCTTTCCCTTTATTCTAGAGACTTCACTGCCAGACAGAGTAGTTTAACCTACCTCCCTATCACATACCTTTTGTTTGAAATATTTATTCACTCTTTTTCTTCCACCCATTTCTCAGGTTTTCTGAAGGCAAAGCACTCAAGAGAGGCCAAAGCTTGAAATGCTATGAGAATAAAAAAGTCCCTCGGGCATTCTGCAAGCCGGCCGGCCGGCTTCGATTTTTATAAATACGCTTAAATTACTTTACAGGAGTCTTGTTCAGACTGTTTCATCCAGTGCCTCACCTAAATAATGCTCATACTTAACTTTTGCGCATGCTCTATAATATTCATTATATGCATAAAAAATATTCTGTCACTTTTACGGGGTTCTCTAAAGTTAAAACAAAGCACATAATATAATTTTAAAAATAATGAAATTAGATTCCTTTCGGGTACACAACCAAATCAAAATTTATAAAATTATAAAAACTTACGATAAGGCAAATCTGCACATTTAAGTTTAAATACAGAAGAATAAGGTAGTTATTATTATTATTATTATTATTATTATTATTATTATTATTATTATTATTCAGAATCCATTGATCACAAGTATCCAGTGTTAAACTTAATGTTAAATGAATATAGCAAATTTCCCCATTATGCCTGTCTTTAGTTTTTCCCACCAGGGCGACTCTGCGAACTATCTTCAGAGTTGCCAATACCCATATAATTTTATCATATAGTACTGTTCCGCTGTATGTGTTATATATTTTATCACCAGGGTGAATCTGTGCCTCAGCTTGAGATTTTTCTCAACGTTGTGCATCTGTTTGAGCGATTCCACGTTTGTTTTTCAGTTTCCATCCCAGCTGTTATGTAGTTTTACGATGTACCAACATGTTCGCAGTTTTTTTTTTTTTTTTTTTTTTTTTTTTCTGAATAAGACAATCGGAGGCCGTCAGGCTGCAGCGAGCCGCAATAAACCAGTAGGTCCTCCAGTTGCCATGATTTACCCAAATTAGCTGTAGGTTAGCGTGTGAGTGAGAGTTGATTACTAATTGCATGTTTTTATTGTTGCATAGTTAGCATGGATACATTAGTTGTTTGCTTTCTGACGTCACTATATTTCAACATGACCGTGTGCAATGTGCAACGTACCGGTAGTTATTCAACCTGTATTTTATTTGTTATTTTTGAAACGCGTTACTTTATGTAGTAATTATGTCTGTATGTAATCTTTATTTCAGGTTACTTTTTGCAAGGTTTATGAATTTCCTATAATCCACCGTTATTCCTTACAATTCCGTTTTAGTGTATTTCCTACTGTGGATGGTACAACTATCACATAAGCACACTGTTCAACAATTTCCCCCTTTTCCTTCGATTTCAGCTATTTCAATAAATGCACCTTTTTCGGAGGATGGGTAGCGTACTAACTTTTAACCGAGTCACATTATCTCATATTATGTTTTTATTCACTCTCCTAGGTAAGTTTAATGCTTTAATTTCTTCTGTGTACCTCCATGGAAGTTTCGTCAATTTTGCTGAAAAATAATTGTGAATACTCTTTTGCCTTATAACTTTAGCTATAACTCGAATAACACTATAGGTTATGTTAGTGTGTTCCGAGTTTAGAAGATGCATAATCTAGAAGACCGTGAGAGAATTATATATAACGTTATTTATTGTTACTTTGACAGCATTATCACAATATCTGTAGATTGAACGTAAATTCTACAGGTGTAAGTTTGTAGTTATGAATAAAATGAATTACTGACGGCGCAAATGCTATCTAGCATTCCCCTTACCAGGATAAAGAAAAACTCCTCCCAAAAAATTACCTAGAGAGTTTGATCTGATCGGAAACCGAACCCAGGACCTCCGGATTAGTAATCGCAAACTCTACCAGTGGACCACGGAAGCGATCAATAAATCATTTTCTACTCTTTATAATTCTGAAGTAAACAAGATTAACTCATTTTATAAACAATCCTTTTTTATAACTTTTCATCTCTGAACTGTTTATTTGCTTGTTCCCTGTTTGTCAGAAGAGAAAATAAAACATACCCTGGCCCTCTGCAGTATACAGCAACAAGAATGCAACTGAAAACTCTTTCAACATTTCTGACACATTAAATGTGATTTTTGTCACAATAAGATTTGCAATTACAGTCAGATAGAAAAAATTTGAGATCACGGCGGCCGGGACTGGAATTACGGGTCTGCGGCGTACCAGAAGCTCTTTCATCTGAGCCGCCATGGCCTCTCCGATCACAAACGCGAATATCTTCTATCTGAGCTAAGTGCCTTGGAGTAGTCCTGGTGGTGTAGTGATGACCATATTTACCTCGTAGACTCAAGATCACGGGTTCAATCCTGAGCAGGACCGATGAATTTTTTCGGGCGTAAAAATCCTAAGTATGGTTTCCTTCGGAAGGGAAGTAAAGCCATGGATCCCGTATAGTAGATTTATAGTACGTAAAACAACCTCAAGCCTGAAAGAAGGGGCCTCTGAGCAAAATTTATCGGCCGTTTCACGCCCTGAATTGAATGGGACGCTGATGACCTGAGATATTAAAGAGCGTCCTTAAATAAACCAAATCAACAAATAAATGCCTTGGACACCATAAGATTATCTCAATCACGGAGATTTTTCTGATATATGTGCAGCATTTTGATGTTTTAAAATATTTAACTGTAAAACGTACGGAGGAGAAACTATTTGAAAAAAATGTATAATAAAATCCATACACAGTACTGCCAAGGCCACACCAATGCACTATATTGGCTAAAAACTGGGGTAAATTTATCAATCATATAAAAATGTACAAATTATTAATTCTGGGATAATTGAAAGTAGGTAATATATTATTTCTGACTTCAGATTCAATACCCAAACCAGTCAACCTGGTGTACGGGAATGCATTTTATCGATATGTATATAATCTTTGCTCTTGGGATGGCTCGCCAAGGAATAAATATTTGTACTGTCGGCGCCCTGGTGTTTGCAGGGTAATTCTTGTCGGTCCTGGTGGTCTAGTGGTAACCATACTTGTCCCCTAAATCCAAGATCGTGAGTTCAATCCTGCCAGGATCAATAGATTTTTTCGGACGTAAAAATCCTAACTAATAGCTTCCTTCGGAAGGGAAGTAAAGCCGTGGGTCCCGTGTCGTACATTTACGGCACGATAAAGAACCTCACGCCCTGAGTTGAATGGGACGCTGATGACTTGAAATGTTAAAGAGTGTGCATAAACAAACCAATCAAAAAAAAGGTCATTCTAATAAACAGTACTATCATTAAAAGAGGAATTCATTACTAATAATTGTTAATGAATGCAATTCTATTCATAAAGTTACGTGCATTTTACATGAAATAAAAACAATTGCTTTTGACAGCAGCAGCAGCAGTAGTAGTAGTACTAGTAGTAGTAGTAGTAGTAGTAGTAGTAGTAGTAGTAGTAGTAGTAGTAGTAGTAGTAGTAATATAGTAGTAGTAATAGTAGTAGTGGTGGTGGTAATAATAATAATAATAATAATAACAATAATAATAATAATAATCTAGAAATGCTTAAATTCTTTGCTGAGATGAATGTTTACATTCCATGAAATTTCCGCGCTTCCATTTCGTATCATTTCATTACATAGTTTCTTTAACATAATGAAAAGTGCTAGGGCAAGATGGGCTGGTGCGGTGTTATGGTGGCTTGCACTTTGAAAAGTTTTTACTCTGGCGTCTGGAATGGAAGCGGATCTTCTGAATGGTTCTAACAATTCGGGAGATGACTCCACCGGCGTCGTGGTGTTCTGTCTGGAAAAAAAAAAGTTAGGGACTTCATTTGCATTCGCATAGTCACCGACCGTAGATACTGGTTACGCGATGTCGCCATCACCTCATCCTTTCCTGCTGAGGGACGTAGACGCAAATGGCCAGCAATATCCTTATCCATCCATCTTAGCAACCGAACACTTTCCTCAAGTCATATTTTATTTAACACTGAGATATCCATTTTAACACTCGATTAAATGCATTCCTTAAATAAAATTAACTCTTATTTTTTACATTAGTTCTTTTCAAAATAATTTGATAAAACCCCTTTCAGCAACTGCACATAAAGGTAGATACAAACTTTCGTACTTTATTGCACATATTTTTTAAAATTACTGCACTTTACTACTGACAGTCTGTCATAGCTGACTATATAATCTTTCAAAAAAACACTGCTCATCCTTGTTATTCATGTTTTTGAACCCTTATTTGAAACGTGTGAAAGAAGATAATTTCTCAACTCTATAAATGAAACTGAAAATTAAGTTTTCAAAATAAGAGCAAAGTAATTCTTGAAAGATATAAAAAGAACAAGAAATATATTTCTTAAATGCATGCTCCACCTTAAAACGTCCGGATATTCGCTTTTAAGAGCAGGTTGAGGTTATGTGTGGAAAATAGCATATACATTTAAGGACGGAAAATAGCATTAGCTTGGCTGAGGCTACAGAGATAACATCTGTTAACATGAATTAAACAAGGAAAAATTTCAAGGATAGTGCAATAATGTTCTAACAGTCAAAGAACTTGCAATAGTTGCTGGTTTCGTAGGAAAACTGTTAAGCCGTGATACCCCGCACAGGACACGAACGTGGCGATGAGTAACGCCTGTCATGTAGAAACGACCATTCCACTTGGCTGGGGACAGTGGATCATAGTACAGGTTATGTATATGACGTGCTTGCCTCATGTAAAATGAACTTTGCAGCCTCTTCAGATATCTGCGGTAACTTGTCTCATACTGTAATACATTCTGTTGTAACCACAGACTTTATTATTACAACCACGAATTAAATTTTTACTTTAGTTCATCTTCAAGGTAAATATTTAAATTGAAACTTGCTGTTCCTAAAGACACATATCCTCTGTACTTTGCTGTAACTGTGTCTAAATACATATTCCATCTGAGAAATTAATAATACAGCAACAGTAACAGTCCTACAGCAGTCCTTTTCTGACAATTCACATTAAGTCATCAGTTAACGAAATGCATTTATCAATTTTTTTAACCGAGATACATGTTAGAGCGTTTATATGTATTCCAGTTTCCCAACGAGTTGGACACTATTCGTTACCAGGCTTAGTTCGGTGAATGCCATTCTATATCTTTGCTTTTAATTGTTAAGCCATTCTTTTTGGAGGGGGAAAGCCTACATGAATTATTTCATTTGTCCCATTAACATCATTGCTCTCAGTTGGTGTTATGTTAAACATTCTTGTTGAAGTCGATATGGGGCTTCACTTTGAAGCGGTTTAGTCAGTGGGCGATAATTATGAAGCGATTTAGTTGCTGATCGCCATGTTCTGTAGCGCGTATCGTTAATTGACTATTAATCGCTTTGGTTGTTATCGTCCACGTTCATGACAACAATATCTCAGGGTTTGTTGTGTTATTTTGTGACTCGTGCTCAGCAGAAACGAGAAAGGATATTAACTGTGTTAATAATCGCGCGATGCGACATAAGACATATGGTACTTTATTATTCGTAACATCCTTCGCGTCCTCTGGTGTTCTGTGTACGGTAGAACTTAGTTACATCGAGTATAAATTTAGCTGCCGCGACTTCCAAGGAGACAAACTGAATCTGAATATCTGACTATCTGCTTTTCTCTGATCTGAACTTCTGAACTCATTTTCTGAACTGAGCCGATGAACTAATGCTGATCTTCTGAACTGAACTGAATGCAACTGAGCAAACGTCTCGCGCCTGGTTCTAGAAATTCAGAATATACGTATAATGTTGGCTGATCCAAATTCACCTGCCAACGCATGCTACCCACTACTATTTAAAAGTTTAAAACATTTATTTACATTGGTTAGTTTAAAGTTTACTGTACAAACGGTTGGCGAGTTCATTTTCCTAGCATATTCGAAAGTCTGGACTTTATTAACCCACGCCAACGGTAGGTCTTTTAAGAAGTGGCATACCACTTGCCCCTTTCCTTTGTATAGCGGTTTATTGCCTCCTTGGCTCTGCTCCGTTTCTGGTTGGGCTACCGTAGACAGTTACACCAGAGAACTTTCTCTTTTGACAACATATAATTAACATATTAAAATTATACCTCATGATACACACATGTATACATACTATCTACATTACTAATTAAAATGCATAGTATATATTGATTAGGCTTATTATATATTTTGTTTTTCAGTGGGGTTAGGCCATAGGAACTGTTTTAATTTGATCAATTTAATTCTCTCTAATAAAAAACTATTCTAATAGGAACTCCCTTATTGACTTTTTAGTTGTCCATAAAATTGGTAGAATGCACCCGCAGCTAATTGGAACGAGCGTACGGTAAAGGTCACGCTATAACAGCCAGTTCCCGTTCTGATAGTTATATGTAGACTCTCCAGTTGAGTGTTATCAGGGCAAACATTATTATAGCTTGGTTTGCGATTAAGAGATCACAGTACAATAAATTTAGAGTGTGAATGATCTGGGCCAGAGGTGGACACTTTCGGTATTTGAACTTTGCTCATGGCGGGCATTGGGGGCACCTCTGGGAGGAAGGAATGCGGTAGGGAGACACTGGACGGCTAAGATCTACGAGCGGTGACTGCGCGGACACAGATTGGGGTCTTTAACATGTTTCGAGATAGAACACTCGGACGCCGGTGGAGCCCCCTTCCCCTGGAGTTGTTCGAGCCGCTCTGCTGTGGTAGAAACTTAACAAATATAAGCCCACCTCGCCCTGACACTTTCCGTCCTATAACAGAACCAACGGAATGAAATGATATGAAATGAGAGAACGGAAAATTGGTGAAGTGCAAATATCCCAGCATTCGCTTAAGTGACCAAGATTTTAACTGTAAAAGGAGAGAAATATATAAAAATGACAGGAAATTATTTAGGTAAAGTGAGAGAAAAATGGATAAGAATGACGAAGAGGACGATGGAAGGAAATGTAGAAAAAGAAGTGTAACCTTAGAAGTATAATAATTTATATATTTACAATGTATTTAGAGAAAGTGAGGGAGAAACAATAAAGAATGGTCACATAGTTGATCATTGATAAATTGAATAGGGGTGGGAAAGGGAGTAAATGGCATTAGAAACAGGATTATTATACATCAATAACCTGCGTGTTAGTGTGTATGTAGTCCTAAGGAAATAAGTAGCTCTCAAGTATAGGATAATAGTTGGATGTAGTGTTTAGCATTAAAATATTGTAATAGAGCCATAATGATCTTATTAATTTTATATTTTCAGTTAGAGTAATGGAATTGACAAAGACATAGATCTTATTGTAATATTTAAAATTATGTGTTGATGCAAAGAGAAATAAATTCAATTCAAAAAGTGACCTAGGGAAACCACGAAAAAAAAAAAAAAAAAAAAAAAAAACATGGTCAGGATGGCCGGCCCAACGGAAATTGAATTTGGCACCTCCCGAGTACCTCTCTAGAGTTATCGCCTAAGCCACCCTGCTCGGTTAGAGTGTGTTAGTGAAGTAACTTTTGTTGTAGCATATTGTATTATAAAGTTGCCTCTAGAAGAAAGAAAGAAAAAGCAAGTTCTACAGGAATAATCTCCATATTGTATATGGACGAACGGGAAGAATATATCAGCATAAAAACTGGAAACATTATGGAAGCAGAGCTGTTGCGAGATTCAGAAATGTCTGACTTTAGAGGAACATTATAACATAAGTAACCTGTTTAAAGTTGTGCTAAAAGAAATGCCAGGGAAACTTGTTAGTATTGGCCAGCATCGCTGCTTTGCTCTTTCAAAAGGTTCACATGATAAATTGCTAAAATCTACATTTAAATCCGTTACTGATTTTAACGTAAATATATTTTGCTGTATGTTACATTATAATCGTATAGAATAAATAAACTATATACGAAATATAGAATAAGATTCCTTAATGTATTTGCTTGAACGTATTGGGCAAAGCTTCAACCAACTTCATTGGCAAATGAAATGTCGCGAACAGATTTCAATTATTGCTCTTGCAGGAGTGCAAAGTATTTAGAAGGATTTTTAATAGAACAAGAACAAGAATATTCTGTTTAACTTATTAGTTATGCAGTTATTTAGCTACTCAAAACTGGTTAATGTTTCTTCTTTTTATACGTCGATCCTGGTGGTTTAGTGGTAACCATACTTGCCTCCTAAACCCAAGACCGTGGGTTCAAACCCGGTCAGAATCGATGGATTTTTTCCTAAGTATGGCTTCCTTCGGAAGAGAAGTAAAGCCGTGGGTCCTGTGTCTTACATTTACGACACGATAAAGAACCTCAAGCCTGAAAGAAGAGGCCTCCGAGTAAAATTTGTCGGCCGTTTTATCACACCCTGAATTGAATGGGACGCTGATGACCTGAAATGTTAAAGAGCGTCCATAAATAAACCAGATCAATCAACTTCTTTTTGTGTATGTTGTGGCATACCTATACATTGTCGTAGTGTTTTCAATTATTATTGCCGGGCGGGAAAAATTAATCGTTGAGTAAAAAGTCCATTGAAAGTGGCGGTTGGATGTCCTTAAAATTTGAATATGATGGATTGATTTTTTTTAATTGATTTATTTATGGACGCTCTTTAACATCTCAGGTCATCAGTGTCCCATTCAACTCAGGGCGTGAAACGGCCGACAAATTTTGCTCAGAGGCCTCTCTTTCAGGTTTGAGGTTCTTTTTCGTGCCGTAAATGTACGACACGGGACCCACGGCTTTACTTCCCTTCCGAAGGAAGTCATACTTAGGATTTTTACGCCCGGAAAAATCCATCGGTCCTGGCCGGGTTCGAACCCGCAATATAGGGTGTAAGAGGCAAGTATGGTAACCACTACACCACCAGGACCGACGAATATGATAGGTGATTGGAAATCTCTCATCATGACAGAGTTTGAGAAGCGGTCAAGAAAGCTTTGGTCGGAAGAAAGATATCCAAGAAGCCAGGCGTGTTAAGTGTCATCTCTCTCCTCTCTCGTTACGTCAGATAACGATCATATAGATCCTGCAAACAGGTACGTTAGTAATTATATGTATGTTGGGGAAAAGGAATAATTGATCCTATGTTTAAAGAAAGGTAACAACGAGATTTCCGGACAGTTCAAGGGGAGTCATGGAAAAAATATATTGTAGAGTATTATATAATAGAATAAAAGCTTGGTAAATGGAATTTGGCAAAATTTCAAATCGATTTCCATGAGGGACATAGTACCATTAACGGCGCGTTCATTTTAGAAACACTTAGAGCGAGACAAGTGTCAACGAAACGAGTAAAACTACCTACATTGCGTCTTTGTAGATTTTCAGAAGGACTTTTGATTCCATCAACCACGAGGCACTATTGAACAAATTGCGGGTCAAGGGAATGTCAGAGAAAATGATGCGAGCATTGCAGGCTATTTGTGGAATTCTGCATAAAGTACGACAGAGGTAGAGCCGTAGAGTTTTCGGCGCCAGAGGGGTGTGAGAGAGGGCTGCATTTTGTCGCCTTTACTATTTAATCTATTTGTAGATGACTTAGTTGACATGATGGTACAGAAGAATATAGAACCACCCGTACTAGGTGATTTTCAGGTGTCGGCGATTTTATACGCAGATGAGCAATGCTTGATGCAACCGTGGTACCGGCCGCAGCGCTATGTCGGCGGAAGCGGGGAGTATATTTCCTCTTCGCTGCGCAAGGCTTCAGCGTGAATTAAAATCTTGCCAAGTAGTACACCGCCGACACAGCAGCCTGCCGGCAAAACCGGTTGCGTGAAGGATTAATGTTCAACGACGATTAACGGATTACATCGGGACTCAACAGACTATAGGCTTATTGCGAAGAATGGCTACACACAGTTAACGTAAATAACACGAAAACAACGACTTTTAAGAACGGAGCAGTCTATAGCTGGGAACGTACTTGGACGTACATAACTTAGCTAACGTTAAGAGCGTCTTGTACCTGACTTACTTTTAAATGAACGGACAGTGGACGAAGCACATTGACACGGTGAAACACGAGGCGGGAGTGAAGGTCACGCAGACTCTCCGTATACGCAGCAGAATTCCAGATATGCCGGCAGATTTACGTTTACGGGGTTCTCATTAGATCCACGATGACATATGGCGCGGAAATCTGGGGGTGGGAGCAAACGAGAATCTGGATTAGGTGGGAACGCGTCTTTTTAAAGGGGATTTTGGGGATAGGGAGGAGTAACGCGAACTGCGGAATTAAAAGCGAATTTGGGACTCATAGTGAGACAATAGAATGTAAAATTATTAGAGCGGTGAAATATTGCATAACAATTATTCTGGGAGATTGGTCTTTAATTAGAGCAATCTGCTTCAAGTAGCAGCTTAGATTGGGCCTTCAAAGTGAGGAAGAGATTAGAAATCATCGAGGTGGAAATATTTGGACAGCAGGCCAAGGTATCAGGAGAACTTATGGAGGAAGGTCAGGACCGCCTGAAGGATATAGACAGGCAGATTACAATCGAGCAATGTGGGGAGAAGATCTCGTTGTACGTGCAAACGGGGTTTAAGTCTGGGTGGGAGAGGGACGCGCGTGGTTTAGGCTTGGAGAATGGTCAGAATCTCAGGTGAAAATGAACTGAGAAATTGCCCTTTATGAGGAGAGGAAGAATCATGGTCGCATATCCTAGCGAACTGTAACAGTATTGAGGAGGTGTAGACTCTAACAGAGGGCAAAGGGTATGCTGGGCTCTGCTGGCAGGCAAGGATGAGGCAAATTCATGTCGAAGGTGAAACAACTCAGGTCTGGAAAGGCTGAAAACCGGGGTGAGGGGCGGGAGGAACTAAACTGAATGGTATAAAAAAAAGTATGTATAAATGATATTGTGTTTACTTATTCCACTGACAAAGGATTCTTGTTGTGGATGTGTATATGCGGCTAATATTGAGATTATTATTATTATTATTATTATTATTATTATTATTATTATTATTAAGACTATTTATATGATTATTATTTTAAGTGCGTTAAGCAATGAAGGTATGACTTATTTACTTATTTATTTAAGTAATGTACTTTTTATTGTGTCCGTGCAAAGGTTGCAAAGCTATTAGTATGTATATTAATTTGAATAAAATAAACTCATTGGTTCATTTAATTGTATCTATCTAATTTACCATCTATGAAAACTTTATAATAGCTTTCATAATGTGATATGGTGAATAATAAGAGGTTTTATTTAACAAACTACCTCTCACCGGCATAAGCAGACTAGTAGTTGTTATTTAAGTGAATATCCTAAAACTACGTTCCCGTACCTAGATGTCTTAACACGTTATTATTTGTTAGCAAAGGGTCATGTCAATTGCTACTCCTATTTCTAGACTAGGAACCTAATAAGTTTAACATTACATAAATAAAACGTTAAACTAACAGGAAAAATTACTCTTGTCATCTTCTGCATGCTATGGCAGTACCAGTTACGTCTCAGCTCAGCTATTCAAGAAGTAACCCCGCATTATGACGTGTCTACTATTACGATAAAAGAAACTAATAATTCATTCCAGATTGCGCAATGAATGCAGATATACCCAGACCCCTTAACGTATCCACAAGAGCTGCAAAGAGAAAGAAAAACTTCAGCAATGGTATCTTGATACTTTGGGAGGGAAATGCAGTTTGTATTAATTTGTTTACGTGTGCCATAACATCTTTCGTCATACAACAGTATTCAATTATCCAGTTTCTTTCGTCACTGAAGCAATAAAATAAAAAGTCCCCAGTTTCATTTTCCTCTTATTGGCAGTTTGAGATGGTCATGGTGATTGATTTCTAACGAAATTCATACAGTCGACCTCGCATAACCCTAACAGCCCATGCTTTGTTTGGAGCCATTCCTTCAGTTGGAGCGCTCGAAGGAACAACTTCGTTATCCCTAAGTACAGAATTGGCACAAATCATAATATCGAAAATGTAACATGAAAATCTTTGTCTATATAAAAATAGTATTAAATTTCAGAAATTGATATAAAATCATTGTTACGAAACAGTCATTGAGGATATACTCTATTTACAAAATGGCCCCTTCCTGCTTGAATATAGTCCTCAGTTTATCGTGTCGTTGAGTTCCTAACATGCCCCCAATATATTGAGGCGTTGCGTATTTTCTGACAAGTTCCACAATTCTATCTCGGACAGTTTTTGGATCGTCTGCTGCAGTCGCATGCAGCAAAAACTTTAGAAATATCTTCACAAAAGAAGTTAAATTTACTGAGCGTGAAGATTAACTCATTACTGCCTATTCAGCGATTAGATATCTTGAATTAAATGTTACCATTTGGGGACAATGACGATTACATTGTGCAACTCGGATGATAACCAACACCCAGCAATCAATACATGAAATAATGGAAGAAACTGATCAGCATTCTGTGTTGTTAATTAAAGATAAACAATATTATGGGCATTAACCAGCTGAAAGTTTGATATACAGTATGAATGTATTATCATTTTTAAGTTTGTGAGCTTCAAAACATATTGAAACAAATAATAAAATGAACTTCGCCTCTATTTCTTTTTTACTCATGTTCTCATCTTTTTCATAATTGCTTTGAACCCTGATGAAAACTTGTTAAACTTAAGAGTCGTTTCATTAAAGGCAATTCTTATACAAGATATTGAGTTTAGTGCTCTTTAATGTCTTTGTACTACATCATAGGCCTTCTTATCCGTAATGGGCAAACGCTAGCCTAGCTGGGCTTCACCCATTGCAGTACCCCAAGACCGTTATTACCTCAAGAGTTGAAGTCATGATGGTAGCCAAACCTACCGCAATTAAATGGCTTCTTCAGCCCTGTCTCGGTGATGCATCATCCTTCCTTTTACGGCTTCAACGAACAATATCATTTGATGCAGGTGTTCATAGATTCGTATGGGTGCAAGATATACCCGCCACTAAAAACAAAGAATTTTACGGATAAATGTATAAAATATCCTGATCACACTCAGTAAAATTTTCTCACTGTCAACTGGGTTATGTGAAGTTAGACTTTGTTCAGTTAAAGTATAAATAATAAAAATCTGTGCTATCAAGAGGACATTGTATGTTCCAGGGGAAACAGATGTTCAATCAATGTATGGTAGGATAGATCAGGAGGCAGTAGTATAATGCATTGATAAATGAATAACTAGTTATATTACACAATGGGACTGAATGTCCTTGTTTTGGAACTATTAAAATTTTTCCGTATGTTTACTCAAACTGCTTTCATTTTTCATCACCTTCTCTAAAATATACCGTAAATTTGTGTTCTTTTATTTGATTGTTCTTTGCTGTTTTCTGAATGGAAAAATCACAAGTAGATGTATTAGATAAGTGAAATGGCAGATATGCACTACATATATGGAACGAGTTCTTGGTAAGTGGACGAAAATCCGTCAGATAGTATAGGCAAGAAAATTATATTAAGAAGGGGTTAGTCACATCATCAAATCTGAAATATTCTGCATGAAAACATGCACTCTTTTATCAGCTGCAAGGATTAAATGCTGCAGATTTTTGGTCATGGAAATTCTGTCAACGTATTCTACAGCAATGTACTGCATTCATGAATTTATTAGCATTTCCCTTGTCCATCAATGTACAAGTGACTGTATCTTCAACTATTACAACAATCACGTCAGAATAACCAACTAATATTCAGTCTAAACGGGCTAGAATCGTTTGTAATCGTCTTTTTGGTGTCTATTGTTTTTCTTTGTAGTTTCTCAGAATTGAGTTATACCATTTAATTGAAGATGTACTTCTGGACTCATCTGACGATGGTGGTTAATGCACAAGATGCTCTAACTCGCTTTAATTGAATCGCTCATTATTTGAATGAACACTTTCCGTAGAGATGGGTTGATACAGAGTTGATGTTTGCTCGATCACCAGAATTTTATCCAATGGATTTCAAATTGTGGCAGCTTTTAAAGTACTCAGTTTATGCATCTCTTGTATCAGGTGATGACGTTCTGAGAGAGCTTATCCAAAATGGATTTGAGCAAATACGAAACACTCTAGGAGCTTTCAACAGGGTAAGTCAAAG
This sequence comes from Metallyticus violacea, assembly GCA_030762175.1. Lineage (NCBI taxonomy): Eukaryota > Metazoa > Arthropoda > Insecta > Mantodea > Metallyticidae > Metallyticus > Metallyticus violacea. The sequence goes on along the minus strand of CM060838.1, from coordinate 62,366,027 downwards.
CATGAAACACAGGATCAGGAAGGACTCGAAGCGGAAGCAGGCCACTTTGAGCAGTTTTATATTATATATTGTTTAATTTATCGCTTGTATGTATAATTGTTTATTGGTAATAAAGTTATGGAACTAAATCGAAGATTACCCGGATCTGTGTTTATAAATACCTTTTAAAATGTTTTGCTGTTAGGAATATGTCACCAATTTATGCTATATATATATGAAATAAACATAAACTAGAACATTCGATATTCAAATTGAGTAAACATTAATATTAACAAACAGTAGAGCACACGAAAAAAGGATATTTCAGGCAAATTGCTTTCTTCAGATAGAGGGTAAAAAAGTACAAACTAGCTGGCTACCAAAACAAAAAACTGATATACAGAGTTACGGATCAGCAAAGTGCGACTGCTTAATGGCAGAAGCCAGTCATCAAGGCTGCATAATGCTGTGCAGGTAGCAGCTTGTAGTTAGTTGAGGGATACTTTTTTAGCATGTTGTTTGTTATTCGGTGCTTTCATTGTATGTTAATTGTGAACTAATCATTCTTTGTTAGTTCTGGCGTACATAAATGTAGTCTTGAAGAATAGTTTACATGTATGTGAAAACAGTTCTTGTACAGAAGTGGTAAGACGATTAGTAAGAAAATATCTCGGAAATCGTGTTTCAGGTAGAAACTGTTCGCCAGCGTGTTAAAAAGCTACAAGAGGTAGAGCCTCTCGACGATAAGAAGCGTGCTCCGATTCATGTTCTTAGGGAGGAAAAGTTAGATGAAATACAGGGAATTACTACGCAGATACCCACAATGCATTGCCGCTGAGGAGCATCATTTTGAATATCTCTTACAACACATGTTAGTGATAATTATTATTATTATCATCATCAACATCATCATTATCAGTTTTAAGTCAATATCATTGTATACTTTTTTGAAAAAAAAATAACTTCATAAGCGGCGACTCCATCTCTCTATTTCCGATTGCGCTTATGCGGCCCGTTACTCAAATAACCTCATTGCATATATACCTACTAAAAATGAAAAATTAAGTAGTTCATAAATAACAATATAGCTAAATAATAATAACCAGAGAAGTAGAAATGAATAAAACATTGAAATAGTCACACAAATAGCGCAATGTCGTGGACCGCTTGTGTTCTTCAAAGGCAGAGGACAAATAGTGTAGGTAGTAAAAGTAAATGTTGAATCTAGAAGGTAACGCTATGCCTGGAAATATATATAGCAAGAAAATATATAATGTAACAAAGAGGTACATTTCAAAACATGAGAATCGTGCCTTGCATATAGAGAGTGCAAATATGTTATATGAACATGAGTCCGAAAATATTTTATTTCCTTATTAGAGCCCTTTGCTTACAAATCCGCTTACACGGTGTGGTATGCAAGCTAGAATGTCAGTATAGCTATCCTGTGGCAATAACCCCACAACAGAACAGTTGCTTAATACGTATAGTAAGGTAAACACTCGCTTTTCTCTGGGTAAATAGGATGATGGTATTGTAACTACTCTTAATTCCTAGATTCACCGTTGTCATGATCGTTCGGTACCACATAATCCACTTGTTATACTACTCACTTCATTGCTTGATCTAGCACCACCGAGCACGTAGTGTCAGATCTGTGTGTTCACTGACCTCGTTCCAGGTACAGTAAAATGAGATATTCAAATGCGGAGTTGGCAGTTGCTCATATGATCTATGGGATTAGCCGAAGGTGTAGAGCGTCTCGTACTCGTATTCTGCAAGACTGCCAGACAATACAAGATACTTACTGCTGAGATACATCAGCGCATCAGAGATACCATGTGACGGCGGGGTGATGAATGTATCCGTGCTAACGGAGGACATTTTGAACATTTCATATGATTTTCTGTTCCCACAATTTTAATATTCTGCTGTGTAGAAAAGAGACTATAATAGGGAAATAAGGCTATTCTCAACACATGTTCATATATTTTTATAGCCTGTATATGTGAGTTTGACATACCTCAAAGTTTTGACGTACCTTTTTGTTACGTTCTGTATATAAGTATATAATGATAAAGTGTCGTGAATTTAATTTCTTGATTAACGATATAAATTAAAAGTTTAATAATAAAGATGAATATTTTTAACGTATTACATTTTTTTAAACTATCCAGTAATATTTTATTTTAAACACAAGATGTATTGGAAAATTTGGTTTTTAGATCATATTATTGTCATAGTTTCAGGTTTCTAATCATAAATATTTGCATATATCTAATATTTTAGGCCAGAAACATCAGGGCCCTAATCATCATCATCAATACCATCATCAGCAGTATGTCAACATTTTGTGCACCTGTTAACTGCTGATAGGTAATTTCTTGTCAACATTCTTTTTCAGGATTAGGTAAGGTAAAAATTAGTCCTTAAAAAGTTTAAACATATGAATCAGAAAGCTCGGAAGACCTTGTTGTTTCGGATAGGTGCTGTTTTCATGTTGTATTCCCCAGCGAACATTACCAGTGGATATTTCCAAGTAAAGTGCATTTGTGTAATTCATATCTTTATATCACTTCAGTAACATTATTAGCTGGGTTTTAACACGAAGTAAGATATTGTTGTACGTTTCTGCGGGAGTGTTTAAAACTGCAGTAAAAATAGAGCATAATGAACGTAATACAAAATGCGGAATGCGTTCCGTTTTGCTTACAGGCATCTAGGCGGTTTCCTTTTCCGGCATAGAGATCTGTTAACACGGCAATGCTAGATGTTATCACTTACTTAGCAGTCTTAGGATAACTACAGAGCGACCCATTTCATAGCATTGTACAGAGCCAAGAGTCGATGATTGGATGTAACCCTTCTCCGCAACTACCGCGACCGGATGAACAATTTAGTGGTTTTTTCGGATGTTGGGGAGGGGGCTTCGGAGAAAATTCCTGGCTCGTCGCTTGTACGGTTATTCCGCGGGGTAGCAGCCGGGTTCTGAATGCTGATTGGTGGGACGGCCAATGTTACCGGGCCGAGCCGTATTACGTCACAAGTTGCAGCGGGACCGGGAACCTTCACAAGCACGCTTGGTTCGTCACTGCTCTCTGTGGACTTGAAGGGGTCGGCAGCGTGAGCGGACAGCAACACTTCAACACTAATCCTCGTACACTATTTGGAGCTTAGAGGTGAGTCCTATCACATCGAGGGAATGCTTTTATCTTAAGTGTCCATAAAGTGTCTGCCTCAAGAAATCATTTTATATTTGAGCTACCAATTTTCGTTTGTCTCTTCAAGTTTTCGGTTCGGGATTTGATATTTGAATGGCGCAAGATGTGGCAGTGGTGTATGGCTTTGATTGTCGTTAAAACAATTTGTGTCGCGGTTTTCGCAGCAGTACAATTCAGCAGTGATTTTTCGTAATAGAATTTACAGTGATTCCCAAAGCCAACCACCGCGTGCTTATTCATGTTTAACACACGTCTTACTCTCAGCTATCCTATAGTTTTGATCTCTCTAAAGAGTCTTTGTCTTGAACTCCTCTAGTGATATTCAACTAAACTTTGTTGGTAACGTTTCGAAGTCTTTTGATTGGAAACCCAGTCACCATATTTTCTCGTAACCTTGGCAACCGTGTATAGATGAATATGTCTGCAACGAGGCAACTTTTTAGCTTCTGTGGGGAGACTGAGTTTATTTTCGAAAAGTGCAAAGACAAAGTACAGAAGGGTCTATTTCGCCACGTATGTATTGGCTAAAAACTGGAAGTGTTATGCAACACTAAGCTATTGGTAAGCTGATTACTCTTGTATTTACAATAGACTGTTATCAGCTTCGCCTGTTAGATAACGAGGTGTTACAGGTTTAGTATAAGCTGAGAGTGAGAAAAGTAGAATTTTATTGGTTTAATGCTGGCGCAGTTATAACGCGAGATTTCCGGCAAATAGTGTGCAGAAATATGTAAGGGTTTACGTACATCTTCAATGTTCTTAATTTTTATTAATTTATTACTATTAGTGAGGTTCATATTGTGGTCAAATGTTCTTTAGCATGGTATATATTTTGAGTTTTTATTGCTTTATTAACCTCTTTAGTTTTATTTAATCGTTTAAAAATTAACTCCTCAGCAGTAATAGAACATCTTCACCACAAGGATCAATTAGGTGCACAATGATATTTTACTAAAGTTCAAAGGGGCCTCAAAGCTTAATATAAGAGACATTACGAATTTTAGAATCAAGATATAGTCTCGTTGTGTTCTGGTGTTAGAATTGTCCAGGGATATGGTGAATTAAAATAAAAAGTAACGCGAGGCCTTGACCAATTTATGGGTTGCCAACTGTGTTCACACGCAAACAGCAGTCATAAAATTAAACATGCAAAAGAATGGGTTCGCGCAAACATTTTTGGGAGCATCTGCTAGGGATATTTTAAATCTTGGGATGCTTAATACATTTGGAGAATTATTTTTCTGTATGTATATACATACATTATTTTAAATCAGCACGTGTTTTAATGCCAAAAGGTATTCTTATATTAGATATATCTTAGGAATTTGCTTGGATCAAGTTTCCAAGTTTCATCAAACCAAAATCTGATGCTGAAGCTCGCAAAATCCTTCTTAAGCTATTCCTATATATCTTGAGAAATACGTAGGTCATAGATGGCGGTGAAACTTGGGCCAGACATTGCAGATGTTTAATGTACCTACTCTACCCTGTGATAGACCGTTCCAAAAATATATTTGACTATTGATTGATTAGCTCCTATTTGATATTGAACGTTAGTGGTCTAAATCACGGCTCCAACAAGCGAGGTATTTTTGAATAGCTATCTGGTTCATTTGTCGACGAAATTCCGAAATGGTACTTTTGCAGGCACAAGCTGTAAAGTAAACACGTTTCTATAACTGGGACTGGGAAATATATAAGGGTGTTGTAGAAAGCTCTGCCCCATGGTTTTTTTAGGGGTTTAAAAAGCACTTCTGCAGTCATCAGCGATTAAACCTACCAATCACTGGCCACAGGAACTATTATTGATTTCTTTTAATTGCCAGAAAATTAAGTCGTGCGATGTTACTGCGATATTGAAAAATAATGAATGGGTTCATTGCATAATGAAATCGTGGCATTTCGAGTAATTTCGCAAAAACAAATGAAGATTACCACCACTAAAATAGCTTTCCTATGTTTGACTGGGAAGAGCCAAATGAGGCAAATGTTTAGTGGGTCGCAAACTTGAGAAAATGGGCAACATATTGCAACTGGAAGATAATGCAAACTTTATCTATGCCCTGCAGGAAATTGAGAAACTTTAAAAAGGTTAAATAGCTCCATTTACGAACTTAACATTTGCCTTAGTAGTCGCAGTGACATTTGGTTTTTATTCTCCATTTGGAGTGTTAGGTAGGTTAGATAACCTTTATGAGCCGCGAAAGGTCGTAAAATAAGAGTATCTGAAGGAATCTTAATTTTACAATTATATATCACCAGTACTGAATTAAATCGCGCAGTTGTGATAAATAGCAATGGAGTTTATATTTTAATAATTCCATCAATGCTACTTTAGAAATACATGTGGGGGAGCTCTAGGGTGGATTCCTACCAGAATGATTGTACCCAATAGATTTTTTTTTACAGGTTTTCCTCGTCATAAATTGCAAATGCCGGGGAGGAACTGAGCGCTTCCTTCCTTGAAACAAAATTTTCCCAGTTTATTTCATCTTTTGTATTAATGTTCACTGCCTGTGATGTCTTAGTACCTAAAACAGGAGTTAAAACATACGATAAACAAACGATTAATATTTCGAAAATACTTTGTAAACTACCATATTAAGTGGATCATATTGGATTTAATAAATCAAAAATTCAAGGTTCTTTTCTTTCGTACCCGTAAATAAATTAAATTCTGGGAGTTTTTCCTGATCATTTACCATTAAATGCACATAATAAATCCACGCCTGTTATTAGGTTTATTTAAGGATACCTTCGTCCCATTCAGACAGGATGGGAATCAGTCTAAATTTTGCCCCAGAGGCCTGAAGTTTTTTTATGTGCCGAAGTATACAAGGGCTTTTCTTCCCTTTTGAAGGAAGCCAGCCATACTTCAAATTTTAGGGCTAAGCATCAATCGATTCTGGCAGGGTTTGCTTGAGGGAAAGAAAAAAAAAAAGAATAAAAAACCTATTGTTCATGAGGAGAAAACTTTGAAAACTTTGGTGGATTTATTTTAATTGTAACAAGATAACGTCGAGGTTAATTTTACTTGCCATTTTATACAATTATGACACTTCATGAACTGGCTGACACCAAAGAAAATAAAATACTAAGAGATTGTCTTTGCTACTGCTGCAGAACCCAGAAACGAAATAGAAATATGATCAGTGGCGTGCAGGAATTTGCTTTCTGCTTTAGATTTTAGCAAACTACGTCACGAACACAAATATTTCTTAATTTGCTGAAGGAGGAGAATTTGCAGTGATGTATAGCCAAGAGCACGCAGGCTCGTTTCTGCAGCGGTATGGATTTTGTTCACGACTCAAGTTTATAGGAAGGAGGCGTAGTTGTAGACCCTTCTTGCTGAATCGGCAGTTCGAAATTAGGTCAGATGAAACAGCGGCCAATTGCTCTGTCTTAAGATCCGAATTTAAAACTTTTTATTCATACAGTTTACACAAAATGTCTACCTATTAGCAATGAAGTGGAAGTAAAATAAAATTTTAATATTATTTAGATGAATGTTGAAAATAAATTGAATGTAGCGGTAAATGCTATTGCTAAAGATTGTTTTATTTATTTCAATTATGGAAAAGAAAAATTGATCGCCAGCAAGAACATTGCTTGGTTAACGAATGAAAACTCCAATACTGCTACATAATGCAGTTCTGTTTATTTTGCAACAGATTATTGCCGGTTTTTTTTGTTGAAAATAAATTGAATGTAGCGGTAAATGCTATTGCTAAAGATTGTTTTATTTATTTCAATTATGGAAAAGAAAAATTGTTCGCCAGCAAGAACATTGCTTGGTTAACGAATGAAAACTCCAATACTGCTACATAATGCAGTTCTGTTTATTTTGCAACAGATTATTGCCGGTTTTTTTTTTATTCTTGGAATCATTTTCGTCCTACTTTAGGATCTTTTGGAAAGGGGGGAAGCGGCCATAGGCTTCGGCATTGGAGAGCTAATGTACTATTTAATTAAGAATCTTATATTTTTTTGCATGATCAGGAAATTTATAAAATCCGTGCAATAGTGATGTAGTTTTAGAGACTACAGCAACTTATCGTCTGTGATATATTTTTAAGGGGATTGAAGAATAGACATGGTTCTGAATGTCTCGTCTCAGCATTTAAGATTTGCGGAAGTCGCAGTTGTGTAATGCATGCAAGTTGTATGATTGCGTAATAGCTTAAAGTTTTTCTTTTGTATTTTGACGGAATGCGGAATAAAATTCCTTTCATCTCTCGGGTAAGCGCATTCTGAGGGATACATCTAAGCTGGAACCGAACAGCTACGTATTGCCGGAAGGCAGGTACTTATTTGGACAGTGCGGAGTCCAAATTCAGTCAATCTTTCTAAAGATTGCAGATTTTGAAAGCTCTACAGGAAAGTTGTCGGGTTCCTAAATCGAAAGAGAATTTAATCCGCACAAAACGAATTTGAGATTTCGAAAGAAGTAACCAAGCAAACATCACTTTTTCATTCAAAGATTTTACGAGAACGCTTTGACATCACATCCGAATGAAGGATTCCGATTTTGATATCAAAATGCGAAACGATACTACTGAGGTAATTTTGCATTATCAAATCAAAATCAAATCGATATATTGGATTGTGACAATCACATTGCAAGTCATGTACACGTTTTTGTGATTACATTCCTTGGGAGTCTCCAGCGAAGTTTACTTCTCTCTTCGGATTCAGCTTTGTGAGTCGCCGGCAAGAATTCGATGGTGTTGATGCAAACGAGCGTTTTGCCTGAATGATTTTCTCGACGATTATCCTAATAGTGAATTAAAAACTATTATTTCGCTTCAATATAGTTAGTAAATGTGATAACATTGCAATCCCCTGTATTATCTCAACCAGCCATTAGCTATAAGACAGTAATCAACTCTCTCTAAACGAAATTATTCTATCCGAAAACTTTTTGATGCATGGCGACGTGTAAGAATGCCAGATCCCCCCTACCCGAAGTTCTTTCAAACTGCCAGTGAGTAGCAACTGTTTCTATTTGCTTCACGAAAGGACTAAAGAACTGGTTTGCATTCTGATCCAAGATTATTTTGGGACCCGGGGTTGTGGAGAAACTACCTCTATTCTTAACAAACTTATCACCCCAGTGTTACATAGCATTTAGAAGCTTGGCGTCTACCTGGTAGATGATGTAGGGGGAAAAAACTTGTACAAAGAATTTAGGAGCAGGTATAAGGGGATGCAAAAGTAGGCATCTCAAGAGTAGAGGATAAATGAAACCCAAAGCTACAAATATGATTTATGGGATGCTCAAGAGGATTGAAAAGACAGTAATTTAGCTTGTATAATTTTTTTTGTCATATACAGAACATTCGATCACATAATTGAAGTTAAAATACAGTAGTAGTTGAGAAAACTTTATTTCCGTAATTATTATAAACCATATCACTTCCACAAAAAACTGTACAGCGAGTGACATAGTGCGACCTTAGATTGAGTAGTTTGCGTCTGCGTCGTTTGTTTAATATCATTGGTTGTAAACATGCGTTATATTGCAGCGTAGCTATAACGTTGATGTTTGTGTTTCTAGTTCTGTATTGAAGTGAGAGCATTCGTTCTTACTCGCAAAATAACTAGCCAAGCTGGCAAATTCTTTGAACTCTTAATATTCATTTTAATTCAACAGCATTATCTCGTCCATCTTGTGTATGTTCCGCTGAGAAAACTATACAAACGATTTCGTATCGTTGGAAGGTTCACAGGAAACATTTCTAAGCTATTGGAAAGTTTTCAGAAATTCTCAGCTACCATCATATTTGTCTCAGGTGTATAAAAAATCGCCGGTTTATAAGTGTTCTTAATCCAAATAATGGAATGATCAGAATGTGGGAATATGGCTCTTAATTCTGACATCTAAAGAAGCCTGATGCATTCTCTTGCACAAAACTTGGATTATTTGACACAGAAGTAAAATATTTATGCCATTCGTGCACAAGTTTTTTTGTGCAGGACTGAAAGTGCAGCGAGGCTGGAGGAAAGAAAATAAAAGTTTAAACCCAAATGGAAAACCCCAATTCTGACGTCCTGAGGATACCACTAGGCTTGCGAAACCTCGCGTAATTTCTAAAGGGGGCCTACGACAGGTGATGCCACTATTGACCCTGACAAAGAAGCCTTTGCTGTTCCACCAGCAGGAGAATAAACCGGTTTGTGGACTTCAGCTCAATAGACAAGCAGTGTGCCTGCTCGTTTTCCACCTTGTGCTTCCGGTGTACTAACGTACAATATTTCCACCTATGGTTTCCTGCCTGTCCCCTCACCAATGCAAGAAAAACATTCTACTAGAGGATGCAGTGACTCAGTGCTGCCGGCGTTTTTCAGAACGTGCATTTAAGAATGCTGCAATGCATAACCATGCATATTAGAATTTTCTGGATTCAAAGAAAATTACTTAATTGCGGTTCATTAACCATTAACGTTTTATGCAAACTTTCAGCATACCTGTGGTGAGGCAATCGTGTTACTGCAATTGATTGAATTAGCAGCTGATGAAACCAGAATCTAGGAGGACAATCTGTCAAGTCTGTATTGTACACCCAAAATTCTCCTGGAGTAGAATCCAAGTGCTGGAAGACAGATGTATTCAGCTTATAGTTCTAGGGATGTTTGTTGCAAGAGAGTGTAAATGCTAATTAGTACAATTGCAAGCAAAGGAGTGCTTACGGTTTGCTTGAGAAATGGAAATTGGCGAAAACCAGTCTGCATCTTAAAATTGTCCCATCAATGAACAGCAGGTGGCGCATTGATCAGGCACCCCTTGCACAGAAATGTGATAGTTCTTTGGAATTAACTCATAAGTTAGCAAATTTATAATGGAATAGGGTGATAAGTTTTAACTGCTTGGAGGAGTGCGAGGCAAAGAACGATGTTACGGAGAATATTTTTCTTGCATATTATAATAGCAGTAGTTCATTAAGATTCTTATGTTAAGTCTAAATTTCTTCCATATTTCACAAGAGTTGCAGTAACTAATCAAGAAACAATATTAAATATCATTAGATCATTGCAACTTCATAGCATAAATTCTCATTCTTAACAGATTCTGTTTTTGGAAATTAAAAAAAAAATCTTCATTTTTGTCACAATATCTCTAAAATAATCTCTAATTGGCAATCAAGTGATATCTTTGATGTTTATATGTACCTATGAAACAACTTGCAACTTTAACATTTAATAAAAAAACCATTCGCTCGTAAAATTCAAACATAACCTTAAGTGAAAGTGACATAGCGGCATTAGGCTTCAACAGCTTTTTTTGAGAGTAATATTTTTTATTAAGATCTCTTGTAGTTGGAAATGTTCTTATTAACTGGCTTGGCAGTGTTATTGAATATTCAGTAACAAGCACATGTCTTACGTAAAAAATATACAGTGATTCATATAGAACTGGCAGTTTTCTTTATTTCAAAACGAATGATGCTTAGCCAAACTTATGACCTCCAATGTTGGGTATTTTTGGAAGATTATTAACCTCTATAGAAAATGGCCTCCCTTCTGCATAAGGCATAAATCAACATATCGTGCCATGTTTTGTCGAACGTTGGAGGACTGCGTCAATACCATTCATCTCCTGTGTAATGTTAACCTTCAGATAGTGCAATGTATGAAGGCGTGTGGACTAAACTCATGTGTTTTAAATAACCTCATAGGAAAAAGTTCGGCGTTGTCGAATCAGGAGATCTCGGTGGCCACAGTATCTTGGAGATTATTCGATTGTCCAAAAAAAAAACTTGCAGTTAGAGCCATTGATTGGTTTGATATTGCTGTATGGTAGGTAGCGCCATCTTGTTGAAAATATACACGACCCAGCTCCACAGTGTCCAGTTGCTCAAAAAACTCCATGAAAATCCGGCGGTACTCTGCAGTGTCCAGAGTCGGTCCAAAGACCCCCATTCTCGTTTACAAGTACATTGTGTTTCATTCGGGAGAAGTGCGAACGTCAAATTCTCTCTGGTATGCCTTTCGAGTAGCAGTAAGTGAATTAGTAATCCAATATTGCTTAACAAGGAACCACCGTTTGGTTTATTATATACTGCATTTTCACAGCGACTAGAACAAAACATCGAAAACAGCTGCCAAACATAAAACCTAACAATAAATTATAAACATCTGCACATCTCGTGAGAGGGAATCAAAAAGTCCCAAATATCCCGCTTCATTTGAAGTTAAACTCGGGACATTAGGCGATTTCAGCCGAATAAAGGGGAAAAAAAAAAAAAAAAACGCTAGTTCTACATAAATCACACTACTAAGCAAGATTGAAATGGAGGCACTTAATGGCTTGGAAATATGCTCTTAAATTTTCTGAATAACGAACTGCATAAGCACGAAGGAATGTTTGTAACAAGTTTATATAATAGAACATTTTTCACCGCCGTATGGTGAAAAATGTTCTGAATTTTCCATGAGCTACCAGAAATAATTGCTACGTTTACAGATGAAGATGGGGGGGGGGGATAAGAATGTATGTTCAGTTTTGATTATTACTTTATGAATAACTCTGATGACGCTCAGAATCCAGTGATATTAAAATATCTGGAAACATAGAACAGATAAGAGTTGTGCTATGTGACGGATTAATGCTTGTCCATTATATTTTCTGTCTTATGAAAACGAGATTTAACATTTAGGAACCAGTTTGCAGTTTTATGAAACTGTTTTCTGTTCCATAATTTATTTAAAGTAGAAAAGTACATTTTTAGTATTATTAGTATACATTGTTGAACATTTTAATGGTGTGCCAGATTTAAATGCATAGAGAATTTGATTAACAAAGTATTCATAGTGTATTAAAGAATTTGGTAAGGAAAATGAGAGCGCTAAAATAAACCACATGCTCTAAGGGGTGAAACTAGCGATACTAATACGGTTCATGAATGTGTGAATTAAATCATCAATTTCCTTAGAACAGGGCAAAGAATCTTGTGGGAGAACTGAAAGCCAAAAAATCGTGAATGTAGGAGGTATGGGAAATTACCCAGTGTCTTGTGGTACCGTTTGCAAATTTTTAATTTTATAAGAGGGCACAAACGTCTCCTCTAAATTATGTATTTCAGACGCTAAAGTTAGATTTGATTCAGGTCTTGATTTATTATACTTCTGTTTAGATTTTCAATTTGTACATTCATTTTTAATGCCGCTTATGTAAATCCTTTTAAGACATTGTTAAATTGTAAATACATTGTTAGGACGAGAATAAATGTTTCCTTAGCCAGTATTTTTTGTCAGAATTCAAAATGTGTAATTTAAAAATCTAGGAAAAATGAAAATGTTATTTCCATCCATTTTAATTTCGATTATTCTCTAGAGTTCAAAAATCTGTAATAAATTCAGGGAACTTAATTTCAATTCTGCTGCATTTGATGAATGTGATTTTTATAAAAAGGAATATCAAGAAATTTACAGCTCAAATGAATGAAATTGAAATGTGGACAAGAGCACGAAGTTTATCAGAGAATGTCTTGTGCTAAGGATACGAAATTTGTTTGGAAATAATATCAATAAACGCACTGTTAACCTGTGAAAAAAAAAAGAAAAACAAACACGCACTGTGAACTTGAAGGTACATAAGCCAGGCTATGTGCGCGTATGTACGTGGGGGAGGGCCCTATCTCTTTGACAATTAAATTACATGGCACGTTTAGTCAATGAGATGGTGGAAGAGGGTAAATGGACTTCTGTCTGGAGCGTGGTAATGATCTGTATCCGGAACTTCCCTATGTGGGAGCCAACTGAATGGAAAAGAAACCGCCACTACCAGCGTGGCACAGCTGCATTGTAAATCATGCTTCAACCAGAGAGATGCTGCGAAACAGGAAATGAGAGCTTGTACGTCTCTGTTCTATACTGGAGTGCTTTGACAATACCTCGCTCTATACACTTGTGTGATTCATTCCATTGCTCCAGTGTAGAAGGTATTTCTCGCCTTTTAGTTCATTAAGTAAGGATTGTAAAATATATATTTCTCTCTACAAATAGCATGTTAGAATGTTATGCAAATCACTAATATATGTATATCATAATCACATAAAATATTTGGTCTATAGATATTATAGCCTTATTTATCCTCTCCCCCTTTTTAGCAGGAACAAAATTTTCTTTAAATTACGATAAAATACAGAGAGTGCCAAAAAAGTATACACACTTTAAGCAAAGAAAAAACTTTGTTAACATTACAAAAGTGAATTCACACAAACAGAAAAGGATGAGCACTAATTTATAGTTGCTCAAAATGCCTGTCGATACACTTCTGAGTACGTTTAACTACTGATTGAGCAACGTTTGCGAAAATGACCTTAGCGATTGCAGCACATGCCGTTTCAATTTCTTCCCGAAGTGCTGTCAGTGTAGCTGATTTTCTACGGTATACAACATCCTTAAGAGTTCCCCATAGGTAGAAGTCCAGCGGAGTTAGATCTGGAGAATGCGGTGGAAACTTAATCCGACCTCTTCGTTCTATCCGGTGCCTTGGAAGTTTTTCAAGGTACGCGTACATCTCGGTGATTAATCTGCCCGTGTGAACATCTTACACAGTACCATGAGTCTCAAATTTGTCCCGAATGCGTGCAATTGTTACTCCCGTTGGTGGTTCTGTTTGGTACACACGTCTCCATTGCCTTTGAACTTCAACAGCATTCTCGGTTTTCCAATACCACTTCAAAATTGCACATTCCACTTCACCACTTCAAAATACCACATTCAAACGATAATCTTGGCTCCATTTTGTTGTAGCAACGTAGCATAACATAATGTGAGTTTACAGAATATAATACGATAATCTTGGCTTCATTTGTTCATTGTTGATATACCTGTCGCGTAACAACGCTATCATAATGTATGCGAGTCACATCTGTTTACAGAACATACTACACATTACTGTTGTTTTTCGGCCCATCTTTGAAATATATTAAATAAACATCTACTGTGAAAGTGTGTACATTTTGGCACCCTCGGCATTAAAATCCATGTAATCTAATGATACTTTCGCAAATACTTTCTAATTTAATGACTTTGCAAACGTAATAAAAGTTAGTAACACACACTAAAGAAAATGCCAAAGGTTATGAATATTGGCATTAATTTTTATTTCTTAAAGTTCATTGGTAATAACATATTGACTTTATAACAGTTTTTTAAAATGTATTATCTTGATATAGGATGTTTCCCATTAAAAGCTTTAATACGTGGACGAGACTGTTACAAAAAGTGAAACTGGCTTGTTATAACTCGAAACTAAATAAGAGATAGATTGTTATAAGGGGTAAGGTGTATATTTTAACAGTTTTACAATCATAATCTCGGGCTCCCTAGGATATACAATGAGTCTAGTATGAAAGCATTAATTCTTTATTAGCCAAGATTCCTCAAAAATAAAATAAAACAAAACTAAGTAAATAAATAAATAAAATGAAATGTAAGGAATTCAGCTAATCAAGGTGTATATTTTATTATGATGTTAAAAGCTATTGAGGTAATTACCACTTAGTCTTTCTTTGCAGTGAAGTCTGGCGAAAATATATCAGTTGGCACACTTCGTTGAAAGCCTCTCCGGTTTAAAGTCTTGTTCACCTGATCTAGGTGTATCCAATGCAAACTCGAGCACTTCCTATGTCTCGTAAACCATGAACAAGTATCGGAAGGCTCCCTTTAATGTTTAATGTTAATTCCATGGCAGTAGAACCACATCCGTAAAATGCTTTCAGGCAAATATCCTTTTTGATTTAGGCTAGTGTGAACGCTAATGAAATAATGAGCTGAATACTATTGCTGGCATGATATCCAGCCTGTAATGGGATATATTATTCGTACATAGTAAAATAGTGTTAAAAGAGAACATATAATTATAATTAGCATAGGGATTCTTGAGCACTTACCATGAAGCTAGGTGCACTCAAACTAAGGTGTCTGGTGGTAACAATAGTTCCTCGTAGACTCATGATCGTGGGTTAAAATCCGGACTTTTTCAGGGGGGGAATCTTTCGGAAAGGAAGTAAAGTCGTTGGTCCCTTGTAGATTTACGGCGCGTAAAAGAACTCAGCCTGATAGAAGGAGGTTCTTGAGAAAAATTAATCTGCAGTTTCACGCCCTGAATTGAATGGGGCACTAATGACCTAAGTTGTTAAAGCCTCCTTAATATACTAAATAAATAGAAAACGTAGGCTATGAGTCACCGCCCAGAGGGTAAACAAGAATTGAGTGACAGGCTTAAGGGGATAGGGTAAATTGTATTTCGTTAATTGTACTCGTCCAGCTTGGCTGCAGTGTGATAGCACCATAGCTAATTTTACCTTATATTCTAATGCGTAGTAATGACAAAATGACAAAGATTTCTATAGTGATGCCTTAAATTTTAAAACTATTATCCAGTGACGTGCTACTGTATGCCCTGATTCATCAAGATGTATAGTTTACGAGCAGTTATATTGCTTTGATATTTCAGTTATCAAAAAATGTTTCATCAATAAATGCTCACCTTTAATGCGTTGCGCATTGTTCGTTTTAAGTGTCGTTCCTAACAAAGGAAAAGGTATAACGTGCAAAGACTCTTGAACATTTACCAAAGTGAAAAACAGTTATAATGTTATATAGGTGAAACCAAGAGAGGTTTGAATACGCTAAACAGAAAAATCTTCCACCGATTGTTAGGTAGCCAACGTGCCGTATCCCTGTCGGTTTTGAATTTAAAACATTCACTACCCATTATTTCAAACTATTAAAGATAACTGATTTTTTTATGGTTTATTGTCAACAATTTCATATGATTGATGAAAAAAGAATTAGTAACAAAGTTAACATTTTTAAATGGTGCACTTTTTACATAACGGAGTTTTTATTTTTTTAAAAAAATGACATTTACAAAATTTTTCGTTAAATTAGTTCTTATTCTGTTTAAAAAAATGGTAAAACTTTCAAATTATACACTCGCAAGTTTGATATAACAGGTCATGAAAATATTTTTTTTTAAATATAAATTCCAATTAAACATATACAAATGAAACTTCTCATTTGTTGAAAAAATGGAACTTTCAAGTCGTCCTTCAGGCTCTATTCCTCCCCATTCTTTTCTTTATCAAACAATGTGAGAGGACCGTCACTTTCTAGAGCAAATATTTATGAAATTATTGATCTATAATTATGTGAATGATGCAGAATAGCGTAAAAAACGTATTTAAAATATTTTGAATTATCTTACAGCGTTTAAATTGTCAAAATATTAAAAATGATTTCAAATCTTATAAAATTTAAATAATGGAGGAAAATCAATACTTTTAATTCTCTTAAGGTTTGTTACTTTTTCATCAAATGGTTGATAATAATGCAGGCATCTCAAAGGTTTCTCAGTAATGTACTTGGAGCCATTTCATCAAAAACAGAAACGCCTGCAAACGTGAATTAACGTCGCTGTGTTCTGGGAACAAACGATTGTACACTGTAAGAAGGAATTTATCGTATTCGCAAAGGGTTGCTTTTCCATCAATTTCAAAATAAGTCATTTTAATCTCCAAATCAAATATGACTGCTAGTTTTTTTAAGTGTTTAAAACCCGTTTTTACTACTGAGGCGCCACAGGCAGTGGACGTTGGTGATAAATGAGATGGAATGATAAAACTTGGGAAAGGATTTTTAGGAATATTTTTCAGGCCTAAGCTAAGGTATTTCCCTGGAATTTGCCATTTATGAGGACTGAGGAAAACATCGAAAGAACAGCAGGGAAGAGGGTCCTGGCGGGAATGGAACCCTAGAACTCTCGCTCTCGAATCCGTACCTTAACGACCCCGGTTACCCATGTCTGTTATTTGCTTGCTAAGTGTCCTAGATCATCACCTAATAGTATATTTATCAAATCTCACGACAGATCACTGTTTGAAATGGACATTAAGGAAGTTCTATTATTGAGATTGTCCCTTAAGGAACAGTCTTTTAACGATGTACTATATCCTGAACAGCTCATTAAGATATAATGCAACATACCTTAATACATGCAACTAAATAGAATACCAGGTATGGACAAAGTACTAAGTATCTATTACCGGTTTGATGAACCAAACCAAACTTCAAAAAAACGCGAACAATTTTGGCAAACAGCTGTTATAGCATTGCAGTAGGGATAAGAAACTAATCCTACAATGAACTATTTTTCATATTTGGGAAGGTTTGTGATTATCAATTATCTATAAGCAAATGTATAATGGAAATTTTGACACTGCCCTTCTTAATCGATGCTGCATTCAATTCTGGAAAAGCTAACCTTTTTTAATAGTGTTTAATGCCCGTTTTTATTACTGAGGCATCATAGGCCATGGACAATGATGATACTTGACATGAAATAATATATTGGGAAAGGATATATATATATTTAAGGAAACGTTCCAGCCCTAGGTTTAGGGTGCCTCCCCGGCATTTGCCATTTATGAGGACTGAGGAAAACGTGGAAAAAACTCGGGTAAGACGGTCCTGGTGGGATTCTAACCCCCAGACCTCCCGCCTTAACGATCTCTGCTACCCCGTGGCGGTTCTTCTTACATTATGCTAGTAAATTTTGGTGAAACGCTGAGTGCCAACAATGTATTAACAAACATGTTAGTGTACCTGACGAAATCCGGACCCGTGTAATTAGCTAAATTAAATGTTGGAATAAATTGTTTTGACACCAAGGATTCTGCAACAAAGCTGATGTCAATCCTGCACTGCACTATGTGTTGAGTGGGAACGGCAGTTGGCCAGGAGCTCCATAAAATTTTCTCGTAGGAGGAATGAATGAATGGAGGGAGTGGACAGTGACGTGGAATACGTAAGATCACGTAGTGCGTGAAACTTGAGTTGTAGGCACCTTGGTTTCGCTCTTAAAGAGGTCAAGGTCATTGTCACCATCGAGTCCGCGTGTGGGAGAACAATAACTGCATCCAGGCTTTGAGAAAGAAAGCAATTCATTATTTCTTCCGCATAATGTTCAAAGCCTGGCAGTGTGTGCTATATGTACTGCTGCAGTTTCCTGAAGCCCCCTGCACAGCGATAGTTTGTGTTAAGTCCCAACAATTTGAACAGCATTCAGTCTGAAAGCAACAGAAGACATTAAACGTGTGAATTGGCATGCCCTCTTTATTCATTGTTTTTACCAATAAAGTAGTTTTCATGCTATTATTAAAATTAGCCTAGAGGAATAGAGTAACATTTTAATGTGATTTGCTACAGATAACTACCCATCAGATAAAATGCTTTGGCTAATGTTTTAGGAAAGAATTAAATTAGCACTAAACGAGAAAGTGTACATTCAGAATATTTTAATATAACTTGCGAATGCATTTAATCTGTTCTTAACTGATCGTTAAAAATTATGAATCTATATTTCAAAAGCTGATAATAGACAAACTGAAAAAGGTTACTAAATGTTTCAAATAAAGTGTTGTAATAATGTTTATCTCTTATGAAAATAGATCGGAATTGAGGTGGAAGTATCTCATAAGGAACAAATTGTCTTATTGCTCCCCTCCAAAAGGCACAGAATTTAAACAATTGTGCCATCTTAGTAAAACTGCACTGTAGTCATATGCTTATGACATATTAATATCTAGTGTTGAACTGCGCTTCATGGTTAATAAATTAACAGCAATTAGACAAGTGTAGATCGGGAAAATATTCGTTGTTTGCTACTAACATAATTACCAAAGCGTTTAGTTAACTTTCGGGAAGAGAAAGCATTTATGCAGTTTAGTACAAATGAAATGATTTTCATAATGCCACTTTAGAAAACAGTTTTTCACATTGGTGTCGTGAATAAGCAACAATTTATAAACACTTTGAAACACAAATGCTAAATGACTTTTTATCTTTATGTGGGAGGATATATTGTTCTTAAGCTGTTTACATTAAAAATTAATGTTCATAACAGTTTCATGCATCCAAATTAGATAGTACCACATTTCTTCCCTTGCATCAGTTATTAAAGTAATATAATGTTACCTGTTTGTAGGGTAAAAATTCATTAAACCGGGGGGAAAAAAAATGAGGTGACTTTTTAGGATTAAGCTATTGTTCAGTCCCAAAAAGCTACGACATATGTTTTTCAGCAAATTGTTCTAGATATTTCCTTTAATTTCTATTAAGTATATTGTCGAACACAACGTATAAAACAGGTACAGGTGAAAATTTACCCACAAACTTCGTTCTCTAGTCGTCCAAAATATGAAATAAGACTTGCCTGTTTACGCTCTCGATTATTCTTTAATTATATTCATGTGCCAACTCAATGTTAAAAAAACTGTATTTCATTTGACACTGTGATCAGATTCGTTTGGTAGTTTAATTTTCAAATGCTAAACAAAACTTTAATATTTTTGTCCTAAAGCCTTGTTTGAATATAATTCAAAACTACGAGATAAAAATTTCAAACAGATTTTAATCTTAAAGCTTGGAAATAGAAGCTGTAACAATTTTTCCTCCCCCCCCCCCCAACATAACAATTTATTCGTTAGACTTTGGTGAAATTTTTTGCATGCCACTAACTGGATCTAAGAGTGCATTTTGTGTGCTTTTCTCAAGTGTTGTTCAGTAAAAAAATAGCAAGAGGGTACTCCCGAGTAAAGTATTAAATGTCACGTCAACATTGATTGTATAACCGAAACCTCTCCGGTGCAGCGGAAGCCATGATAGGTATTTTTGTCTGTCTAGAGGGAAAACAAATAACAATACGCTGCAGTAATGTAGAACGTAAAAGACAGATTAAAATAAAGACAAGGTACATGTGTTACAAAATATTTTAGGGCCGTCTGTTTTATCGAATATAAAACCTTTCTAATCGGTTTATCTTCAAACATAAGTTTCCAAAAATTTGACGTCACAACCCATAGAAGTTACACTTCACTTTTTAATTAGCACGAAGCAGATTAAATACTTTTAAACTTATTTTTGAGCCTCATCTGTCGTTCAATTTACTATTTTGGAAGTTCAAACGTCTGCAATTCATTAATCCGCTACCGTATTTGCGATTACTGCCCCGCCGTTCATTATGAAACTTACTTTCCCAAATTAGCTATACCATATTTTTAATCTAGCTGTCTCGTGCATTATATATTAATACTGCTAACAGCTTGCTTGCTATATAGATTAGGCTAGTCTAGGCAAGGCAAGGCATACAAATAAATGTTAAACGTGCATCAAAATAGCACCAATATAAGAAGAGAAAAAAGGAGAATGATTAAAAAAAAAAAAAAAAACGGAGGGAGTAGAAAATGTGTTATAAGGAAAGAGAAAGCACATAAGATTGTGACAGTAACAATAAAATAGCAAATTATTTAACTACCTTATATCCCCTGGTGCTATAGACTTCCATGCATTACATAGATGGCAGAGAAGTTGCCTATAAAGCAGGGTGAACATTTCCCCTATGTCTAATTTCGTTTACAAATGTAATGAAAAGAGCTGCTAATTTTCTGTCTGCTGTCATTGTATTTATAAACATAAAAATTGTGATCTGATTAAATTAAACAGTTTCTGTTCTCTACACTTAGCTGTAAATGGAGCTACTTGCTGTAGCGTTGCCTAATAAGTGTGTTTTTTTTAATTATTTATGAACGCCTTTTAACATCTCAAGGTCATCAGCGTCCCATTGAATTCAGGCCGTGAAACGATCGGTAAATTTTGCTCAGAGGCCTCTTTCAGGCTTCAAGTTCTTTTTCGTGCCGTAAATGTGCGACAGGGACCCACTGCTTTACTTCCAGTCCGGAGGAAACCATACTTACGAGTTCGGCAAGTATGGTTACCACTACAACACCAGGACCGACAAAGCGTTAACGTGAAAATGGTTTGTGTTTAGATCACTTATATAATTAGTTGTTTAAAACTCTTAACAGATCTTGAATATAATTATTCTGAAGAACGAAAATTAGTAAAACAGCTGAGCTTTGTTTCAGAGGAATGAGATTAAACACCCATTAGGGAAACTCGGAGAAATAAGGTATCCTGCTTCCCAGCAAACACAAAAATCTGAATTTTATTCTGCATCTATTTTATCCAGTAATGCTCCTGGATAGTTCATCTGTTAGCATTGAATATTACATACTGACATATTCCAGTGGATAAGACATTGCAGTGAGACAAGAAGCTGGAAGTGTTGCTCATTTTATAAGACACTTCTTAAGAAATTGCTCGTTAGTTTTTCAGAACTAATCCACATATATAGGGTTCATTCTTCTTTCATAATATTAAGAAGGGTGATTTTATTTTTAATATTATAATTTTAAAAAGATAAAATGTGAATGCATTTGTCTAGTGGAGAGGGTACCGTACCTTATGCGACCGACTTGAGAATTGAATATTTTAAACTTCTCTCATTGTATTTGCATAGTGATAAAAATATTAGGAAGTTTTCCTCATGACATTACAAATAAGTAATAATTTAATTACTGAATATTTTGTTGACCCTTGTGCAATATAGACTGGTGCGTGGTTATTAAATATCTCTGTTATTAAGATTGGTTTGAAAGTAAAACAGAATCATGGTTTTCAATTGGAATTTAAAAATCTAGTTTTCTTGCCATTAATCTTAAAATGCTTTGTGAATGTAGTAATGCAACATAGAAGTCGCTTTTAATTTCTAAACATTTCATGATTAGATTGAATTAGGCTAATCTTAGCCTGGATAGCGTGCGAGCATACCTAATCACATGAGCATAACAGCACAGGATGAATTTGTAGGAGACTTATAATTCAGTAGAAAAAAACTTACCTTCTCCATTAGAAGTTATATTGTTTATCGGAGCATCAGTGCAAGAGTAAACGAAACACGCAATTTTATGACGTAAATACAATGTAGAAACAAGTGACGGCAGATTGGAGTGGCGACATTACCTATTACCAAATCATTCCAGCGCGGGCAATAAACACGCAAGTCTTTGTTTTCGACTTTATCGCCATCTGTTGAGTTTTATTCGAACTTGCCTTGCCACGTGCTACACGCTCATGCGCACAACGGACTTGATATGTGCGCAAGCAATTAACTAGTGAGGAATAACTTCAATGTTCCTGGGTGTCTTAATTTGATAGCTCCCTAACATTAGTGAAACCTTTTCCTACAGCTCTGAATATTTTCGAAGGGAACTACAGGCCTTAAATGAGTAAACTGTCTGCGATTAAGATGTTAATTTGAAATTGCAAATACTCGTACGTAAGAATTAAAAATTGATTAAATGTGTGTTGAGCTCGAAAGCATAATTATGTATATTTGATATTCATGGTTAATTAGCTAATGCCATTTAGTAGTAAAAACAACATCCATAAATTTGTCATGACTTCGATAATGGGTTTAGAAAACTTTCAAATTAGTATATACATGTTTTGTTTCATAAAAGGGGAAGAAAATAAATTGTATACAATTGCCAGGAATTTCCCTTGAAAGCCATCTTTTCTGATCGTAATCATTAAAGCTGTTTATAATAAGAAAAGCTGTTTATAATAAGAAATAGAATATTTAACTTGTAAAGATCTCTATAAGTTCAGATATAACTCTTCTGTATCAAAAGTAAAGATGTCCGCATTGTGATACGCAGAGAAATCGAGCAATCATCGGAAGAAATTCTTTGTAGAAATGTTCGGAAATTTAGTGCTTAATCACACTTTTTAAAAGTTTGAAATAAGTAAATATTATGCGTAATATTAAAACTTAAGGTTGGTGCAGTTTCATTTTTATAGTAGGCAGCAAGTCCAGAGAAGCCCAAGAGCATGCGGTTTTCTATGCAATATGTGGAATGCATAACGTTTTTACTTAGTGATGGAGCGATTGCACTCACTTCAAAATTGATATATTTTTAAAAATTTAGCACATCTGTAGACTATTGCTTTGTTTAATTTGATCAATTCAAGGTACCTGAATAAAAATAATAGAAAACGAGAAAATATTTTAAGAAAATTCTTAAAGCTAATAGGATGAAATAGTAATTATGAAAACAGCCTAAAGATATTGAAATCGTAAGATTTTAGTTTTAAATTTTGTGATCTTCCATATGGAAGGCTTTCCAATATTCATGTCAGTTTTGTAGGTAATTCTTTTAATTTCTAAAACTAACCTTCTGTTTAGAGTTTTTATGTGGAATATGGTGGTTATACGAGTTGGAGAAAGCAACGCTACGGAACATATTTTCTGCACAAATTATTTTCGGCTTTTTCCTAAAAGACATTACTACTAACAAACTGCGTATACATTTAGCCCAAAGTTGTTTTCCACTTTTCTAGAAAATTTTTTAAAATGCTTGGAAGTGACTTGTGTTGCGTGTTAAGACATTGTCAGCCAGCAATGAATATCTCGATAATAAATAAATAAATAAATAGGATATTTTAAAATTAAATCTTGGGCTGCAGAAACTTTAGAACCTTAATTTTCTTAAATATAAATTTTTCTTCTAAATATAAATTTTCATATTGTGTGTATTTTTCGTAATTCATCAAGGGACTTACTCTAGCTGCAAGCATTTCAAATGCTGCGTTACTGTCCCATGTTCAGATGGTCGGAAAAGCAACAAGAATACCACAATACTCGATGGAATGTCCTCGTTTCTCAGAAGTCACATGCTTTCTCTTCTGACGCAACCTACTTCCCTTTAATATCTATATAAAGCATGACAGATGCAGCAGAAGAGGTTAGACACCACAGAAAGAGATTAAAAGACCAGCGTTTAAGGATGACAGTCTACGGACTTTATAAATCTTTGCATGTAAATCGAAAAGGAGGAGATTTGAAAGATCACACCTACGATGGAAGAACCGGGAAATTGTGTTACTAACAGGATAAACCAAAAGCGGGGCGGGGGGGGGGAGGCTGAAGAGGCGCAAAATTTTTCAACTCCCAAGCAACAATTTACTTATACAAAATGTTTCGGAAATACTTTAACGAACTTTGGTAGCGGGTTCCTCACACCAAAACAAAGTCCTAAAAACATATGTCCGGATATCCTTAGTTTACCCCCCCCCAATCCATATAAACAAATGTCCAGAAATTATTAATTTTATGAGTTATTAATGAAAGTTTTCCGAAACAAGAAAATAAAAGCATATGCCTGTAAGTCCTTAGTTTTTGAGTTAATGAAAATTTACTAATATATGTTCACAAATTATTAGTTATGAGAGTTATTAAAGTGTACCATATATATTTATATATATATATTTATATATATATATATATTTATATATATATATTTATATATATTTAAAGGTAATTATAAAAGAAAAGGATTCAGCACTAAGAGAAAGTATCACTTATGATCGCTATATTTCGAACTGCCCGAGTTCTTCTATGGCAAGAAGACATTGTTAATTGTACTTAATTTTTCTTTTATGTGTGTTTGTGTGTCCAGAAATTGTTAGTTTTATGAGTTATTAATGAAAGTGTACCAAAACAAGAAAATAAAGATCCTTTAAACATGTTCATAAAACATAACATAACTAATAAAAGTAAAGAAATCCTTAGTTTTACGAGTTATTAATGAACGTTTACGACAGAGTTAAAATGACTATTCTAAAATTTCTCTAATATAGTTATTACCAAATCACATAAATAGCTAACCTTAAACAGTGCTATTGCTGCATTTCGCGAAAAATATTTTGTCATACAAGCATGCAAAGACTTGTATCGATAACATCATTCGATTACTAAACGAAATGAATTTTATTTTCGGTTACAAACTTAAGTTCTTAGATTGCACCTTGAAACCCTTTAAGTAAAGTTTCATTAATAACTCGTAAACTAATGATTTCCGGACATGTGTAATACGGACTTTAATGTGGTAAACTTGCAATAATAACTTGTTAAACTAATACTTTCTGGACAAATGTCTATATGGATATTTTTTACTTGTTTTGGTAAACTTTCATTTTAACTCTTGAACTAAAGATTTCTGGGTATATCTTTCTATGAACTTTTTTCCTTGTTTTGGGGTGAGGAACCCACCACCAAAGTTTGTAAAAGTACTTCCAAAACATCCTGTGTACCTGTATCTAAAAAGGTTCATTTACATTCTTGAAGTTCCACAGTTAACGCATTATCGCTTACATTGTTTTGTTGTCCAGTTTAAGACTGCTAAACTTCCATATTTTCAATATTACTGAAATTCAACTTGCCAAGGCTCGCATCACACTCGATAACTGTAACAGGCATCCATATAGGAAGTAGACATGCGATATATCTACATAATGATGGAAAAAGAAAATTTTTGAGAAGGGAAATTTCGCTAATTAATTTCAGGCCTCTTTGTTTTTAACAAATTTAAAAAATGGGAACGTTAGGCCAAGGGAGAGAAATGAGCTTAATGCTTATGATTATAAAAAATGTAATTGATCAAGAAAGACTATATTAAGCATGAAAGGTTGTTTTGTCTCTTATGAATAAAATATATGAATATCATTTCTGCTAGAATATGCTATATAAATTAAATCATAAAGCGATAAAAGTTATGCATTTCGTCTTATTTAAAAGTACTGAATTAATTTTAAGCAAAAACTATTTTGAATATTCTACAGGACAGTCGAGAGGAATGACAGCACCATTGTTTGAGCAGGAGTATATTAAAAGGTTTAATAGGAAGACAATTATTCCAACTGACATTGTATTGGCTAATCTATTCTGCTTAATGGATTTGCTTTTAAAGCCCATCCTGAGAGGAGCTGATAAGATTTAATTTTAATCTCTTAGAATATGTACCACTTGTCTAGAGATAAAGTTAACGGAATTATCTTTTATTGCACATCTCAAGAAGAAGAGGGGAACGAGAAGCAATATAAGTTGCGATTGGAGAGTCTGGGAGAGTCAAGTGTTTGGCCATTGGTTCCCGCCCCGCGTTCGGGGCCCGTCTGGGTTATGGCAGCGTGTGCTTCCTTATCGATCGCATTTTAGTTATACGGAGAGAGGGGTGCCAGAGAGAGTGAAAAGGGGGAGAGAGGCACGTCTGTACGTGTGTGTGTGTATGGTGGGGACTCCCTTTGACTGCGTGCGTACATACAATAGGCGCGTCTCTCCCCTCATCAGTAGTAGCAGAGCAAAGCGGTGGCGAGCATCCACGAGCGTGGCGTTTACCTTTTTTGGGGTTCCTTGCTGTGTAGTGTAGCCGTTAGTGTAGACCGGGTGTGTGTGTGGGCGAGTGAGATCAAGCTGCTATGGCCGTGCCCAATTTGACTTCTTGAAGACGACCAGCAACAAGCACAACGACCAATTTTTTACGCACAAGTTTTACCATCTCTTTCTCTCCCCCACCACCACACACTTTTTCCTTTGCACTCTCTTTCTCTCTTCTGCTTTACACGCACACCTAATTTCCTTGGGTCTTCGCTCTCGAGTGATTTCCTCTTTTCTCTTATCTCCGGGCGACTACCAGTCTCTGTTCAGTAGTTGTGTAGTACAATCTTCTAGCTATCTGTTTTCTGCACAAATATCGATACAAGTTTCCCTTCTTTTCTAACATCGATATTTATATATAAAGTAACAGAGTTAATCTCTATAAAGCTCTTTTGTATACAACGATTATTTTTATAATTTTATATATATTTCGTAATTGTAATATTTTGTAAAGTAAAATGGGTGGATGTGCGTCGAAAGACAAACCCAAAACGGAAACGCCAGGCGCAAATGGCTCCAGCACACCGGCTCCGGCCAAGGCAGAGGAGGAAGTTAACAGGTAAACCACACCTCTTTGGGGGAAAAATATAAAACTTTCAAATAATAATGCTGCTCCTGTAGCTAATCAACTATAATTTAATAAAAATTAAAGTAACTTTTTGTTACGTCTTGTTCATAATTCTTGCTGTTTTGTGGGCATTTTAACATTTTCTAGCTAAAAATCTTAAATTTTCCAATAGTAAATTAAATATACATTTTAATCGGGAGTGAATGCGGTAATAAATGCACTTTATTTGTCGCAGGGGCTAAGTAATTTGTAAATTACTGATTTTTGAATAGATATCATCCCTTAGTGCTGTACTTATAAAGTTAAGCAAGTTAAATATATGTTGAAAAGCGAGGGAGGGGCACATGGCGGGTGGCATATAGTGTAGGCGTGGGCCGGCAGATGTAATGGGGAAATTTACTGCGAGCAACTGGCGGCACAACTATCGATTTCTGACATGGCGCCTGGATCCCGCCCTGTAGTCTGGCCGTCAAGGGGTTGTTTGCTTGGGAATCCCGCCTTAAATAACACCCGCATAACCTTTTGAATTCTTTCTTGAAAAAAGACATGCTAGGAATATCCAAAAAAAACTTTTGCGAACCATGTTACGTAAAGCTTTTAGGTCTAATTGTAACAGTTGAATCACTTTTTTTGCAGGAAGAAGTGCAGAAAGGCTGGTTAAGGGTGCATTTTTATGGGCTGATAATCTACTTCACCATTTTTTGGGGCTATGTGCTTTGTCTGCTGCTTTTGACAGTTAATGCCAAAATACTCGAAACGTATAAGGTTAATGTCAGAATTCTAGAGTTTTTATTTTCTATTAAAGAAAAACCGGTTCCCTACCAGCACTAAAGGAAAATCGCTACTTAATAAGATTTAGTTAAATGAAATACTTTTACTAGCATACGTTAAAAGACTTAGTTAAATATTTTTATTTCTGTAAATTTCTTGAGCCAAATTTATTTAATTGTATAATACATTTATTTACTATTATGATAAGAGGGAACCCATTTTGTAGTCTTCTTTGAATCCAGGAACTCGACAGGCAAAGTGAAATCCCCAGCCGTCAGTCACCGTCTTTTTGGCAGACTTCCAGGAAGCCTCGTGCTCTGAAATCGACACTAAACTTTCATAAAACACGCGTTAACTTTCGTTCTCTGAAATTGTTAGCTGAAAAAAAAAAAATTGTAATAACCAAAGTTCAAATGAAACAACTTCTAAAATCGGCGAGGCAAATTAAATTTTGCAGCAATAATAAAATGTATCATTTGAACGTACGATAGGGTACTGAAGCAAATAAAGTTGTATGCTTTTACCTTTTTTTCAGATTTTTGAGAGGTTGGGGATTCGAGAGTTCAGTTTCTCAGGTTACCAAGTGTTTCGTAGCTTTCCATCTTCTAAAAAAGGTGCTAAGCATAGCGTTTTAGAGATTACATTCTTTGAAATTTTGCTCTCAAGCCTTCAATTTATTTTATTTGTTCAATATAAATTAATGAAAAAAATTAGGAAATACTCTTTACAAGGCATGTCACACTTGGCCTTTTTCTAATGTTATAATACTATTACCTACTTGTTCTTTTGTAAATTTATTTTAAATGTTATTCCAAATCATCCAGATAAATGCCTACTATGTTTTCTTTGTGTATAAAAATACAGCATTATATCAAGAATTTAGTTATATAGATATAAGAAAATGACGGATTTACAATAGTGGTTTTGGGAAACTGAATGAAAACTATTATTTTTGTTTCTTTTGTCAAAACAAATCGACTAAGTGTCCAGTATGATCGTGAATTGCCAAATTTTGATCCTTTATCAAAATTTTAGGATTCTTTGTTTTTTTTTTTTTTTCATTTTTGTACACTTTTTAATTTAAATGTCCGTCAATGGAACATATTATTTTCAGTTTTTATCATATTTCCAGAGTAGTCAAATACAAATTCAATATCTTTTGTTAAGGACAACAATTAGACACTGTGATGCGAAAAAACAATTGAAACAGGCACGATGCGTACGCACATAGTTCTGCTTTTTCCCGCGCATTTTGTACATCATTGATCTAGGAGGCTGTGAGACGAGCCGCTCCCTTTTTGCCAAAAGGAGTTTGCGCACCATTGCATTCTCTGCCCCTATTACGCTAATCAATTGCGTGACAGTAGTTAGGTACTTTCAACAAATTTAAATATCCGATAACAAACGTATTTTGTTGAGCATCTTTTAAGTTCGCCCTGACGTTTAATCCAAGATAGACTAAAGTTCGGAAAGCGTGAAAAATTGCTATTGTTAAAATTTAGTAGACTTTAGGCCCCATTCGCAATGAAAATTAAACGTAGTCAAGACGAAACGCTTAAATTTAGTAGTCGGTTGGCTTTCACAATGAAAGAAGCAACCGCAAGTATTAACCAATAAATAAATAAATAAATAAATAAATAAATAAATAAAACAAGCGAAGATCAACTAACAGCTGATTGAAAATGGTGTTTCTGAGTAGACTGCAGTCCGTTTAATGCAAAGTGCAATAACCTTTTTTTTTTTTTTTTATTTAAAGTAATATAAGCAAGGATAGCTTTGGTATAATGCAATTAATCGTTTGTCCATTGACGCCATTCTGTCTACAGAGCTACTGATCTTCAGCTCTCTCTACCACAGAGCACCTGCGTTCTGATTGGCTGAATTCTTAAGTTTAAGTAAATGTAGACGCAAAATGTTGGACCTTGCTTCCTTTACAATGTACGTTTTTTATGTTTACGCGAATCATTGTGAACGGTTTCATTATAATAACATAACATCTTAGCTTTTACGTTAAAGTTTAAGTTACGTGTAATTTTCATTGTGAATGGTGCCTAAGTATGCATATATTTCTCAGTTTTCAATATATGCTTAAAAATAATTTGCTCAGAATCTGCCAGATTATTTTGTCAGAAGAAATTAGTTCTGGAAAATAATAGCGACATCTGAAGGAATAAACTGGAATTTAAGTTAAATCAATTAAAAAAAAAAATCACTCGAAATATGGATATAATGGAGTAAGCCTATTCAAACCAAAATATAGGGTTTTAACCCATTTTTTCATAAAAAGAAGAAAAAAAAAAGCAGTTTCCAAAAATTAAGCAAATGTATTATATGCATTAATAAAATAAAACTTTTTGTCAGCAACCATTTGTTGTGAAGCAGTTTTCTGCAAAACCCTCAGTTGTGCCTAAAATAATGACTTCCTTTTCTGAATGATGTAATAAAACGATGTACAGGTGAGGTAGTTTTCCACTTGACAACAGTATCACCTTTGTACTCACCTAGCAACAACATTCCGTAATAACGAGATAAAATGTAATCGCTTGACTTATTTGTTCAAATATATACACGCAATATGAAATGCAAAGAAGGGGAAACAACACTTCCCTTAATAATTAAGAAATATGTACGCTTTAGAGCTTAACCTATTTAAGATTATCGGTCTTTTGTTTTAAACTTTATTTATAGTACAAATATATCATAATACTTGAATACTTTTGCATCAAAGGGTTTGGTTTCTGAAATACCATAAGGGGTATTTAAATAGTCTATGATTCACCAAAGGAGTCGTTTATCTGATTTTTATCACAAGACAATTTTATGTACCGAGAGATAACCTTATCTGCGTGAAGTTATAGCTTTGTACAAAGCAAGTGCCTTCGAGGTGACGTTAATGGATTTCCAATGAATGTGTCAGAATCTAAGAGACATTTTGCGTTTATTTGAAGATTGCTTTAGCTACAAAACAGTCTTGAATGAAGATCACACATCTAAAGCATCTCTTAGACGTAAAGCATGATGTAATACACACAAATCGATGATGATTTGGCTTCGAATGCAGCCGGCATTCTCCCTGATTAAGCTCCAGAGAAGCTTCTATCTTACCTCAGATGAAGATCATGAGCACATTTTTGTGCTGAACAACAAAATTAAAGACTTTTGTTTTGAAGCTTTCCTGAAGTTACTAAGCTGACATAACAAATTATCCGTAAAACTTTAGTTTTTCACTCTTCTCTTCTTCCGTAACTTAAACGTAATTCTGAGACAGATCATGAAACGCCAAATTCAATACAGAAAGTGTGTGTTTTGAGTCGCTTAAGCAATTTCTACTATTTCTAGTGCGAATACGACACAGCTGGGAAATTCGCTGCTACTTGTCGAGTCTCCTCATTGCTGTAAAACACACATCAAGTAATGTGACATTTGCTGGGCTTAAAATTAAAATTATCAAAGTGACAAGTAAAGTTTTACTTTCCAGTATTAGATCCCAGTCAACGGATTGCTGCAAATCAACGTTCAATTGCATATCCGCCTTCGAGAGTTGGAAACATATCTCGTACTTCATCTACGAGTATCTGGCTAACCTCACTTTTCTACCCGTTGCTCCTTGCATGCAGTAATCAGTATTCAGTGGAGTTCTCTAGCTTGGCAGAATACGCATTCTGAAGGTCGGAACATGTTTCTGAATGAAAATAAGACTTTCAGGCAGAAACCATTAGCGTGGTTCATTATACACTACATTTATACAACTGTCATGAACAATTTGTTTTCACCACCTCTCATGATAGAAAAAGTGCAGCTTAAGAACCAAAAACAACTCTGTGGATTGAATTCTGTCCAAGCTGGCTGATTGCTTTAAGCAGCAGTGACCATTACAACTAATATGGTCTTGCAACCACAAGATGCAACAGAAAAATAAAATTTTAAATTATAGATTTTATGTTATAAAGGCTTTGCATACTTTCTTAATAGGGCATATTAGGTAAACATGCTTTCTTCCGCATTCATTGCCAGTCTACGACTTTTCCTTAAAATTACGTTACTTACAGTCCGTTACTTCAAACTATTTGCTCATTAATTGCTCAAGCTCCAAAACACTATGCGTAAGTTTTACCTACAATTGCAAACAGTGTGGGTACAATAAAGTATAGCATAAAGATATAGAAAGCATGTATTTTTAAGCGTTATTACTGGGCCAGACAAAGAGTTAAAACGTCCTTTTCTCATGTATGGAAGAGAAGACGAAGAGGCCTCAGTTGTCTTGAATAATCGATCCATTAGCATAACCTCCTTAGATATTTGTTTCGTTGACGTCATGTTGTTCCCAGAGGAATTATGAATGTTGTAACGAGCATTTTAAGCACCATCATGAATTCATTGTTAATTCATATGTTGGACAGTTGAACCAAAGGGGACACGTGAAAAGGTCACCTGGAAACAAAACATTAAGACTCGTTCTAACGAGAATGATGCTAGAGCGCAGCATCGTGTAAATTATTCCCATGACTTCACTGTTGGCAAGTATTGCAATCAGTCTTTCATTCTCTGGTAATGTTGCAGTGCTATATGCAGTAAATGTTCTCAAATTCTAGATCTTAAATGTAAATCAAAATTTGCGGTCTAAACGTAACTATTCCAGATATGCCATAGACCAAGATTGAAGTTCAAGAAACAGTAAACCTTATATCCAAGATTTTTTTCAGAAATGTATGCAAACTAAACTCCATTTTAACTTAATAAGCAATGCTGAAATTGATATACAAGGATTTTTAAAAATTGTTAAAACTACACAATTCTGCACAGTTTTAAACTTTTAGCATTGCTTACTAAACAAGAAATGGGATTTTTACACCACTTCCCAGTGCCATACCTTCGTCATACCATTTTGTTCCTTACGAGTAACCTTCATCAATGCTGTATACAGCAGATCAGAGTTCGTGTTATCGAATATCTGCCACAACGTGTTCTTCAGTTGTATGAAAAGCATACTAAGATATTCACACATGCAGATTATCTGCTGTTAATATCTGGCGATCTATGGAAAGAATTCAAATCCACGTGTGCAGTTCAACTATTTTGTGTGGAAAACAGACGAAAGGTTGGTAGAAACTGCATCCATATTCATAATAACGGAATAAACACGATTCGAATGTATAGAGCTAATGAACTTTATTTTTACAAATAGAAATTAATTAAATGTCTTGTAAATCACGACAAACAGCAACAAACAAGTTGGTTGTCATAAAATCTAATTTGTTGGCATAATAACAATAAGTCTGCCAGAATTTTTAAAATGTGTGAAAATTAAAATCTGAGCAATTGAAGCAATCTTACTTCAGGAAAAAAAAAAAAAACTAAACATAATAGTATTTTATCTATAGTGAACCTGAATCGTTTTCATCTCGTCAAGAAGTTATTCATTTATAGGATAATGCAATGTTTCCTCGCTTCTCACTAGAAAATGAAGCAGTATAGGTGGAGAATTGTGTTGACTTCTGGAAAGTGATAAAACCCATACTTATTTATGTTCAGATATTACCAAAATTGTTTTTAGACAAGTGCACGAGATAGTAATTTGATGTATTTTACCACTTCAGTAATATCGAAAAAACTTAAAGCATTAATTGTATATCAAGTTATTGTATTCGCCCAAACGAATAGGCATTTAAATGCTTTTGTAACTCTTCGGAGCTTATCACATGGAAATTCCAGTTCAGAAATGGGGGCGTGGCACAAAACTCTGGCAGTAAATGTTGGCGTTGCCAACATTAAGAATGAAAGAAGCCTTGCATTCATTAGATGGTTCTAATTATGAATAAAATGTCGTGGTTGTTAAATGAGTATTGCTGTAAAGGAGGTGTTTTTTTTTCGCGCATTAATACACAAAGTATAAAATCAACAAATTGAACATTTCTTTAAACTTTTGCATTAAAAGTAATATAATACTCGATAAATCGCATTCGCTATAGTGTTTTTATTGGAATTATTTCTTTTTAATGATTTGTTTATTGTTGCTTTGGTCTTCTCGCGAGGTGTGTAGATTGTGGACTGAAAGTCTGTAGGAATGAATGAAATGAATTAATGATGGCACAAATGAGCTCGGAGTCCTTGGCACCCTAAAGATGTTTGGTATTCATCTTCTCAGGGTAAGAATAAATAAAATCTTAAACATGACCGGGATTCAAACCCAGAACCTCCGGTTTAGTAGTCGCAAACGCTACCACTAGACCACAGAGGCAACCATGGACTTGGGAGGAATTAGTGGTAATTTTAATTTCAGCTATTCAACTAACTTTCAAAATATCTGGCTAGACATAACATAAAAGAAATATACACCTGAAGTAATCCGTTCATCGCCTGTTAGGGGCGTAAGCAACAGGGTTGTTATTTGAAGTTTTTAATATGTTTCGGAGCTTTCTTTGATTAAAATTGCAAACTTCATAATCATCTCTCAACAATACTTTTTGTTTTGTTTTTTCTGCCAAACGGTTGACAGTCTACTCTCTGAAAATGTGAACGCACTCATATCTTTGTTAAAAATTGATTCGTAGTAAAGCAAATTAGTGGTTAATTGCAACATCTTCACGGAATGTTAAGATGGCGAGACTAAATTGCAGGATAGGCAAACAAATCTTAGCAAGAAGTGATAAAGCAATGAGAATATCTTGTTGTTGCAGTGACAGCATGGTGGACGCTGCTGTACTGGAGAAGCTGGAGGCCGGCTTTACCAAAGTCTCCGGTTCCGACAGCAAATCCTTGCTCAAGAAATACCTGACCAAGGAGGTCTTCGACAACCTCAAGACCAAAAAGACTCCCAGTTTTGGCTCAACACTCCTTGATGTCATTCAATCCGGTAAGTTAGTATTTTTGTGTATCAGAGAAAGAAAGAGGGAGGAGGGTTTTGTGCAGAGCACCCCTGCAATGTATACATAAGACGTAATATTTTTTTTTCAAGCGATAAATGTCTGTTATTCATAGAACAACGAACAGTGTATGTCCCTATTAGTTTTAAGTGTGGAAGAGAAATTGACGGGAGGTACACCTTTTTATAATAGGAAAATAATAAAGCAAATTATTTTATGCCTTCTTTAGTTTCCCTATTCAGGAACTAACCAAATAGTGTGTGATTTTGGTTACGATTTTCAATCGCTTGTCTTGCAAAACAATTTTATTCAGCGAACTGTATGATGACGGAAATTGCATTGGCTAAAAAGCCAACCCTCGTGGCCAATCTATATAAAATAGACAAGGGACGGGCAGACGAAACAACTAGTATTTTATAAACACTACTGACAGTCAAACTATTTCTAGTGTACTGAAAAACATCCCCGAGGTGCTGAAACTGCTTGTCTTCAAAATTCACAAATTTTATGGCACCTACTTATGAAATAACCAATTGCCTTCTCCTATAAATTAATTTTTTCTTTTGACTGATGTTATCCTTCAATTCGTCTAAAGTGTATGGATACTACCAATTTATGAATCTCATTATGGCCCTTGGACTCCTTATCCCTTCAAATAACATTCTGACAAACAAACTGGTACGAACCTACGAATCATAACACACGTTAATTAGGACTAATTGCCGATTAATATTCTTAACAGACTTTATACTAGCATTAACGACGCATTTCTTACACTGTTCAAATGACATGGTGTGAAACTCAAGGTCAACTTTCGGTTCACTTTGAGCGATGGCATATCTGCAGCGTCTGTCATCAGATAAAGGGATGAAGCAGTATTATGTAATTAACATTTAGGTGGCGGTGTTTATCCACAATTGTCCCTATTGTTGGTTAATAGTATACAAATATTTGTTCTGCACAGTAAAGAGCAAAAATGGGGGAAATAGTACAGAATATGTAATGTTAATTTCAGTACAAAGCTCAAAAATAATTTTCACCCTTAAGAA
Source organism: Metallyticus violacea (assembly GCA_030762175.1). Taxonomy (NCBI): domain Eukaryota; kingdom Metazoa; phylum Arthropoda; class Insecta; order Mantodea; family Metallyticidae; genus Metallyticus; species Metallyticus violacea. Next base: position 62,330,451 of record CM060838.1, on the reverse strand, counting down.
TATGGCATGGTTTGAAAAGATAGCTATATTAATTATCAATTAATAGTAGTTGAGGTATAAAATGTTGAAGGTGCGAAGATGCTTAGGTTCTCTGTCTTTGTCCTGGAAAAAAAAAATACTCTTGCGAAAATGTAAACTTCTATTTCAAACTTGGTGCGTTTCTTTATTGACCCAAAGCTTTCAAGCGGGGTACTGTTTTGTCTGTGAATAAAAAAAAGTTTACAACAGTGAAATTTCAAGGCATTTAATGTACCGCATTGTACCAACTTGGCAGACGACAGCATCGCATGATGCCCTTGATTTGTTTGTTTCGTGTTGGTGAAAGAAAATCAGCGGAGCTAATGAAGTGTGTTGTACCAGCGGTGCAGTAGAGATAACTGCGTGCATTAATAATTTGTTTTTCTATCTGTATCATGCAATACACTCTTAACTTACGTCATATCTGGGAAACAAACTTTAAATGTAACTCGACTTAAAACTGGTAGTGTAACTAAACTTCGTTGTTCATTATGAGTAATAATTTACCTCTTAGGTAAATATAGGAATTAGTACAACTATTTCATTTACCTGAAGTTATCTTAAAATCGACCAGTGAAACGAAACAAAAATTTGACCAATCGCAGCTTGATATCGCAGTGAAATTATCGAAAAAAAATATCAAATCCGTTTTATCAAGCGACGTGCATTTGTCTTGCGGTCAGTGTAGCCAACTCGATACCTCCACTATATAATTCCTGAGCATGCATCACTGAATACTGTATTTTCAATGATTGTACATTTAACTAAATGTGTATTCACTCATGCAATTGTTTTTGCATATTCATCCAGTCATAAATCATTTTGAAAATTATGTAATAATATCTACCTAAGCAACCATAAATCTTGATAAGCGCGTAGTTCAGAATAGGAAAATATTTCCTCTATTTTTATTTTTTCAGTTGTGATAGTAAATCGAACAGCGATTGTACTGGTCTACTTTCGTCTTATTTCATTCTCACGGTTTTTGAATAGGTATGTATTCATAAGTATAACATTTCATACAATTGTAAATAATCCGTACACAAATTTCAAATATATATTACTTTATTCTTTTCATGAAATAGTCCCAACCATATTTGACTCTTCTCTATTGGCATTACTGACAATCGACATTCATTGACTTCAAAAGGTCAGTCCGAAACCCATATTTGGTTCTTCTCTATTGGCATTACTGACAATCTATACTAGTTTGTTGCAAGATGACTTGAAAATGTCAAGTATTCATAATAAAAATATACAATTACAGTATTGTAAGCCAAGTTTTGGGAATTATATTTAAATTCATAATTTATTCGTGACAAAATAGTCCTAATTAATATAACTCCAGGGTCTGAGCTGTAAAGATAAATTCACTCACTACGTTCGTAATTTATCCGTAATCTCAGACTCTCTTGTAATATTAGTAATATTACGTGTAAGAAATCTGTTGATTTATCTAGTTTCAATAGTTTCTAAATTTAGGTCAGGCCTTTCTCATCATCTCATTCTAGTTCTTTATTTTTGCCTGTCATTTTCTTGCTAGTTCTTGAGTGTGTAAAAATTTTACTGCTAGAGATACTTGGAGTATTTAATTCTTTTTTGTGTGTGATTTTTGATATCTCATAACGATAGAATTTAGCTTGCCACCTATCCTGTCTAAAATTTGGCGATTCCGGCCATTTGCAAATGTTTTATTTATGTAGATGCATTATCATTTCGATGTGTGTTCTTGGAGACATATTTCAATTGTCGACGCGAGTTCACGTATTTTGTATATACTGAGTGTTAATGAAATATCTCACAGTAATTTTAAGAGATTGTAATGATTCTTGACCCACAATTAAGAAACGGACAGACAAAGTGTGGCTCTTTTGTTTTTCTTCTTCTTCCTTTTTGTACAGGCGAAACACATGGGTTATCGAAATTAATGGAAAATCTAATTCATGCTAAATACACTACGTAAATTACTCTCAAAAGTGATCATAAAATGCTTCATTTCACAATTATGACATACGATTATCAACAAGTGATAATTAAATGAAATTACATGCAATATAAAGAGAAAGTTCGTGTTCATGGCACACTTAAATCTGTGTATGAACCAAATCCTCCGAGCCTTTTTCTGTGCCTAAACATCACGCACTCCTGATGTGAATTCTTGACGTTTCATTGAACTTTTTACCGGCCCTTATTATTCTAGTAGGGATTCGCTAAAGATAAAACGATTTAGAAATAGAGGGAGGGACATATAAATGAAATAGCCCATTTACCAATATACGGTCCGCGTTCCCACGTGAACTATAATGTGATTAAGGAAGTTGAGGAATAGAATTTAAAAATTAATCAACAGTAAGTGGCATTTGTCAAAATGAAAAAAATTGTCATTTCATACTGACACAATACAACAAAAAATAGCGAAATACACTAGGTATTATAAATTTATATTGCCCACATTGCATTCTCTGTTGGGCTTCAGGCACGAAGGCTAGCCAATACAATATCAATTTCATGAAAGACTCGCATCTTTTACCCTCTTCCGAGGGTGATTTAGTAATTGTATTGCATGCGATAATAATATTAGGTATTAGACTCACAGATAGCGTACTAATTCAAAAGTAAATATCGATTTTCCAGTAAAAATTAACGCATATGAGCCAGCACATGAATTTTGGGCACATTCAGCTTTACAGCCTTAATAGACGCTTCGTAACTGGATAGGAAAAGTATGGTTTACGAAGAAAAACACTTATGTAGTGAAAAACATGAAATTAAATGCTGATGAGTCGGTTTTAAAGCAAAATGGGGTAAAATTTACCGTAACATTCAAAATCTGCTTCGCAAGCGAGGAATAGCACGTGAGGGTTTTTAATATTTAATGACATAAAAATGAAATTCCGGACTAACACAATAAATATGTTATTCATTTGTCTTGTAATGTAGATTAACATTCAGTATATACAAAATATAATGTAGATGTATGGCCTAATGAAAAAGACGTTCAATATTAATGTTTTAAAAAATTAAAATAACAGATTCGAAACTCTGTAACAACGATTCGTTTTTACTAGACGCAAGTATTATAAAGACTGCGCCAAAGAGAAGTTGTATCTGATGGTAGTGTGGTAGCAATTTGAATGGCAAGTTTCAGTAGGTGACCTTTAGAAACTTGATACCGTATCTTTGTGCAGGCAGACCATAGATCCCTTATCTCATTTAGTTGCATAAAATCCTCTCTACAATCTCTGAAATTATTACTGTGTAGTTTATTACCACACTGTATGGGTTTATAGATAGGTAACAATCTACGTTTGTATTAATGTTTCCAAACTATCGTAATGTTCACGTGAGAACAGGATAAAGCGGAAATTGTCCTCCGTTTTTATGATTGGAGAACTGTACCCTACATGCCAAAATTTGATATGCGGCGTAAACAAACACCCCTCCGCACTTTTGCCTGGCGGAACAGCGGGGAAGAGATTAGAAAATACACTATAATCGGACATGGAAAGAGATGGGGGGACGTACAAATTGAAGCAAAATATCTCTCAATTAGTCCCACAAGGCCACATAATATCAGTACAATAGTGTCATAAATTATTAAAATGATTATTGGTTGGAATTCCTCTTGCAGCTATTTATTGATCGGTATATTCACAAATAACAGCGGGCGTTTTGTCCAACTATTTATAGAGGAGGAAAAATAAGGCGTCTGTGCTATGATTAACAATCACGTACATTTCTTGATAACATCCTATCACTTTTCGTTATAGTATACTCTTGGAAAGAGGTGGTTTGACGATCACTGAGCAACAAAATGTTTTCCAAGTCGTGCTCTTAACTAGGTTTGTGAGGAAATAATTTTATAAACTAGCACATGTACTCTATTTTTATCCCACGTTATTTGCAGACTTATTAAGAAGATATACATACAATAACAAACTATTTAAATAGTGCATAAACTACCGTTCATTAGTATTCCAAATCGAAGTCGTTATCGACTTGAACTATCTATTAATGTATTTAAATCCTATTATTGCTCTGCTATCGTAATATTCACCTTGTTTGTGTATGCTCACGGTATACTATAAAACTTTTTCAAAACTCCATGCTCTTGAATCGTGGACGTATGTGGTGAACATATCTTCCTAAAAATAACGTCCAGAGGTATGTGAACACCGTAAACCATTGGATTAAACGTTTCGAAAATAATGGAGGAGGAGACTCCAAAATGATGCTGAAGATGGGACAACTAATGAAAAGCATCTGAGTGAAAAGTACAGTTAGCTGCTGGGGAAAGGTTTTTCCGGGGTTTTCCCTTAAAGCGTAGCTGGTCCGGGTTCATGTACGCGCTCATTTAATGAAACCTTTATTCATAGTCTCTAGACTTTAGTTGTTATGAGGAAGAAGTCAAGGGGAGGAGGAGATATGTTGATTTGTTTATTTACGGACACTTTCACATCAGGTCATCAGTGTCCCATTCAATTCAGGGCGTGAAACAGCAGCTAAATTTTGCTTAGAGGCCTCATCTTTTAGACTTCAGGTTCTTTTACGTGCCGGGAAGAAATAGGCAGTTTTAAATTGAGAGAGATTATTCTTTCAAACCTGTGATCTTAATTCTAGAGAACTAGATCATAATAGCAGTTATATTTCCTTAAGAAATCTTAAATGTTCAATTTTAAACACTCATCTGCAATATTAAACACTGAATGTTCTAAATAGTTTTTATTCCACGCAAAGGAGGAATGTGTGGCTAAATGTTTCAATGGGATTTAATGTAAGGTTGTATATATGCATTTACAATAAAATTGGTATTTTTCTGTAATTAAAATGTGAAAGGTAATAGGCCCTTAGATTGTAATAGTGGCATCCATGGATAATAAAAAGGCATTGGTTTTAGTTTATTAATTTTTCAAAATAAAAACGAATGAATTAAAAATTCATTCAAATAAAACTGTCGAAAATGCAATGCATTTCGCATTCACAAATTTTATTAAGAGTTTATCACCTCGCCATGTTTCCTAAAGCCCCTACCATGCCTCCTAAAAGCCTCGGAAAAGTATGTAATATAGTCGGCAATGCAAATGAATGGTAGTGTATCTACATACGTAATACCTAAGTGTTTATAAATAGAAACAGGAATGTGAAGGGGTAGAATAAAAGCTTAATTACAAAAATGGGAGTGGAAAACTGTTCAGAATAACATAAATAAGTAGACAATGAAGATAATGGAAGCAAATATAAAATATCCGAATAGTAATCCAGGCGAATTGAGATCCTCACAAAATATACGTAACATTGAGCAGTAGTTCACTTTAAGAATTATAGGGGAAGGCAAAAAGAATCCATTCAAATAGAAGTTATGAGATCACCCGAGGAAATATCTTTTAAATAAAAAGTGATGCTTATGCTATTGTATACAATGTAAAGATTTTAAATCGACATATACTCCATAAGTACAGATGCTGTCAGAACAGAAATAGTTACATATAAAATCTACGAGCCTACACTCGATAGTTTAGTAACCGCAGCGAAATTGTGGATAAGTTCGACTAAAGTGGGAGATCTCTTGCTTCGAGATTGGGGTAGGACCGAGGAGAGCGGATCAATACCAGAAGGCAAGTCGGACGGTCTCTCATCCAGCCCTGTTCATCAACACACTGGTCTCGATCTCGAGCTCTCTCTCTTGTCAACGGTTCTGTCTCTTCCGCTCTGTTTCCTTCTGTAGAGGGAGAACACCGGGTTGTGAGTGGGTGTCCCTGGTTGCACAGCTTGCTTGTTCACGAACCCAAGAGCATTTTAAAGATGTGTAAGGTCATATTTTGTCTGTAGGCATAATTATGCTTACCCAGACATGCACCAAAGGAACCGGGGGAATAAACTGTAAAAACTTGACTAAAATGACAGGAACACAGTTCTGAAAATTTTTGTGATTACGTTTTGTAAACTTTCATTAGAAGATAGTTAATTTTAAAAAAATGTGATCTTTCTTATATTTGTATAAACTTAAGTAAATAATTCGTGAATTAGGTATAAAAATATAAGCGGTAACTAAGGCGCGGAAAAAGTGTGATTAGAAAACTCCCTAGGCCTTAAAATATAAATTCGAATATGCGAAAACAAGATTTTATAAAATTTGTTTCAGCCTACATCTCTAAGGAAAATAAGAAAATGTGTGCATTTAAATCTTTAGTCTACTCTGGACCTATATAATTTTGTCTTGCCTTTCTACAAAAATTCAACTTTTTGAGTGCATGGACTTTGGACATTGAAGGAAATGAAGCGGCAGGTTATTTGGCAAACGAATTAACTAAAATTGACTTTGTAGGAAAACTGCTAGAACCGCATTATATCAATGGACTAAGAAAGAATATGAGATAAGATGCAAGAACTTTTCCCGTCAAAAACTGCGTGGAATTATTAAAATATCCAGTACATACTGGCCAAGGACTTGCTGAGCAAGGACAGAAAGCAAACCAGTAAAATTATTTGATAATTATCACAGGATATTGGCCATTCCTGACGATAGAATTCTGCCATTGAAATCCCAGATGCCATCTGTGCGAACGGTCTGAGACTGGGAAGAAAGAGGGGGGGGGGGGTTATTAGAATGTGAAACTCTGGAAAAACTTGACATCTCTTATAGGATACAATCATTTAGAAGGTGCAATTCTTAAGCTTGTACGAAAGATACCAAAGCTCTACATTTGAAACTACAGGAGTGCACAAAGGCCCAAGTGTAAGGGCGCATTATTACACACCCTAATTTCAGTCAATAAAGAAAAAAAAAACAGTAGGCAGTGAAGACATGAAATATGTAGAAATGTGGATTTGAGACTCTTAAACTGTTCTTTGTAGCTCGTTCTTCATTTCAGAATATATCGAAATCTTGTCATTTATGTTCTTCCAATACATTATATAGCAAAGTGCATATTCTAAACTCTGGTGGAGAAAGAAGTACAGTACAGTACAGATATACTACATATTTCACTATTACATACAGTTCATATCGCAATATCACGCTGTAACAGTGGAATTATTTGCAAAAGGATGTTTTGGGGTTTGCTCATTAAAACTGCAGTCTTTGAGCTTGTGGCCTCCGTTTGCTTTCTTTTGTAAAATATTATCACCACACATCTCTTAAATCATATAGCATCTTTGTATAGTGCCAAATTCGAGAAATTAAAATTTTACCTTAAACTTGGAGAACTACGCTAGAAGTGATTCCCTGGTGGCGGTTTAAAAAGTGATTCATCAAAGTAAAGATATCAAAACTTATTTGGTAAGTTAACATTTATTGAAATAAAGTAATACAAGTAATTTATTAGCTAATGGTTTGAATAAAAACAAAAGAATTTGCCACATTTAAAAGGAAAGGTTTATTTTACCACGTAGACTACGGCTTTCGAAGATCTAATGCGTAATATAATATCCATCCATTTGAATAAAAATAAGTCGTTAACACTAAATTCATTGCTCTTTGATATTTATTTCGCTGTGTTTTTCGAAATATCAGAATGGGCCGTTAATTCTTTTAGGCGCCGTAAACCAGCACAAACCGAAATTGTGATGTAAGCTTGTGACGTAAATTTATGAGCAAGTTTTACTGCTGAGAGGTTACATGTTTGCGTGCTCCGTCAAACATATCCACTCGTGCTATTGAAAGAGTTTATAGTAAGCATGTCCGTTGTGAGCTTCTCAAGGACTCGCATCGGCGTTCTTTCCACTGGAGTAAATACAGGAAGACTGCATAGAGCCTACTTTCATTTGTTTCATATGATATAAAATAGTTTTACGAAAAGGAGATTCATGGTTACGGGGGTGTACTTACCAGATTTGTGATCATACACTATACAGGTGTTTAAGTAAAAAGCTTCAGAAATAAATAGTAAATACCGGGTGTAACATGAGGTACGGCCAAACTTTCAGAACACATTCCTCACATGAAGAAAATATGTTACAGGACATGAATCCGGAAACTATTACATGTTAGTAGAACTCTCTCTATAACACTTCATTGTACATTAATCATGGGAAGCTCACAGGAGCTGGACAGAACGTAGCAGCATACCACATGAAACTCTATCTTATATGAAATGTTCAAAATGCCCTCTGCTAGCATTTGATACGTTCATCAACCCATTCTCACTGAATTCCTAATGCGCTTGTGTATCCCTGGAGAATTGCGTATTGTTTCGCAGCCTTCCACAACACGGGCACGAAGACACCGTGCATCTTGTACCAGGGTTATCGATACACAAGAACTTTCAAATGTCCCCACAAATAAAGTCTAGTGGTTTAGGTCCAGTCACGCGTCAATGTTACCTTCGTTCAAATGGAAAACAAAACATTGAATTAAGAGTTAAAACTTAACTAGTGAACATTTCATGCAGGAATGTTTTGTGTGATATACTGATACGTTCTGTTACTGTTTCCCATGATTAATTTACTGTAAAGGGTTGTAGAAAATGAGTTCTCACATGAAAATAGAATTTCCGGACCCATGTTCATATAACCTATTTTCCCCTACGTGTGAGGAATGTGTTCATAAAGTTTGGCCGTACTTTATGGTTATACCCGGTATGTGAACACAAGATAGGTATAGGTATAGCTCATGAAGGATTCTAGGATAAAACCTTTACTGTCCTGTGGTACTTGTAGAATTTATATGTAATTTAAAGTAGCTTTAATATGGACTGAACTAAAAAGTATCAAAGAGTGTAGTAAAATATGGACTTATATTTTGTAAAGAATATCCGTATTTGATTAAATTTACGTGCTATAAAATATAATGAGGGCCTTATATAAATATAATCAGAACAAGAATTTAACCAGCTCGATATTAGTATTAAAACAATGGACTTTTTTGTTGATCCAACTTAATCCTTCAATGTCAATTTCAATTTCCTACTTACGAAGAATAGTTTTAAATTTTCAAAAGCTAATCTGTTCTATTGCCTTTTAAAATTACTTAGCATCAAAATAACTACTGGAACTATTCTAAATCTAGCAACATTTTATGCATTAAATCCAGACCAAATTCCACATGTGATTCACAACTTAACACCGATATAGCTCAACTCACTATAGCCTGGATTCTGGGTTAAACTTGTATTCAACTCTCAATACTTGTGCAACCTTTGGTACGTGATGTCACTTTTCTCAGTATGTTACGGCTTCAGATAGGGGGCGTAAATTTGCGGGAGGAATTTGCTTGGATGTATGCTATACCATTTTGTTACTGCTTTATCATTAACAACTGACTTTGCATTTTAAATTGAAGCAGTGCTCATCATATATCTAATGACTTTAATAATAACTATCATATTCTACTGCTTCTAGTCACATTCTCCATCGAGTTATGATTGGTTACTGTGTTACATATTTCTTGGAAAAACCTAAATTCAGCTTTTAAATGTTGATGCCTTTTTTTTTTTTTTTTTTTTTTTTTTTTTTTTTTTTTTTTTTTTTTTTTTTAAAGATCGGACAATAGTTCTGAAACTACAAATTATGTCTGGTATATAAAATATATGCTTTACCACGAGATGTGGACAAATATATGGAATTAAATATATTTAAAATCACTGTAAATATTTGCATTTGTAAAAAAAATGAAGATAAAATAAATCCTATACCTGGTCATCAGTACATGGAGTACAATATGTGTAAATAAACGTGCCCTCCACCATGCCTAGGACCCCTATCCCCAAATACTATGAATTTACACTTTAGAAGTGAAAAGAAAAATGAAGCTTCCGAATATATAGTAAAATTGAGTAAACGAAATTAGACTAAAGATTAGAAAAATGAAACCGAAATGCTTTTTCAATTTTTTTTTTTAAAATCTACAATCTCTGTCAAGAATAGCTTTATGCTACAAGCAGCCATTTGTCAGTATTTTGCAGTGTTAAAAGTATATAATTTTGTTGGAAATTTTCAGCTGCCGAAGTGACCGATGGGACTCCTAGCCCATCGCCTTGACAGTTAAAACTTTGGGGGTAACCTTCCTCTAGACAGGGTACTTTTCCATGGTTTATAGTTTGGTCTATCCCTGCGCTTCATTTTGAATTTGTCGTAAACAATTAAATTATTGCACTTCCTGTTTTTATGAAGACTCCAAATAGAAATGTGGAAGGAATATGAAAAACGGAATGAGTTGAGATATAAGAAAAAATTTAAAGTTTGAGAACATGTATAGGCAATAGTGAAAGGAAGTAAATGATAGCTCATTTAGAGCGAATGGATAATATTTTAGGGTCATTAATATACTGGATGAGCAATGCTTGACGCAACCGCGGGACCGGCCGGTAGCACTATGTCGGCGGGGAGTATATTTTCCCTCTAATGCGCGAGGCTACAGTGTGAGTTGAAATCTTGCGCAAGTAGCACGTGTTTGTTAGGAGACGCATTAGTGTATTGAGTGAAAGTGTATCACACGTGCGCACAGAATCAGAGCATGCTGCAAGGAGAGTATTTCAAGCAGAATTCCTGATTCAATCCACTGTAACTGTATGAGGCATTAAAAGAGAAAGTGTACAAAACGAATCCACACACATTAAATGAACTTAAACTATCACTCGTCAAGAAATTGCTGCCATGAACTGCAAGTATAATGAGCAATTTCCTAAGCAGGTGTCAGAAATGCTTGAACAACGAAGGGAGGCAGTTCCAGCATCTCCTTGCTTAATATACGTGAGTAATTTACTTTTCTTTTTGTTTGTTATGCATATTGGATATAACTTATGCGACAAACCGTACTTTATTTACAGCGGACTTCTGTCACTCGCACCGCCAACAACGAGCCTCGCGAGCCGGCCGCAAGCCACGAAACCGTTTGGGTGAAGGATCGTTCACTCCGTATATGACGGGCATAGCACGAAGCCTGGCTCCCGGGTGAAATGTTAATGTGCGCGAAACACTTAGTTCAAACTACCCCCCCCCCCCAAAAAAAAAATCTGAATGCCAGAAAACCGAATTCAACACGCACAGTTGCCAGAATTGTTCATATTAAAACTTTCTAGCTTCTCAAAGAACAAAATTTGGAAATGTTAGGTACATTACCACGCATTTGGTCGTGCAGTAATCCACAACCTTTACTTTGAGCTCCACCAATCAATTGAATTTTTGTCGAGAAATTTGAAAACTCTTAACCTGTCTGATTCTAAACAATTTCAAAGTGCTTTTGAAATTAACAGGATAGTACTATTTTCGATGTAGTTCATATTTTTGCATTCACATTTTCTCTAAACGCATAATGGGTAATTTTAAGTTGTCATAAGATACAGAAGATAAAATAAGTTGAATGTTATTTGTACAGGTATTCTTTTGAGATCCAGGTCTGGGAACCTTAATCGGGCTTTTTGTCTATATATAGTAATAACACTAAGATAAAGTCACACTTGAAATCGCTAATTCCCACTGGAAATTGCGATTCAACTTTATCTTAGTGTTTTATCCTTTGAAAAGCTTTTATCGTTACTGTTAATTTGTTACATTGCTAATAGTGTTACTTTATTTTTATTTTTTATATTATTTTTTTATATTATATATATAAATAAATAACTTTCACAGTTTGTTACTAAATCAATTGCAGGAAAATGGTATTTGGGACGCTTCTACCATACTTATTGAATTACTGAAGGAATGAGATTTCGAATTCTGCACAATATATTTGTAGCCTAACACCACTCTTACTTGCACATAAGTTAACGCATGCTGTATAACAGAATATGTATGATCAAGGAAAAGTAAAACCAATAACATGGTCAGGTATTTAACATATTTAAAAAACTGTAACTCCCTAGCAATAGATTATGAATTTCCACTAAAAATACTTAAAATCAATATATCGAGCTTTTCTTCGATTGTGCTTTCTACCCGCAGAAAAACTCAATAACTCGAAATATTGTTTTAAAGTGTAAGAGTAATTCTTAATCTATTGCTAGAAAGTTCCAGTTCTTTTCTCTTCAGATAATGTATAGTCGACAGTTCTTACTTCTTGAAAATGGGTTTTAATTTAACTACACGGTTCCATCCAGTTGAAAGCGTTGTAATAGAAAATAAAATACTTCAAAATTCTGTTATGTTATTAGGAATAGTAAGACACTAATGTGTAATTAAGGACATTGTTTTGTGACGACAATCGTTTCTTATATTCATTAAAACTGAAATTATTTAACAGACATGCATAAAACGTATAGCGGATTTATCTGTGGCATATCATATGTGCAACAGATAAACAAATCATCTGCATGAAAATAGTGAATTACAATTTTTAGTGGCCTTCCTAGAAAAACAGCGTTATCTTAGCACATCGGAAAACAGTTGAAAACTAATTATGTTTTCCAACCTCACGCCAGCACTTGTGTTATCTTTTATCGGAGAAAGATAAGTCTACTAGGCTAGAGATACCAGAGGAATAGCATTAGCGAGAAACAGAATGTATAATTGAAACTGAAATTGATCACTAACTCTGCCACTTGGTGGACAGAGATGGCTAATTGTTTCAGGTATTTAAAAGTTACCTTAATTTGATAACATTTTAAGATGTTCTTGTAATTTCTTAAAATTATGGAAAGTGCAGCAACCACAACCAGTAAAAGGGAGATGATTGCCAAGGGTTGAATGGATTGTTTGGGGCTGAGGAGGATACTTTGGTACTTGAACCTTGCTCATTGGCTTGCAGTTGTATCGACGGGGGCACCTCGGGAAGAAAAGGTTGCGTGTGTGGGAGATCCATCGTCCGGACATAGACGGGGTTCGTAAAACCCAGATGCCGGCGGAGCCCTCTATCCAACGAGTTTGAACCCCTCAGAAAGTCTGTTACCATACTAGACACCAGGGTAAAACCCTTTTCTAAAGCGCATCCTTTCGATCCTGTAGCAGAACCAATGCAAATGAAATGAAATATAGCGGAAAATTCTTGGAAAGAAAATATTCTTCCCAGCATTCCCCTAAGCGACAAGGGGAAAGCACGAAAAAACCAAGGTCAGGATGATCGGCCCAAAGGGACTTGAACCCATTACCACCTGAGCCAGAACTAGGTGCGCGTAAATTTAGTATTTATATTTTTACTGAAAGCATAAGATGAGCTGAAAGTGATGTCCCTTGACGGCAGCACATTACGGGCATCTGCATATGAAATCACTGAATTTTTTAACTGTTTTTGTAAGAACACGAAGGATTGGAACATTTTCTTGTCATTAGAAGTACCAGTCTCTCGTAACTTGGTAGACGATTTAACAATTTCTTTATCTGGAACATGATTGCCAAATCCTCACTGTAGTAGGTATAAGTTTACTAATTTCACTAAAATTACAAAGATGCATCACCAGTTGAACATTTCGCAGAGAAAAATACTTAAAATTGTTGAAACACTAATACAATGTTATATAAAAGAAGGTAAAGAGAATGCAAAATATTGTTAGTAAAGCTAAAGAATTCAGGCATAGTATTACACAGTATTCAAAGAAAACGTTTCATTGTAATTGCTAATATTTGTTGCTATAATTATAGAACAAAGCTTGTTTTTCGAAACCTAATACAATTTAATGAAAAATGGTATGCAGTAACACATTGTGCTACATAATAGGCATGAGGGTGACATGAGTGGTACGGGATATGCGAGTACACGAAGGAAATGTGTTCAAACGCCGTTTTGTTTCCACACTATTGCAATTAAAATGGATTTCCCTATCAAGGATTGCCGAACAGTTCGTGAGAGCAACAGTTATTTTACTAATAGGTAACAGTTTATTGACCTTAACTGCATCTCATTTCCAAACGATACAATCGCATGTTCTTATGAGCCTTTAGTTCAGGAACTTAACACTTTTTCACTGCCCATATCAAGTTTGCATAGTTTCCATTTAGCTCTACAGGATTGCGGCGTGAAGTCTGCTAGCCTTTCACTTATCTCTGCATATTCTTTACATTTATTACTATCATTTTTTCTTCAGATTCTGCAATTTCGAGTACCGAATTTGCTCATTTGCTATACTCTAGTTCAGAAAATATCGTAGTCCAAACTTGCAATATATAGTACAATTCGATAAAATCCTAGAACCTCTCACAAGTGTAATCCACGAATGACATGCCTTAATGGTTTAAACCCAATCGGTTCGTTCAGCAAATAGCCGAGACATCAAGGGCTTCCTCAAAATATTTTTGAGGTATGGCCAACATATTTTTGAAAGTAGATGATTAAAATCTACCAGGTTTGAAAATAAATTAAACCACCCAATTTTTAAAAGCGATATTACTGGGATAATCAGTTGTGCTCACCTTAAATGCTTTATTTGAAAATAACCGTGTTTGTTTATTTAAATGGAAATTTATTTAATTTTGAAAATCTTGAGGGAGGTACTTTGAGGAAGCCCATGCAAGAGACACGCATTTATTTAAAAACCTTTTTAAATCACTACACAAAGTTTCTAATAAACAACCCCATTCACATGCCAAGAGCCATTAGCTTATATGGTGTATTTTGAAATCCTTTCTCCTCTAGCAGTCTATGAAATATTCGCGTTATTACTGGTAGAACTGCGACGGATGAGAGTACCTGTTTGCATGTTGGGAGAACTTTTGCGCTTCCCACGCAGCACAACATTGTTCTGAGAGCGTGGGACATTGCTTCCTGTGTTGCTCGCAGACTTCATTGCTACAAAGTTTATTTTAAAAACCACGAACTTCACTTGCATTCTTCCATTCTCATAAAACAAGTCATTTGTACAGAGTTCTATTGGACTATCCGGTGTAAGTTCATTTGTTTTCTTATGTTTAGAAGTTACTTTTGCACCTGCAGATTTTTGTACTTCACATTTTTAACCCAAACCTCACGTTACAATTGTCTCATTGTTATCGATAGAACACACCATTTATTTTAATAATTCAATGCCAATTTTCCCCATTATTGGCATTAATCTTTTCAGCATGTCTCGCATATTACCTGGGGGCTAATAGGAAATAAATTAGGCGGGTAGAAATTTTCAAAGTAAAGTGGATTGATGAATTCTAAATAGCCGTCACTGCCGGCCAGTAGTGGTCATATACCAGATTTACCCTTTGATGCAACACACGAAGAAAGGATACGGCCGAAATGGGTGATCGCATCCATCATGTTGAAGACATTTGAAAGTAGCACTCTTAACTAAGAAAGGAGTTGTATTAAAACTTGAAGGTTTTTCTATATTTGAAATAGATATTGAATAAAAAGTTTTCAAAAGGAAAGTTTAAATAGTGAGCTTGTTTGCCGAGGCCATTTTATATGCATGTTTTCTATTTATTTTTACGAAGAGTTTTGTTAATTATTTGAGAATCATTCCACGAATAACCATTTATGTTTGATAGCATATGTGATGAGCGTTTCTTTTGGGTATAGTATCACTCTTGTAAATGGATGTTACTTTAATAGAGCGAATTATATTTAATATTACATTTAACTTACACAAATGCAAAGAGCTAATTATATTTAATATTCCATTTAGCTTACACAAATGCCCTACGATTTTATGTAAGGCTACAAATGCACCGTTCGTAGCGTGCAATACACTTTTAACTTGAAGAAAAGCGGGTTGTTTTCGTGCAGCTGTGCCTACAACAGCCTGTGAAATGTGTTGAGTGGTTTGCTCTCTCCGGCTATTTTTTGTAGCAGACAGCAGGCGGGACTCTTCACAATTCACGTTTAGTACTCTGTGCTAAATGACGTAAGGATTGTGCGGAAACCGTAAAGTAAAAACAACTGAAGCGATAACTAAAACTGTTTATGTAAGTTACAGCAAAATTGTCACTCTCTGTTTATTGAAGAGAGAGTAAAGACAGTCTGGTAGTTATAAGAAGAGTTTAAAAGAAAAGGAAGAAACTACAACAATACTAAATTAATGTGAATGTATCATTTATATATTAAGTATATTAATTGGATTTATGAACTGAAATATACCGTGCATCCCATTCAACCATATTCCACGTTGAACGGCCTATCGTTTCTTCCGTAGCTGAATGTTACATCAACCCTTTCAATTTTATAAACTGCCAAGAGCAAAAATTCTGCTCATAGCTTAATGCCATAACTGTTTCTAAGACTGTATGGCTGTATGTACCTGACTGCCGCAGAGGTATGCCTTATTAGTAAGACTTTCCGTTTCTGATACTTAATCCACATATGGATTAGGAATTCAACAAATGCATTTCTAAATGGGAGAAGCATGAATCAGTTCACGTATGTATGTTTAGAATGCATTTCAGCAATCCTGGACGACTCCATAGCGAATACTGCACCATTTGAAAGTACTTGAAGTGAATGAAAGAAAATATGATAGGTCGTTGTCCTGCCTCGTCACGACTGAGTGGTTCCTTGCCCTCCCCTTTGATGCCAAAGCCGTGAGTCATGTAAACCGGATATTCCACTCTTGCACAAGCCTCTGGAGCAAGCAGGCCGGCTGCAGTAAACTCATAAAATTCAATGAGTGCGTCTGGCTTGCTTCAAGACAAATCTGCAGTGTCTAAGCTGTGAAAGGTTCTCGAGCCAACAGCCAAAAATGGAGTATATAAATGAACTGCAATGATGTGGATCTCGAAAACAAACAGATTTGGTACTATGTGGACCATATTTACAATTAAGAATTTGCTACATAATTTGAATTTATCAGCTACTTAAGAGTTCTAATTATTCAAATCAAATAAGAGAAGAATGGACGATTTAATCTGATTTTTATTTTCTTTAGCATCAAACAGAGAATGCAAAAATAGAACATACTTTTTTAAGCTATTTAGGTTGCATTATGACCAGCTACTAATATCACCGCTTAATGAACACATTTGAGGAAGAAAAGAAAGAGAAAAATGGCTATTTATGGTTCTTTATCGTTCCGATTTTACATATAAATGACTCTTAAAAAGATTGTAGCAGAAAGTGTACCTAATCTGTGAAAAACTAGATGTTAATTTAAAAGAAGCATGCCTATTTCAAGTTATTAATAGCCATAAGCCAATTTCGAGTTGTACAATAAAGGAAAACGGCAAGCAAGGAGGTCGTTGATTAGTCATGGCAGTGTGCATGATGTAGGGATGACCAACCGGAATCAAATCGGAATTATACTACTGCCCCCAAAGCACAACAGCGAAGGATTGTAGTGTTTTGTTGATCAATGGTGTTATCATGGAGTCAGGACTTTGGATTGCTGTCTTCCACTCGGTAATGGAGCGATATAACTTGTAAACCTCTTAGTTTGACTTGGCTTTCGCCACCCTTGCAATAACACGTTTGGAATAACGAATGGAGATTCTACGTTCGGCGAAAATGTTCTCTATAGTGTGCTTCAGCTGTTCTCAAACTGTCTTTTACCCCAAACCCTCTAAAGCTCTCTTAGTGTCGCATACTCAGTCATATATTTGTATCATAGACATATATAATATATAATAAAAATAAAGTAACACTTAACAATGTAACAAATTAATAGTAATTATAATAGTACAAAAGGATAAAACACTAAGATAAAGTAACGCTTGAGATCGCTATATTTCGGACTCGTGGAGTCCTGTGGCAAGAAGACAAGTGACAGTGATAAAAGTAAATATTGAGTATCGAATATTTACTTTTATCACCGTCACTTGTCTTCTTGCCATAGGACTCCACGAGTCCAAAATATAGCGATCTCAAGTGTGACTTTTTCTTATCGTTTTATCCTTTTGCTCTATTATAATTACTGTTGATTTACATATATATGTATATATATATGTGTAAATCAATCAATTTAATATATATATAATATTAATGAAACATAAAAATAAAGAAACACTATTAACAATGTAACAAATTAACACTAATAATAAAAGTAGATAAAGATAAAACACAGAGAAAGAGTCACACTTGAAACTGCTATATTTCGAACTACTGCGAGTTCTTCAATGGCAAGAAGCTAGACAAGTTTAATATATATATTAAAAATCACTTGTTTACCAAATTTAAAAAAAATACAAACTAGTGCTAAATGTTATATTTACCATTTTAATTGACAATACATTCAGAAAAGTGAAAAAATTCATTTAACAATATTAACTATATGATGACATTTCTTGTTAATTTAAATCTTGAAAGAGGGAATGATGCTGTATTTCACTTACAAGGCGTGATATATCAGACATAAAGGAAAACCATTCGTATTCTGAGTTGAAATTCTACGTTTTCCAAATTGTTTTCTCTACTACTTTTATTAATTGATAGGAGAGGGCACGGGATGCGTTTTCATACAAGTTGTTAGTAAGGCATTAATACTTTGATAGTTCGAGAAAACCTGAAACAGGCGAGCCCGTCTACGCAGTTTGCTTCCAAAAAATGTGTGCTGTTGCCAGAAAAATTGTGGTGGTATAGAGAGTTGTGCTTGTCAAAGTTCTCGGCTTACATCGTAAATCTCGTTTTATCGCAAATCATTGTTTGTGTACTTTGAATACTATTAACGGCATTGTAATGCTTCTTGGGTTCACCTGGAAGGGCCTCGCGGAACATAGTTTTAGGAACCAGGGATCTACGGGGATTTATTCGCGCGCGCGGTGTAATGTTTGCTTTAACGCATATTTTAAGTCAGAATTTGCTGATTATTTTATCACTTAAAATTATGCGCCTATACTTTTTATATTACCTTAATTCTAAAAATTCAAAATTTAATACGCTCCAAAATGAGCTCAACAAAGGGGTACTCGTCCATGTAAAGTGCACAATAGTAGCAAACTTGTTTTCAAACACCATTCAGAGTTGAATCTTCTTGTTGATGAAATACGTGTAGGAAAATGTCTCATCTTCCTGAAAAAAAGGGGGGGGGGTTATTGGTTTTATCCGCCAGTATACTGTTAAAAAGTAACGGAATGCTCAAGTGCAAACTGTATACTATTCTATTCCCATAGTTCAGCATTTTACAAATGCCATGGTAAATATTCTTTGTGAAAGGTTTTTTCCCCTCTGATTCTTGAGGCCGGGTTGTGTGTTTATAATAAGCACTACTTGTCTCGAATAGGGTTATAATGCTGAGTAATAGTTGTCAGTTATATGCAGTCTTGTGTTCACGTTACAAGAGCAACACATTGAAACACTACAGAATTTAGTGGTTATTTTTAAAAATACGTTTACAACCGATATTATAGGTACATCTAACATTTCAAACGTTTATTCCTTCTTATGTATATTTATTAGCACTAATTTCTTATACGTGTGAAATAAAATATTCTGATTATTCTTTTGTTTCGCTCAAATACTTGTAATATCAATACTCTTAGGAATTGTTTCTAAGTGGCAACTCAAATTTTAAAGGTTCCCGACTGCGGAAATAAAGTGTAAAGATCAGATATTTCCTTTCTAAATATAACCGTTAATTTAAACTTTAAGAGCGGCATAGTATTTCCCAAAGCTCTCGAAAGCTAGGCGATGGCATCGTGAGCGCATAGTCTTAACCAAGGCAAGCCAAGTCAAGTCACCCGGAATTCCCTCCCCGTTTTCCTCATCCTGAAATTACCAATTCCTTATCTTTTTACGCACCCGCTCTATGGTTCTGAATGTTTTCTTCTTAAAGGCTGGCTTTAACAAGGATTTAGCGCGCCAAAAATTCATTAAGGCAACAGCTAATCTCTGGAGGTGTAAAACGAAAAGCAAAGAAAGGTTAATTCAAATGTTGCCTTAAGCATCTAGGGTCAACATTCTAGACAAAAAAAACACACTCATGACTGAGGCGCAGTTAAGTGGAGTAAAAAGTGTGTTAGCAGTGCAAGTGTGGGCCCAGGGCCTTTTTGTTGAGTACAGTAGAGGACTCTGTGTCGAAGTGCAGTACTTCAAAACTTCAAGAGCCCAGCTGCTTCTGTGAAATGAAGAATGATTTAAGACATTGTAGCATCTAGCAAAATTTCCCTTAAATCTTCCGCATAAAGTGATAGAAGCTTGTATAATCTGCCATGGTTTAAGCTACTGCTGGGAGCTGGAAAGATGGTTAGTGAAGTATGGGGGGTGAGAAGGCTTTATCTGCCAAGTTAAACATTATGTATGATCTATTCAAATACTTAAGATTCAGTCCATTCTTGTTGCAATAATGAAAGCAGTATATTATAGTTAGTATAAAGTGTTCTTTGGAACGCATACAGTGAAGCTAATAATTCAATGATCTTAATTATAGTAATAGTTGTGTTGTCAGCACATTCCTCTGACTAGTCATCTATCTAGTTCCCAGCTATATACCTAAATTTGAATCAGATAGAAGTTAGGTTGAAACCCAAAGCTAGATCAGGATTCTTAACAATCTGATAAGTATGACATAATTTGAATTTTTCCACAGAATGGAGAGAAAGTCTCATTTGCCAGATGTCCAATGGAATAACAGTTCTGATGTTTTTTCATGAAATTGAGAGGAATACTAAAATTATCTTATTAAAGATGTACTAAAAGTTTATTGAAGACAAAATATGAATATTGTAAAGTCCAGAGTGATGGTCAAAATTCAATGAAAGAAATAGCTGCTCTTGAGATGATTTAATGTATTATAAACTCTTAAGTATTTAATTAATTTTGCATCAATTAAATAAAAAGTTATGGTCTGAACTTGCATACCAACCATAACAAGTTATGTCACTAAGAATTGATGGAAGCATGTATATTAATTTTTTTCCCCCTATCCAGGTGTTGAGAATCTTGACTCAGGAGTGGGTATCTATGCTCCTGATGCTGAGGCCTACACTGTGTTCGCTGACCTGTTTGACCCCATAATTGAAGACTATCATGGTGGCTTCAAGAAGACAGACAAGCACCCACCTAAGGACTGGGGTGATGTGGACACTCTTGGCAACTTGGACCCTGCTGTAAGTTTATTTTACAGCTCCAAAAAGTTCTTAATTTTGTTCACAGACACTTCTGAAGTATTTTTTATAATTTTACTGATATATTTTATTGTAATTTGTTGTTCCATTCAGGAAATGAGTAGTAATAATTAACTCTGCCTGGGAAGGGTTTCTTTCATGCAAAAATTATGTATAGATTTGGTGTTGCTGAATTAGGATATGGCAATGGAATTGCTTTGGCCCAAACCATTTTTAAGGCAGATGTACTTGAAGTAGTAAAAGGTGTTGTTTTTCCTAAATTACTGACCAAACCATTTTTAAGGCAGATGTACTTGAAGTAGTAAGAGGTGTTGTTTTTCCTAAATTACTGATATAATACTTATATTACAATTTTCAGAATGAGAAAATATTAATTCACACCATTCTGCATATTAAAGAAATAATCGTGGATAATACATTTTATTTTCTTTTATCTCTTTTACTGCACTGTATAGAGTCCAATGTTTGATAGCATATTTTCATTCCATTTGCCACTAATTATCCCTTCTCCAATTGAGCTTGAAGGAATTATCCCTCATATTCATGTGAAACCACACCCATATTATCAGGATAAAGTCCAAGTGAGAGTATAGGAAATGGAGTTTTAAGAGGCATGTTGCATCCCAAGACACTAAATGAGGACAGTAACACAGTATCTGCTTAATTTCATACTGTATTTCTTCAGAAATGGCCGGATACATCCTAATCCCTACTCTCACCAGAATTTTTAATTAGTTTTTGAAGTCAGAATCTTGAGATAGCTATTTCATCTGAGAACCCATGAAGATAACATATTTTGGCTTCACAATGGAGGATGTCTACTGACTTTCTTGAAGTACTTGAGGCAACAGACTACAGATATTTACCTAATTGAAACTTAGCATGTGATGGAAACTTATCCCATTGAAAAATAAAATACTATTTAAACAGTAATCCTGCATGGAAATGCAATATTACCTACTGTTACATAAAAGTGAGTAATGTTGAGGTTATGAAGAAATAACTTCTAACTTCATTAAGCAGCATTTCATCCTCTCAATTCCTTCTTGATATTTTACAAATTTTAAATCTTGGAGGGAGTAGAATGGTAATAGTGGCAACAGTAATTACTTTTTTTTGTGTTTTATGTAATTTTACTAAATAAAAATTTAATTTTATATTATTTCACTAATGGTAATTATTGCTACCACATTTCTTAAATCAGTCCTGTGTATACTACTACACTAGTCTACTAGTGTAGACTACTACAAGAAGCAAGACCAGCATTCCTCTTGGATATTGCACTTAATCTTAAAGTAAAAATAATAACTGCTGAAAAATTATTGTGAATTCATTAACCAATGTTTTTAGAAGTTATTATTAGGTACAATAGTTAAGGTATCAAGCAGGTGGTAGATCTCTCGGACCATACATGCTCAAGTGCAACTGTGGGTTAATGGTATGTGACTGAGCAATTTTATTTGCATATTTGGATTCAGCACATTGAAATCTATAAGGTTTTGGTATTTTTATGGGGAGGAAATTGATACTGACCAATGTTATTAAATAATTAGAGTGGGATGTTACATATTCAGCATAATGCATTATATATTCAGTTTTAATAAATTACTTTAGGTTTCAAAGTTATATTTTTTTTTATTGGTTTGAAAAAATTCTACTTGTTTATGTCTCCAGAATAGAAATAGTTTCTCTGAAATTTATTTAAACTTTTGATACATTTAGCAATCATGTAGTCATAAATTAACTGGAATATTATTTTGTTGCAACTCTAGTAATGTTCAATGCAGTAAAAGTTCCTTGTATAATGTAACATAGCTCTGTAGATTATTTTCAACAGAGAAAATTAAATTAATTTGAATATTCCTGTCATTCTAAGAAGTGACGCAGAAAATTGCTTTTGGTTAAAGCAAATGTTAATTTTATGCTATTTATAAATAGTTGCACTGTTTTATATTGATAATGTTATGAGATAAGTAATTTATTTTAAATCCTATTTTTTTTCTATAATATTTCATACAAAAAGCAAAAGTTACCAAACATACACGAGTATTTTAAAAAAGTTACAAAATAAAAGAGTCCAGTAATTAAATGTAAAACATATTTTGCTTAAAGGGTGAATTCATCATCTCCACTAGAGTGCGATGTGGTCGCTCCATGCAGGGCTACCCATTCAATCCTTGCTTGACAGAAGCCCAGTACAAAGAGATGGAAGAAAAAGTAAGCTCCACCCTTTCTGGCTTGGAAGGTGAGCTTAAGGGTCAGTTCTATCCACTGACAGGCATGACGAAAGAGGTGCAGCAGAAGCTTATTGATGATCACTTCCTCTTCAAGGAGGGTGACCGCTTCCTGCAGGTATGTAGCGTAGAATTTTTTAGTTTACATTTTTTTCCTGCAAAAAAAATATATATATATGTATATATGTATGAAGCAACTTTTTTTTTCACTGTTTATTTGCTTTATGTGCTTTGCAAAACATTTATAATTTTTCAATAACTTAAAGCACTAGCTTGAATATATTCCCATAAAATGATTGTCCTGTCTTCAGAATTCAAGCAGTGTTTTCTAGAAAGCATTTTTTTTTTTTTTTTTAAATTCTCCTTTAATGTATCTAAAAATGTTTGTACTATTAAGATGAAACTACAGAATAAGCAATTATATAGCAAACTAAAATAAATAGTTTATATTTTTAAAGAGACATTATGTGGGTTCGTGTGTCAATTTACCAATTCCTAATAAGAAACTTAAATTTTTTTGTAAGAAATATTTAATCTATGGAGCTGATCTGATACATAGTTCAGGTTAGTTTCTCGGTAATACTATGGTAATCTACGAGTTGGAAAATGGTTCAAAAACCTCATAGCATCTTGGTGGTTATTACTTGATGGATTATATTTATGAAGTGACTTGAGTTTGAATCTTGCAAAATTTCTACACTTTATGTTGTTGTTTTCACAACCAGCAGCTTAATATAGAATTAATTTTTTAAATATATGAGGAAGTTTGAATACTTGTGTGTAGCTTTATAATTTATATTGCTGCCTTAAGACCTTTTCACTTTTCCCTTATAAATTAAATGTTTATCTTTGAGTCCCAGTTTTGTCTCTATTAAAAATTAAAATAAATAAATCAAAAACAAATCAAAAAACTTCCCAGTCCAATATCCTTCATGCTCAAAAAGTTTGTTAATTCTTCTGGGCATGAAGTCTACCAGCTGGCAAAAATAATTTGGCCTTTCTGCAAGGGAATGCACATGCCTTAAACTTTGTCCATAGATTGACAGGTGTTCTGGGAGGGGAGATGGTAATTTTGAAGTCTCTCCTTTATTTATACCCAAATCTTCTCGATAGGGTTTATATTAGGTGATTTGGGAGGATGAGGTATCAATAAAATATCCTCTGTTTATCAAACCATGCTGAACTATGCTTTACTTGTAAATGCTGTGTTATCTTGCAGGAAGAGGATTGTTCCATTAGGATACCTTTCTGTGATAGTTGGGACTAAAATGAATTCTAAAATTTGCAGTAGGGCAAATTATTCCACCTATTTGTTCAAGGTGTACAGGACCTACAAACAGAATCCAGCCCCAACACAGTGCATGACCACTGTGAACACTAGTACCATGTCGATCATATTGGAGACAAAGTGGTCTGTACACCAGTACCTTATATCAACACTAAAACTTTGTCTGCAAAGTACTGTCCACAGTCAATGTTCCTAGCATCCACAGGAACTGACCATGTGTGAATTGTTATCTTACAAGAGTTTACACACTGCTAAGTAGTTGCCTAAACCACACTCAAAACCTTTCCTTGCTGTCTGTAAAGATCCAGGAATATGACTAGCCTCTTTCCTTCAATTTGGCAGCAGATGAAAAGGGGATTCTTTCTAATTTGTTTTTCTATTGGTCAGTCTTCCCTATATAGCTGAGCCCAGTGCCTCCCATTTCATTCTGGCATGCCATATCTATGGCATCCGTGGAACAATAGTCTATTCATCAAGGCAGCCATATCTTGGTTCAAAGAAAATGTTGACAGCAAGCAGTCCTCACAGTCGAAATAGTATCCTTTAGCTTGGCCAGTCCCTGGGTGAGAGTAATGGTGTGCCATAGCACATGGGCTGAGTGGCTCACTCTAAAGTTGAATAAAAGAAATAATAAAGAGCATTCTTAGTGCTGAACCAAATGTAACGTTCTCGTCATTTTAACACTGTGATGGAAAGGAGTATAAGTATGCAGAATAAGTTTATTATACAGTAAGATATGCATATTTATTAAATGACTTCATAGAATACTTTATTGTAATGAAATGAAAAATCACAGAATGTGTTCTTTCTTAATCAGTGGAAGAGTGTTAGCATTGAAAGAAAGGTGATTTAATATATAAAATCATTTTATAATTATACTTTATATTTAATTTTGGACAAGTTATATTCATAAAAACAAAAGGAATGAAAAATTGATAAAATGGATAAAAAATATGATGAGGTTTGTGTAAAAAAAAATACGCAAGTTGCTAACTTTCACATTTCATTTGAGTCATATTAGCCACTCAGCCCCAGTTGCAATCTACCCATAGGGCTTGCTGTAG